>JAJGOT010000197.1:0-330000 GCA_022457155.1 Cladopsammia gracilis
GCCGCTTATTTTATGGTATACCGCGCAATACGCAAACATACAGTTATGATCAAGCGCCTCGGGACCGAAAGAAGTTTGCCTATGATAAACGCAATTCATAACGAGAAAGCAGCGACGCGAACAGTTTTAATGGTCCTTGTAGTGTTTTTGATGTTATGGATTCCTTTTCTTGCCAATGACTTTGCTATGGTTCAATGCGCGAAGTGCAGAACCGATGGATTTCACCTCGCGCGGGACATCACCCTCTCGCTGGTTTACTTCAGTAGTGGGATAAATCCCGTGATCTATGCGTGGCGAATAAAGGCCTATAGGAGAGCTTTTCTGCGGGTCATGGGCATCAAGACGTTTCCTTTTAACCGGAGAAATTTGGTGTGGCGGAATGAAACCTCCGAGCCTACCACGGTGCCGAATCGCATCAGCAATAAGTGTGAGAGTGGAAATGTAAACGTGTCGGCATTGAAGTTACATTCTATTGATACCGGGTGTAGTTCATTGGATCGATAGAACTCTAGATATTCTAGGCTCCCGTTGTGATCGGGGGGGGGGGGGTACTCCCTATAATGGGCTATACGGGGATGCTCCGCCCGAAAGGGGTACCGTTTTTAGGCTGGCGGTATATGAATGGGTAGGGATTTCACGAGTTGAAGTATATGAAAGGGTAGGGATTTCACGAAGTATAGGAAAGGGTAGGGAAAACACCGATTGAAGTATAAAAAAGGTAGGGAAAACTGCCACTTAAGTATTATAAAAATGGCCTTTCAAAATATATCAAACAGACGCGCGTAAAGGGAATATGAAAGGGGTGCCATTTTTAATGAAAGGTATATGAAAGGGGTACCTTTTCTGTCAAAAACGGTATATGAAAGGGTAAGGGTTTGGACCTCGGGGCGGATCACTTTTGTGGGTACCCCCCCCCCCCCCCCCGGGGGGTTGTGATATTGTACTTGAATTGCATCTTACCTGAAGTCAGTGTGACTCAAACAGTACATGTTAGCTAAAATGTTAGCACCTGATGGAAAGCGTAAAATTGACGCGGATAAAACATATTCGGCTTTCATTGCCCAGTAGACGCGAAGTCGTTATGAAAGTAAAATCGGAATCGCTGTGGATTGTCAGTCGTTTATTATTGCTCTTAGTATCGCTTAGTGTCAATAATTGCAAACTAGCAACGCAATAAGTTTTACGAAAAATTGACTCTTCAGTCAGTATCTCTTCTGATGCTGCCTTTTGTTACTGTTGTTGTTGCTATATGTTTTCTTATTTGCTCAAAAAAAGTGTTAAAAACGCACAAGCGATGTTAAATATTGTTGTGTCCGGAGGTTATGTCATAAAAGAGTCGTCGGAAGGAATTCTTTTCTCATCCAATTGTTGATTGATGTTAGCCCCGCCAAGTTAAAAAGGAACGTCAAACTTAGCGTTGTTTCGCAACTGAATATAAAATTAAGGGAGAGTCGACAAAGTACTTGCCAGTGATATGACAGCCTGCGAATATAGCCGCCTATCATCCCTCCCGGCCGCTAGGGGAGTTTGTTGAACGCCCCTAGCGGCCAGGAGCGATAAGAGACGGCTGTTACTCGCATGCTAGTGATATTATCTGCCCCATGCACGAACGCTATGAGGTCTGAATATTTTAATTATAACAGAGGAGTGCGCCAAGGTTGTATCTTGTCACCCCTCTTATTCAACCTCTATTTAAACGATATTCCTTTGAGATTAGAAAATACCCTAACCAAAGGTTTAGACCCCATTACCTTGCCTAACGGCTCACGGCTAAATTCAGTTTGCTTTTATATGCTGATGACTTAGTACTAATTTCTACTAGTGCCGTTGGTCTGCAAAGGAGTATCAACTCCCTTGTAACTTGTAAAGGAGATTCAACTCCCTTGTAAAGAATCCTTGATGTCTGTCAAAACTCAAAAAACCAAAGTAATGATCTTTCAGAAACAATGAAGAAAGTCTATTTTAGAAAAACATTCTTTCTTCTTAGAGTACTCACAAATAGACAATGTCCCCAGTTATACGTATCTAGGATCTACGATATCTAGTAACGGTAGCTTAACAATTTCTAAACAAAAATCTATTGAAAAAACAAGACGTTCTATATTCGCGACTAAGCGTTTTTTAGACTCAGTATTGTAAGTTTCCGCTCAAGATTTGTAACAAATTATTCGATAATCTTTTTTCACCTATCTTACTTTATAATTCAGAAGTCTGGGGAGCCATGATAATATGAATCTTCAAAAATGGGAAAAAGATCCAGTTAAACGACTTCATTCACAATTTTTCAAATATTGTCTTGGACTTAACGAACGGGCACCAAATGTGGCGGCACGAAATGAAGTAGGAAGATTGTCTCTGAAATCGTGAATCTATCGTAATGTATTACATTTTTGGTTACACCTTAAAGCCTTGCCCGAGGATAATATAGCTAAGCAATGTCTATATATCTTGGAAAATCTTGCCATATCAAACGATCAAAGCTTCACGGAACTCAATAAATACGCTATTGATAAAATATGATCAAACCACAAGTACTAGTTTTTCTATTTTTAACAAAAATCCCAACTCATTAAACAATATGTATCCACTCTTTCTTCGAATATAGAGAAAGACTCTATAGCGCACCAAATGAAACTTATTAAAATGAACACTAAACTTAATTTTTATTACAAATTTAAAAATAATACCAACAGTTTGTTTGTTATGACCTGGTCAAGAACATCAGTGAGACACAGGTGAATTCTTGCCAAATTTAGAGTTGGAAACCATAACCTTCAAATTGAAAAAGGAAGTCATACAAAGCCTTTTACACCAAGACAACTAAGGAGCTGCGAATGCTGCCATTCAAAAAATGTAGAAGATGAGTGTCATTTCTTCTTCGACTGCGTCTCATATGTTGATTTACGGAACAACTTAATTATTTTACGACATTAGAAAATACTGTGCAAGTTTTAAGAATTTAGCAGACGAAGACCTAATTGTATTTTTCTTCAACAGCATAGATCCCGTGATTTGTAAAAAAAAAATGAGCCATCAGATTTTATATATGAAGCGTCCTTTCGGCGTGATGATTTGTTAATCCGTAATTAGTAATTATTATATTAATCATTGTTATTGCAATACCATTAATGTTATATGGGAATGCCAATAAAATATGTTATATTATGTTATGGATTACGTGACGAGCCCTGAGGACGCCTAAGTAGATTGGATGCTATTAAATACAGTCAGAAACCCATAAGTGGGTTGAAACGTGTAAGCATTCACAGCTTCCGAATACCTTATTACCACTTATTTTCGCGCGACTTTGGAATAGAAATATTTCGCGGGACTTAAATTTCGCGATTTTGACGAATCACCGTTTATTCAAGGTAATTAAATTTCGCGAATAAAGTAACTGGTGCTCGTTTTTAAAACTTCCATTTCTGTAATTTTATTTCACCATAACGGAATAGAAACGCAACAAGTAACTGGCTGAAATGTTCAACAATGTCAGCAACCGTAAAAGTACACTGATATAAGCTGAACCGAGGCACTATTTAACTCGATAGCGCTACCAATTAGCTTTTAGATAAGTATCGCCTCAATGTTTACAAATGGATCTTCAGGCGATAAGGTTGTCTTCCCTTGAACAAGTTCGGATATTCCCGCTTTGCTCCATCCTTTTGTAATGTGCCGCTTTCCCACACTGCCTCATCGCCGAGAATGCCGCGACATATCCGGGACCTTCTTACGGTCCAGAGCGCTAAATTTGAAAAGCTTCCGTCTGACAAAAGAGCCAAATTACAAAGAAAATCGGGGAAAATGGCGAAACAAGGTGTATGTTTTACTCCATAACAAAGAAACTAAGTACTTTGGCGGTTAGGTTCACCCTGGCTTTTTCAGAAGAGGTGTTAAGGAATCATTTAATACTCTGTTTATTTCCCTGAGATTCGAATCGCGTTCTAACATTCGTTTTTTTCGCTGATTTCAGGATGGAAAAAACACCGCATTGATATTGAGGATGGTCTTTCTCTTCAAGAAAGGACTAGCTAACTAAGGTTCATCCTGGAAATGTTAGCCTCATGTCTAAACAAAAGATTGGCGAAGTTTGGATTTACATGTAATACGATGTGTGGAAATAGTATCAAAGCGCTATTTTCTAGAAGGTGTTCCGTAAACTAAAAATGTCGCTCCAAAATGTCTCAGTCCTACGAACTCCCTTGAGACCGGCAAACGGATTCAAATTTGAATAATTATCTCAACACAAACAATGTTCCCTCAGTCGTGAGAGGATTTCAAAGGGAAGCCATCATTTTTTCACATTTCTCATTGTCCGGCAAATAGAAAGGCCTATATCATTTTTTAAAACCTCAGTTAATATACTCTAGGTCTGAACTACGTTAATCGATCGAGTAAAAGAGCGCGTCTAGATCTGGACTGCAAAAACGCTTTGTGAAGAGCACGAGAAACAAAGCGCAACGTACAAGCGAGTGACCCGGGATCTTTCTGCATGTACCGGTACCCATGAACCACTCATTGCCTTCTATTGTTTGTGGGGTATTGTATTTTGGTCTTGTTTTGCATTTGCATTTAAACTTTAAAACGATCTAAACACCATGACTGGCATCACAAAGTGTCCTGGGCGGATGCACGCTACTCCATGACTGGCATCACAAAGTGTCCTGGGGGTGGCACGCTACTCCATGACTGGCATCACAAAGTGTCCTGGGGGTGGCACGCTACTCCATGACTGGCATCACAAAGTGTCCTGGGCGGGTGCACGCTACTCCATGTCTGGCATTACGAAGTGTACTTGCCGCGCACGAATTTGTTGACAAAACGCTCCGTAAAGAGCGAGAAGCTATATAAGACATCACGTCTTTTATAGACATTCCACGCACATAAAATAACTTTAAAAACTTTAAAACGATCTAAACACTGTTAAAACGCAGTAGTTTGATAAAAAATTTCGGTCTTCGTACCTCTTTCGTCGTCCGCCATATTAAAGTTCTGTAAAGAGCGCGAGTAAAAAAGCGTAACGAACAAACAAGTGACCCGCGCATCGCGCTCTCTATTTGGCAACGTTTTTAACTGAAAACCATGTTCTGCGGAAAATGTTTTTGCCATCGCGCTCTAACCATTGCGAATCTAAAGATTAAAAAAAAAATATCTTGCAGCACACGAATTTGTTAACAAAATGCTTTCAATAGAGCGCGGCCCGCCTTTAATTTCAGCACGATTGTTAACTTTATCATGCCTTGGGATTTACATCACGCGTCAAAATGTGTAATTGACAGTAGATGAATCTGCCAAGAGACTAGAGACTAGAGTATTCCCAAAGCTTAATCTGTTGACCAATTACAGCCGACTGGTTTTGTATATGCAAATAATTATGCTGCGCATCAAGAAACTGGGCTCTTTAAGTACATGTTGCGACAGATATATTTAATACACAATAGTGGAAGTTTGGGAGACGACAGGAACTGCAAATGTAAAAACACGAATCGAAGGGGAATGTTTCCGATTACTATTTTGAGTTTTCCCAAACTTCCGCGATCCACTCGTTTTCTTTCAAGCTGGACTTCCACTGTCGTGTAATTTTTACGTGCGTTTTACGTACAAAAATAAGATTATAGACGACCGGTACAAACAGCTTGCGTAAACATAAAAAAGTTGAACTAGGCTCACAGCTTATTACTTGACGCAAGCTGTTAATATATCATCTCTAATTATATGTACGCACGTAAAACGCACATAAAAAATTACATGGCGGTGGAAATCCAGCTAAACGCTATGGAAATACAGCAGGACAAATGTTTTCAGTTGCAAGCGTACGCTACATTTTCTGGAAGGATAGGCAAATATATCATTTGAATATGTAGGGACAACCTGTTTTGGTTGCACTTTAAAACGTCATTTCATTTTTAGCTAATCTTGAAACTGTCACCGAGAAAAACACAGAGAATTAAGTTCGGCTCCCATGCTTACATTGTCCTTTGCCCAACTTAACCCAACTTAACATATTAATTTTTAGTCATGAAAACTAAATTTCAAGACAAAACCGTTTTGTTTCGTCATCGGGAAACAGAAAACGACTTTAACATATGTACATGTTTAAGGCCGCACAGCCATTTTCTTAGACTTTTTCAAAGTACGTTTTGTTGTTTCGACAGAGAGCTCCCACTTTGAATACTTCATCTACTACTGACAGAAAAACACTGTCTTATGCAAAAGTTAAGTCTCGTTCTGATAGATAATTATATAGCCTCAATTGCAGTTATATATTAAAATGATAAAGGTACGGTTTTACGGTAAAAATGATTGTACATATCATAAAATGCGCAACCGAAGGTCATTAAATTTATCGGTTGGATCGAGAGACAATCCGGAAAGCAAAAATTAATACCCCAAAAATGCTATAATACTAGCTGTATATGTAGATGTTGTTGAAAGAAAACACGTCTTAGTGACGGTCATGCAAAGTAACTGATGCAAGATGATATTCAAATGATATTTGCTTTTAGCTTGAGTTTGTAAATATCATGACTGATATTTTTAACTTTCGGCGGATATATGCCACGTTTGTTTTAAAATATATTGTCAGTACTGTATTTCAATTGATGTGTTCGGATACAACAGACCGGAATCTAAGCACTTAAGTATAGAAACTCCGAAGACGAAGCACCTTGAACTCGCCAAACTCGTAGACTCGACGTTGGCGCTTGCTTGGTTCAAGAATGTCGCCGCCGCATACGATGTTTTTTCAAGGCTACTGGTTCCAAACAAGTCTCCCAAGCATTATTGTGTACTCAATCGTATCGCTTTTTACAATTTGCGCCAACTTTCTTCTTTGTGTGGCGTATTGGAAGGATCCCTTCCGCGAACTTCAAACCGTTCAAAACTACTATGTGCTCAACTTAGGAGTCGCGGATTTGATTATGGCAGTTATTTCGGAGCCTCTGCTAGTAGCCACTTACTGGAACAACTATGATGTTATCTATTTCGTACACTACTTATTTGCCATTATCTCGGCGTCGTGTTCATTACTTAATATAACAGCACTCTCTATAATTCGCTACTTTGCCGTCCAACGACCATTTCATACCCAAAACATCGTTAATGCGAGAAGCGTAAAAATAAGCATAGCCGTCATTTGGGTAATTGCATTTCACTTTACGCTGCTTCCCGTGCTGGGATGGAGAGACCGAACATTCCAGCTTTATTTATATGGTTTAGGTTGCATTATGCCCACTGTGGTCTTTACGGTCGCTTATTTCATGGTATACCGTGCGATACGCAAGCACACAGTTATGATCCAGGGCCTCGGGCCAGAAAGAAGTTTGCCTATAAGAAACGCAATTCGTAATGAGAAAGCAGCGACGCGAACAGTTTTACTGGTTCTTATGGTGTTTTTGATCTTATGGATACCCTTTCTCATCATTGACTTTGCTATGGTTCAATGTACGAAGTGCAGAACCGATGAATTTCACCTCGCGCGGGACATCTTCCTCTCGCTGGTTTACTTCAGTAGCGGGATAAATCCCGTGATCTATGCGTGGCGAACAAAGACCTATAGGAGAGCTTTTCTGCGGGTCACGGGCATCGGACGTTTGGTGTGGAATTAACCTGAGTAGCAGTCACATTATCAGTCAGGAAATTGGCATTGTGTCGAACGTCCGAATTCTGCACGTTCGCTGATTGGACGAGACACAAGAGGCTCTTACGTCACTACAATGCAAATGGCAACTCTTACCTACGGCGCACGAAGAATTTTGAAGATAAACATGTACATCTTCGCAAATATTCGATTGCGCAAGTATTTGTGTTTGCTCGGTTTACCTGCACGTACGATTTTATGGAAAAAATGAATTATTATTAGGAAGCACTTAAAGAACTCTCAAGTCAGTCTTTTCTGAGATTCAAGTATTATGCCGCGGCCTCGTCGCTGGCCTGCAAAAAAAGATGTCCTGTAAAAATACGATGGTCGGCATGCGCGCCTACTAACTCGTTTGCCGTCCTTTATTTTAGTCTTTCAATTGCTTACTCTTCTTGGATTTGTAGCGGGTGTATATAGCGGTAGTTTTTTTATTTTACTGAATTTTTACCCTTTTAACCGTCGCAAATTTAGACATCTAGACTCTGTTACATGTATCCCCTTTCCGGCGCCCGCCACGCAGGATAGATTCTGACTGGACGAGATTTTAATGGGGCTTAGTGTACTTTGCGAACGAAACGAAATGGGAAATCTGAACTTTGCGAAATGGGAAAATCGGTAGTTTGCGAAATGAAAATCTGCACTTTGCGAAATGAAAATCTGTAGTTGCGACAACGGTTTGTTTATCACAAGTCTCTATTTCCCATTGGCAACCTGAGCGTACAGCTAGTTGTTACTAAGTCATTCCTTAAGTTGCCTGAGATAATAATTTTGTCGACACCCGCTTAAATTTGGATTTTTACCACAATTTCCGGTAATCTCACAATCTGATTGGTCGATGCGGGTGGCAAATGAGAGTGTAGACAACGGTGCTGACGCTAACATCACGCAATTTCTAATTATTATTGTAAAAAATCAGATTTCCACCGGTAAAATTAGCAAATTTCCGCATCTAAATATAATGGTAAAAAAAGCGGATTTCCACCGGTTTTTCATGGTGTGGACTCTTATTTATCACGATTTACGTCACCACATGGTCAGAATTTGTTGCTGAATTTGTTGTCCACAACATTTTGACCATGTAATGACGTAAATCGTGGTAAATAAGAGTCCACACCACGGAAAACCGGTGGAAATCCGCTTTTTTTACCATTATATTTAGATGCGGAAATTTGCTAATTTTACCACACTTGCCGGTAATCTCGCAATCTGATTGGTCGATGCGGGTGGTAAATGAGAGTGCAGACAACGGTGCTGACGCTAACATCACGCAATTTCTAAATATTATGGTAAAAAAAAAAAACAGATTTCCACCGGTTTTCCGTGGTGTCAGTGGACTCTTATTTACCACGATTTACCGGCGTCATCACATGGTCAAAATTTGTTGCTGGCTCACTCGGCTGCGCCGATGATGGCGTAAATCGTGGTAAATTAGAGTCCACACCACAGAAAACCGGTGGAAATTTGCTAATTTTACCACACTTGCCGGTAATCTCGCAATCTGATTGGTCGATGCGGGTGGTAAATGAGAGTGCAGACAACGGTGCTGACGCTAAAATCACGCAATTTCTAAATATTATGGTAAAAAAAACAGATTTCCACCGGTTTTCCGTGGTGTCAGTGGATTCTTATTTACCACGATTTACCGGCGTCATCACATGGTCAAAATTTGTTGCTGACTCACTCGGCTGCGCCTCGCGAGTCCACAACATTTTGACCATGTGATGATGGCGTAAATCGTGGTAAATAAGAGTCCACTGACACCACGGAAAACCGGTGGAAATTTGCTAATTCCACTGCCGTGATTTTTTTACGTTCGTAAATTACAATACAATTACAGACGATATATGAATAGGTTATGTAAACGCAAAACCGTTGAACCGTGCACAACTTTTTACTTTTGCGCAACCTTTTCATGCATCGTATCTCACAAAGTATATTAATTTTATTAACGCACGTAAAACGCACATAAAAATTCCGCGACAATGGAAATCCAGTTTAAGGTAGACTACGAGCAGTCCCTCTTTCCCAGCGTTAGTCCGTCGAGCGAGAAACGAAAAAACATTAGCGAACGGATAATGGCCGCGCGAAACTGGGGGCGAGGCAGGCGCGCGGGAAAAGACTCTCTTTTCCCGCGCGTCTGCCTCGCCCCAGTTTCGCGCGGCCATTATCCGTTCGCTAATGTTTTTCGTTTCTCGCTCGACGGACTAACGCTGGGAAAAAGAGACTGCTCGTAGTCTAAGTTTAAGGTGGCTTGATCGTATTTTCCATAATTGGCAAATACCGTCCCAGTTTGAACTCAAAATACAACGATATAGTAAACAAAACAGGAAATCGAGTGTTACCCTTTTTGTAAGATTTAGATTGAAGTTTCAGTTGAAGTGAGTTTTATGGTGATCGTCATTATCATTTGGCATATCATCCGCAATTTTTTTAAAATCTAAGCGTTTATTTTGAAAACGGTCCATAGTACTTGTAGTTTATACAAATTAACCACTATCTACCTACTATTAACTTCATATTCGAATTTTAAACCTAATTTTCTAATTCTAATTTTAATTAAAATTTTCATTTGATTTTTCTTATTTTTCTCAATTTCACAAACACCAAAAAACATCTAGACAAACCTATGATGGCGTTGAATTGCTTGAAACGGCAGCGAAATAATTCCATCAATAACCGATCTAAGTGCGGGAAAATAGCATTTACCTGTAATTCCCGCTTAAAAACCCAGTGCAACTTTGCACCGTTGTGCGCATGGGCAGAATTATTCGACTCACGATGCTGACTTGAAGGAACACGGCCTCTGGGGACGAGATTGGTTATTTGAAGATCACGTGGTGGGCTCTCGCCCAATGAGAAGGAAGAAAAAATGCATCGAATGATAATTTCGCTTATTCTAACCGTTTTAAAGGGAACCTCCATTGTCAGAACAAATTGAGGTTAAATCGTTGAAAATAAAGTCGAAATTTAAAATTTTTAAAAGAACAGGTGCAAATATAATTTTAGTGTACAAATAAAATGGATATAAATATCGCCTATTTTCTCTTTTAAATTTCCCGCGCGCCGCCATTTTGAATATTTAACACACCCTGCAACAAACATTTCTCGGAATGTTTTTGTTGCCGCAATTGTTGCGAGAAGTAGAATTCGGTTTTACTTTTCGCAACGATTCGCGCAACGTTGCAACGAATTTTTCAAGCGTCGCGTAGTGTAACATGCTTCCTGTAACGTGTGTCTCAACGTTTTGCGACATCAGCCAATTAAATTGTTCCTTTTAACCATGTGCGTTGTTATCTCGAAGACAAAATTGCGGTGAAAGTGGTTCTATGGCCACGACAGTACCCAGAACGACAGAAGATGCGAGAAACATAGCGTAGTGTAACATCCCTCGTGCAACTTGCCTCGCAGCACCACAACGCACGGTTTTTAGTTGTTGCGAGACAAGTTGCACGAATCATTGCCTAGTGTAACAGCGCCTTAAGAATCGAAATTCTTTTGTATGCAACAAAAAGACAACCGTAACACGTCATAAATATTCAAAATGGCGGCGCGCTGGAAATTTAAAAGAGAAAATAGGCGATATTCATATCCATTTTTTTGTACACTAAAGTTATATTTGCACCTGATTTTTAAAAATTTTAATTTAGACTTTATTTCCAACCACACTTAACATCAATTTGTTATAACAATGGAGGATCCCTTTAACGCAACGTCTCTAGTATAATTTATCCATTTGGTTGACTGGAAAACAAACATAAATAAAACGGTATTTTCAATACAAGCTTATTTTTATTAAATTGTAAATGAAAGGACCACTCGACAAATTCGAAATACTGGATCCCTGGGAAGGATCTGATCAGCGAAATTAATTAGAAACAAATAAAATGAAAGGCTGATCGTACAGTAAAGGAATATATTTTTTTAACCGATTAATTTCGAACAGCACGGCCGTTGTTCAATGGGTATACCCTGACAGTTATACGGTTATGCCTTGATCTGATGAAGAATGGCCGTGCTGTTCGAAATAAATCGGTTAAAAAATATATTCATTTATCATATGACCCGTACGGTCCTGTAAACCTTTTCTTTGCAAAACCATCGATGAAAGTCCCGTATGAGGGCCGTACGCATTTGCGCGAGCGGAGCCGGAAAAAGCCGTACGCGCGTTAAAATTTCAAGTAATTTTGTCTCCAAATTAGTTATATGATAAAATACTTATTTACTAAGTTAGGTCGGGCCGGATGGGAAAATATTTGGCTCGAGGTCATGGCGTACGGACCTCGCTGCGCTCGGTCCGTGCGCCATGACCGAGAGCCAAATATTTTCCCATCCGGCCCTCCCACTTAGTCAATAAGTACATATTACTGTACGATCAACCTTTCATGTTTCTTATTTTTATTGCAGGATAACGTATTTTTTTTGTTATTTCTAAGGGAAATTAATTCGGAGGCTAAGACCATAATATAAATTTTGCCGGAGTTTTGTTTTGCAGATATGTGATGTTTTTGTGTTTTGGTGGGAACTAATTTTTGCGATTCAGGAAAAGTCTGTTTTTTTCTTGCTGGGAATTAATTTTTGCGATTTGCGGGAAGTCGCGTTAAGATCTCCTAGCCTTATTTATTCTACCTTACTGTCAATTCTGTGTAATCTGATGTAAAGGGCTATGTAAAGGATGTAAATATAAGCATCGGCGTACGGGAAAAAGTTTGTCGGGGGTGCTGAACTTTATATTTGCCCGAATAAAACTCGTGACGTCATGTTTATTTGTCATGATGATGATGATTCTAGCATTCGCTGACATTTTACTTTTGTACCGCTGCGCTGTGAACGATCCGAGAATGACCTTCTACATCTCACATTCTTCGCACTTCACACGGTACCGATAAACATTCTATTTTTATCGACCACGACCAGATACCAGCCACGCATACAAGATGGTCGCCAAATGTTATAAAGGTGCGTTTTTTTTGGACATATTCTGGTCATTCTGAAAACAGAATACGCACACACACACACACACGAAAATTTTTCCAGGTACACATAGTCAAAGTAGCGACTTCTTTCCATATTTTACGAGAGGAATAGGTGCAATAGTTTGAGGTTTTCTGTTTTTGGAATGGGCAGAATACGTAGAAAAGAAACGCGCCCTTAGTCTAATCCCTGCGCGGTCTACATTGTCATTCCCACCCGGCTTGGCGGACCACAACGCATCTGATTTGTTGTTCTATGTCTGCTCACGCGGTGAGCATCTAATGGAGCTATCACATGAATGACATGATCGATGTAGTATAGAGCTCGGTTAGAATAAGTGAGTAATGTGAGTTAGGAAATAAAAACAAATAAATTAAGACATTGAATCATAAAATTATTCAGTAATTTTACTGTGTCTGTGGTGCCCGAATAGTCGCCCAGTTTTGCCCGAATAATACTATATTTTTACGACTTGGGAGGAAGGGGGGGGGGGGGGAGGGGGGGGGGGGGCTGCAGCCCCCTCAGCCCCTCCCCCTCATACGCCTATGAATATAAGGCAAAAAATAAACGTGATAAACGTGATAAACAACATTTTCGGTTTTTTTTTATTTTTTTTGTTTAATGCGTACATGCAGGTGAAACAACATGCAGATGTTAAACAGTTTACTCAGTGTCACTCTATCACAATTATGGATTACCTTTATACGATCCTTTTCTTTAAAGCTTTTAGCAGTTAAATACTTGTAGTGTAGCGACTGTAATTTCATCGTGTTATCGGCTGTCTCAGAAACGTTTGTTTTAAATTTCATTGTATTTTGTTTCTGAGCGACGTTTTAAGTAATCGGCACCAACACGATTTTACAGTACATTTAAAAGGTAAATTTTCGCGGAGAAACGTTTTGCGAGAAATAATTTGTTTTGCGTGAACTTTTTAATTTTGCGGATTATGAAAAAATAAAAATCCGCAAAAATCGCAAAAATTAGAACCCGCAAAAATTTAGTGCCACACGGTTTGGTACCTTCTTAAAATTTCCGATGACATCACCGGCTGATACATTCATAAGAGTTCCCCCAATCTCGTTCCCCGAGTCAGCGTTACCCTTATTCGGCCCTTATTCAGCGGAACGGCCGTTGCACAAGACGGTAACGCGAAGTCTGGGAACCAGGGGTGCTTACCATAAAGCCAAGAAAACTGGTATTTTCGGTTGGAAAGCAAATGGTAAGGTTGATTTTCTGAGAATTCCGGTTGGAACAAGTGGACAACCTTCAGAGGTTGTCCCGCGATTCCGGTTGGGACGATTCGACTGGAATTTTCCTTACCATTTGAATTTAGAAAAAATTCAAATCGCTAAATCGAGTTAACGGTCTGGGTACCAGGACGGAGAAATGGAAAATTTAAATGGTAAGTGCAATCTCGTCGGTTGGTCAGTAAATTTGGAAAATCGCTTACCGTTAAGTAACGGTCATCCCAACCGGTTTTTTCCTACAAATGGTAAGCACCCCGGATTACGGGACGGTAATAATTAACATCCCATATTAAAAAAGCATTTGACAATTGCTGTTTTACATAACTAAACAGTTGACGTAATGTATGAAATGCACAGATCAAAAGCTTTAATTTCAAATGGATTATGATACGCTGGTATGGTATATTTGTAGTTACCTGTAATTGAAGAAACGTTATCGTAAAGACTTTTGTTCTTGGGCCATCGTAGCTTGATGAGAAATAGAACACAAACCGCGGCGATAAACATATTGAACTTATTCATTTTTGATAAAACTTGACGTTTCGTATGCTACTACATACATTTTCAAAAGTGACCGTTACAGTGTTGAAAACTATACTTATATAGTAGTAAAAAGGGACTGGGACCGAGATTAAGTACAAAACTTAACAGTTGATCTATAAAAAGAAACAGCTAATTATAATGATAAAGCATCAGCTTCTCGCTGTTGACGTTTGCGTTAAAAGCTAGCTTCAGTTCTTGTATAAACAATGTTTCTTTGATTTTACAGTGGAAATCAGTTTTGCCCGACGCTAAGATGTCTAAGATATCAAAATAATCCCACTTGATGTTGTGTCCAGTGGTGTTGACATGGTCAGCAATGGCTGATGTGCGGTCATCCTTAGCGAGGGTCTTAAAATGCTCAGTTTTTTCTATTATGAAGCCGTCGTTTAGTTTTACCAATGTAAAATTCTTCACAATCCCAACAACTGGCTTTAGACTGTTGAGAACGATATAAGCAGCACTGTAACGGTCACTTTTGAAGATGTATGTAGTAGCATACGAAACGTCAAGTTTTATCAAAAATGAATAAGTTCATTATGTTTATCACCGCGCCGTTTGTGTTCTATTTCTCATGAAGAAACGTTGTCGCCGTAAATATTGAGTCATGAATAATGTGACCCAGTGGCTGCTTTTCCCGTCAAGCGGAAAAATACCTTGTTTTAATATCTATGATAAATTGCTCATTATACTCACAGTAACGGGACGCCTTAAGGCGGGACTCAACCTAAATTTGAATGAAATTTGAAGAAGTTTTAAGAAGGGATAGAAGAAAGAAAATGATTTTTGGAACACCAACAGACAGTCGATACCCACGCAAGAGCACCCCAGGTTGCTAGTTGACTAACTTGGTGTCCATCTATTAATTATTAACTACAAATTCTAATTTTAAAACTTTACTAAATCTTCAATATTTCTTATTTCTCCTCTATTTCTCCTATATCTCCTCCCAAACATACCCAAAAAAAATTCACAAAAATTTACAAAACACCCCACAACATAGATTCCTGGGATGAGCATAGAGTTTTTGGATTGTTTGAAACGTGAACGAGATATTTCCATTACAGCCATGTCAAGTGGCGGAAAAATGGCGTTTAGGTTAAGTCCTGCCTTAAACGTGCTGTAAATACTACCCATATGAAGAAACAATTTTGAACATCAATGAAAGGACTATCAACAAGCTTTCCAATGTTTTTCCCAGAGTGCCATTGTGTCTTATCGTGTGCTCACCATTTACACAAACAACAGTGTTCCGGTTGGAAATTCCATGCATAATCATTTAATGATCTAACTTAAAGAGCTATGTCGCGGTGATTTTGAGGTTTTTGGGTTAAAACTGCCCCATTTTTAGCCTAAGTACCTTTGTCATAAAAGAAATGCTTATAGAACACTAAGAAGAACTCAAGATATCAAGTGAATTGTCGAATAAAACTGATAAACCATAATCAGAGTTTTAGCGAGTTTTCCAAGAGAGAAACGATAACAATGAAAAATGTAGCCCACTTTTTTCAAGTTGCAATCCATTTCCATCCTGGCCATCTGCAGCCCAAGACACTTATTTTTACTCTTAGAGCACTAGTTGAATAATTTTAAACAAAATTGAACCTATATTTTTGGTTTTTCACTGATATAAAGATGTATTATGACTTTTAAAGTATAACACTAAAAATGGTAACACAGCCCCTTTAACCATCAGCCCAAAATATAGCCAGTCAGCTAGGCTGGAAAGACTAAAAATAGAGCAGAAAAATGCATCGCCTCAACCGGCAGGTATTACTTTCTAATGATTTCTAAACGGAATAACGAGTAAAAATTTCTGGTTTCTTCATGTAAATAGAAGTACCCCATTTTCGGCTTCTTACCCGTGTGATTCTTAGCCGTGTGATAAGGTTTAATGGAAATCAGTGTCAAATAAGTTAAGAGCGGTTTTCAGTGACCAAACCCACAGTAATCACTCTGGCCAATCACAACAGCCGCAGACAATTCAATGAACCAATCAGAACTCGAAGTAAATACACATATCATGTAGCCGGCGCCAAGCGCGGGAAAACGCATGCGAGGAGGTCACGATTGGTTTTCATTGGTTGAGAAGTTGGCACTAGATTTTTTTAGCCAATCACAAAGCGTAGCAAAACCAAACCACTCTAATGAGTAACAATAGTTTTATCATCGTCATGATCAGTGCGGGAACGTAGTGTAGGCAATGGATGGACCATATTACTTCGCTTCAACACAATCTTCCGCAGCCCGAGTAACCGAATAAATGCCCTGCGGAATTGCGTTACACGCCATGCGTAGAGCAACGGGTTCACGCAAGAGCTGAAGTAAGTTAACGTAAGAGTGACGTCACGAGCAACATGAAAAGCAAACGTTCTACAATTTATACACTGGACCATAATCAAATCCACAAGCAAAAATGGAAACCAAAAGGAAAAGAACACAACCAGTACTATTAACATTGTCTTTGTTGTAGATTTTTCTCTTGCAATAGCGTTCTTCAGTACTCTATTTCCCATCGCGGGCCCGTTCATTAGAGTTTTTGTGTGATCGCGAATTGATTTGTAGATTCCGCCATAAGCCATAAAGATAACAACACTTGGTAAGAAGCAGCCTAAGGTGTACAAATAAATCTGATATCTTGAGTCTACAAAGCCAGCCATTGGTAACACGGGAAAGTGAAGCGCGTAAACCCATAATATTGCTATGGAAACCAGGATTCGTCGGCGCGTCATAACTTCTTGGAAATTAAGCGGCAACCTGACGGCAAAATAACGATGAATAGAGAGCGCGGCCATGTTTAACAGCGACGAAACGCCTGAAATTATAGCGAAGAGATAGTGAGCGCGGAAAACCGCTTCGCTACCGTTCCAGTAGGTGCCAATAAGCAGGGTTTCGGCAGCGAGGCCCATTAAAAGATCGGAAATTCCCAAGCTAATAATGTAATAATTCTGCAGCGTTCTCAGCTGGCGATATGGGTCTCTGATGAATGCCGCGCAAACCATGACATTTCCAAAGATTGTAAACAGCGAAATGAAGACGTAAAATAACATACTCGTTAGGTTTGTGTGAAACCAGTAGCCTTCAAAAAACATTGCAGTTGGTGCCGTTGTAACTATTTACGTTTTATATGTAGAGTTTATACGGATCTGAAAGCTTCCTCCTGATTCTTGATATAATTTATTGCCTGGCGTTTTCACTGCTGGAGTTATTGCGCGTCGTTCTTGCTCAGTAATACAATATCGCTGCTTTTCAAAAGCCAGTCAAAACATATTCACATTAGTACTCGATAATTCTGTTTTGTTTAGCGTACATCACCCTTTGCGGTCTATTGCATTGCTAAATCTCCTTTCCAAGAGTGAATTACTCGTACGAAAGGACTAAGACAGTTTTGTGTAATTAGCCAGTCTTCCTGTAGGATCCTTAACACCCTTACACTCTTTTTAAAATCTCAGGATTTACTGAGGCACTTCTGGTTTTTCTTCCGGCTCTTATATTGATTATACCAAGCACTTTTACGTTTTAGTTGAAATGTTTTGGCGTCCACAGCAATCTTTGAATCCACCTTACATATTAAGTCAAAATTGCGCGCCAAAGAGAAATAGATGATAGCAGAGTTGCAGTCAGTGTACAAATTATCACCCAGAGCTAATGAAGAAACCACTGGATGCAAATTTCCTTGCGTCGTGCTGTCAGTTCCTCGTTTTGGGTGAAGTCACAGTGCACAGTTGTTTATTCAGGTTTATACTCCCTACTTGCTCCTTTTCGATCCTTTCCGTATCACACAGAGCGCGAGGTCGGCAGGAAGGCCTAAATTACCAATTCATTGCTTTTCCATGCGTACTGTCTTCGCAAAGTTGAACCCTTATAGATGACAAGGACATCTGCAGTATCAACGACCATGTTCTTTCAACATTTGTTCTCAGCAATATTCGTCAATCATTGACTGTGTGCATGTAAACCGTCTGCATGCTGGCTCTGTAAATAAACGATCACCATAAGATGGCAGGTGATTCATTTCGTAAATGAATAAAGGCGCTTATTATGTCAAGAAAAGTATTGTAACGTAATTATGCTTCCGACAAGAAAAAAAGAAACGATTAAATGAAAATCTTCTAAAGTTACGAGATGTATTTCTTAGACTTAGTGAATACCACTCGATATTTTCATTCGGCAAACTGATCTGATTTACTTATATTAGACTATAAGCAGCTGAGATTTCAGTATTTTTGTACGATTCACTTTTATTAGATCAAGTTGTTTGATCATACTTTCCTCTTCAAATTTTCGTTATCATGTTTCGTGGTTTCATTAAATAAACGTCTCCCTGAAGCAAATTAGGCTACTGACGTTAGACTTGTATGTCTAAAAAACTAAAACTGGGAAAAGGGAAAGCCATTTTGGGGTTTATTTGTAACTTTTGATAAGTGAAGCGAAAAAGCCGACTCTTTCAATCAACATCCGTTTAATTTTCACTATTTTAATTACCTCAAATGAAATGAAAAGCCGAAGTAAATGTAAATTACTAAATTTGACCCTAATATCGCAGCAACTAATTACATCTTAAGCGGATGATAAAAATTCGAAACGTATTTTGTAAATGAGCTGAACGCGCGACGAACAGCGTAAGATACTTTTTCGCGTTTTTCGACCATCAAGCCATGTATAATGTTTGCTTGTTACATGTGATAGGTCATTTTAAAATAAGAAAACGTTCTCTCGCGTTTCTGTGATTGTGCATGCACGCGCAGATTAAAACAGTTCAATGAAAAGTTATACTCTGCGGGCTATTCTCTTTCCACGATCGCTCACCAATTTCCGATGGAAATAATAAGCCTCAAATTTCCTGCTAAATGTGAGTTAACCTTGTGAGACACATTTGAATATGATTCTTAGTGCCGAAAATGCGACAATTCGAATGAAACTGAGCTAGTTAGCAGTACTTTCCAGTGGCGCGATACAGACTCCGTTGTAGGAGTGGAGGGGGGGGGGGGGGTTGGGTGGGGTGGGGTGGTGGGAGTTAGTGAATAATAAGGTGGGGAGAGTAGAAGGGGAGAGGATTGAAAATGTTACGGACTGAAATTTTTTCGGCCCTTTGTGTTTTTTTGGGATGGGGGGGGGGGGGGGGGGGTTCCTGGGTCCGATCGGATTAATTCAGACTGTTCATTTAAAGACAGAAAGAAGTAGCTTAGCTAGGACGTCAAGTTTTATTTTCTGAGAAAATTTCATCTCGTTTAGAATTTTAACCTCAGTCTTTGTAACACTGTTGTAAGTGAAGGGGAAAAAGCCAACCCTTTCGATCAACGTACATTGAAATTTCCTCAAAATTAAATGATTGAGAAGCCGGAGTTGACTAATTTGACTTATTGCAACAACTAATTACATCTTAAGCGGAATAAAAATTCGAAACGTTTTTGGTAACACAATCTTCTTACTTGTCGCGGATATAAACAAAACTAAAATTGGTTATAATTAGTCACATTGGTAAAGCTCTTATTTTTGCGTCAGTGACAAAAATAGCAGCTAATTGATTCCGAATCTTAATTGAAGACTAATGGCACATAGCTGATGAGACTGACATTTGTCTTATTGTCAAAAGAAAATCCTCGGCTGGCTGCCAGAAAACCTAGAAATCTTTGGAACAGTCAGGAAAGAAATCTGCGTAGATTTTTACTGCAGAGCAGTTCTTTCTTGAGGTGTTGTTTATTATGTTCAGGTACAAGCTAAGGTGGTTCTATCTTTTGAATCTGTAGATAAAATTCTAAAAAACAACCGTACAAAGAAAGTTTAATTTAGCTGAGTGTTTTCGTGACGCGCCAGACATTTGTCTAGCCCATGAACAGGCTCTTTTCCGAGGGTATTGGGTCCCGGGGGGGGGGGGGGGGGGGGGTGGGTGGGAAGGGTACTCTGTATATTTTTGGGTGGGTGTATGCCGCTGGGACTTTAAATCCCTTACCCTACATTTATACCAGACCATGTTCAGCTGATTTTGGAACCCTATACTATACTAGACACCGAAAATTCATACCCTATTCCAGACTTGGCACTTTTAGAATTATATCACTATAAGTGCTTTTCATGGAAACACATCTGTCAACAATAGAAATTGCGAAGGCTCTTTCTCTTCCGAATTCCTATTCTAGACATAATTCTTCTGATGGCACTGATCAGTTTCCCGCGGCAACTGATCAATTCTAGATTTCTATACTATGCTTGAAAACCATACCCATCACAGCGGCACATACTATACAGCTTATATAATTAATAATTATGAGACTTCCCCCCCCCCTGGAGTATTGGGTTAAAAGAAATTGGTAAGCGCGTGTATTTTAAGCCATTACGCCAAAAGAAGCTTGTTAACAAGATGACATTTTGTCTTATCATCATGGCACATGAGATAGTAGGGGGGAGGGGGCAGAGGGCGGGAGGAGTACGGGAGGCGGGGAGGGAAAGGGCGGGGAACGAGAGAGAAATGCTAAACGCTAAACGCGGGGCGAGAGCAACGCGTAAAAGGAAAGGAGTCGGGAGAAAAAGGTACGGGAAGCGGGAGAACAGGGTACGGGAAGCGGGAGGTTCTGATTCCCCCTGGTCCCCCCCCCCCTTCCCACGAGATAATAGTCTGCGCGCGTAGACGTCTCCTGTTTCCTTCCTTGTATGAAGGAACGGATATTTAGTGAGATAATAGCCGTATCGCAACAAAAATTATATGTAAATTACGCAGAGATATCACCTTCCTATACCCTTTAAGTGTCATCTGATCTACCTTCAATTTTCTAGACTACTATTTTCAAAAGAAAATGCTTCCTAGCTACGTCAAAAATAACTAGAAATTTTAATCACTAGGGATTTTACTGAACTTTTCAATTTGTCATCTAATGAAACCTTATAAGGGAGTAACCATTGGCAAATGAAAGCTTGTATGTAGAATAGCTCTTTCATGCAGCGTTGTTTATTATATGTCGGTTGTACAAGCTTATGTCGGCGCTATCGTAAATAAAATGCTAAAAAGTAACCATCCAAAGAAAGCTGAAATTAGCTGAATGTTTTCCTGCAGTGCTGTTTATTATTCTATACATGACACTGAGATAAGTAATTGTAAGTCGCCGAAGGTGGGCTAACCGTTGAGTCTGCGGACGAAATTCTAAATGGTTACAACTGCTCTTCAAATGAAAACTATCATACATTACTTTCCCTTAGTACTGTTATTAAATTATTCATTTTTTATGTCTTCTATGCACCTGGAATTTGTATGTCAAATTTTATATATTACCTTTTCAGTTGCACTGTCAAACCTTCTATGTTATTTGGAGTAAAATTATACTCTACGTACAGAAACGCCAGTCATCGATTGCGAAGAGTATTCAGAGATTCACTTGATCAATTTTAAAGCAGACAGCTCGACTCTGTAAATGTTAATGACTCACTATCAGATGTTTTAATCTGTCTAAAGTTGGATTAGAGCCGATTTTCGTATGACCTTGAAAAGCTGTCTCCGAGAGTGTTAGCTTTGTCCTATTAACTTGTCAGAATGCTGAAAAGTGGGAGACGTCAAAGCAAAACTATATTAATTTCTAGAATTTATCGGGTACTGTTGATCTAGCTGCCAGCGAATGCGATGTTGAATTTGCTACTTGATAAAAACGGGTACCTTTTCCGCATCAGGCGTCGCCACAAATTTGTAACCTAGTCCCTTCACTCTCCATTAGGCATTTTTTACGGCAGGTCATTCTTTGTTGAGCCTAGTTGCAAAACTGTAGATAAAATTATGTAAAATCCTAACAAAAAAACCGTCCAAAGAAAGCTGAATTTAGCTGAGGGTGTTTGGCCTGCATGCATAAGTGCTGTTTATTCAGTTCTATATATACAAGGTGGCTCACACCCTGTCACTCACGGTGGTTCCTACTCTTGATGAGCCGTAGACGAAATGCTTAATGGTTATAACTCTGTAAATGAAAACTTTTATTATTATGCATTACTTTTCTTTAGTTCTGTATATTATTCATTTTTCCTATGCATTTATATCATTTGTGTGCCATTAGTCGCAATTTGTAAAAACGCACCTGTTAGTAATACCACGCTAAACCGCAATTTGTAAAACACGCATCAGTCGCATAATGTTCTTCGCTCCGAGTCTGAAGTGGATAATACCATTTAGAAGTCGCCGTCCTACTATACTAAACGCCGAAGCTTGGTTAATTTACACGTAAAAGAAGGCCGACACGGTCACTCGCAGCGAAGTTATTACATCACGTTCTTAATTACCGAGTGATATATAAAAACGCGGCATGAAGAATTGCATATGACTCAAACGGCTTTCAAAACAGGTAATTAATCGTAAACGATTATATGATTATAGACAAGACGACTTCACTCACGGGGTCCCATATCAGTCCTTTCGCCCTCTAAATCATCAAAAGATCTTACAAGTGTTTGCTAAAAATCACCGACATTTTGCGATGAATACTTCGAATACACTGAGTCAAACCTAAATTAGTCGCTTGTTGGAGGTGATCGCTTGCAAGAGGCCAGGTCACAGGGAGTCCAATAAACTCGAGATGATTTCAATGTATAAAACATTCATAAGCGTAAAATGTTATTCATACAGAATTTTTGAAGCAAGGGACAAATTGTTTCGTTCCAGTTGTTGTAGTTGTATCACTGACATTATCCAATCTGCGCTTATTATAAAGCCATCGGAATATCCGTAGGCGAAGTGAAAAAAGAGAAATCAAACGATGGGAAAATTAAAACTACCTGCTGACATTGAAAGCCGGTTGTCGAGGGTGCTTACGAAAGGTTGTCACGTATACGAGAAATTTCAACTACAATGTTTTGTCTGAAAATGCTCAGTATTTTGGGAAAGTGGTCGCTTAGAACATATCGTCGTTTCGGGAGGTCAGGAAGGTTCACCACTGTACACTCTTTTTTTATAAGAATCTGTTTATAAGAATATTGAGGCTGAACTTGGCGAAATTTTAAGAATATGTTAAGAATATACCCAAGGCTGAGATTTTGTTAAGAACATTTTTTGTGTGTTGATGGAAAATAAAATACAATAAAATAATACAATATTTTAAATGAATTTTATTACACCATTGAAAAATATGGTAAATTCTTTCCTTTTTCTAACAAAACTAGCTAAGACAGCTAACCAAAACGATAAAAACTAATACTAGACATATGATCGACATATCAGCAATTCGGATAAAAGGTATAAAAGATATCCATGACAGTTGGTCGTTTTAATGATATTCTATAGGAAGTTTGTAGACGTCCATGAATGACAATTTAATACATGCGCTTGTAACACGATACAGACACCATGCAGTGCTATACTTGAAAGTTCAATTCCTGGTCACATCCGTTTTATTTTAATAACTGAAGTACTATACTCTGTAAATGTACACAAAAATATTTTCAGCCTAAAGTCGGCAAAAAATAAGAATATCCAGCCTGGGCATAAAAAATATACATTCTTATAAAAAAGAGTGTACTTCGTAGTTGAAAAGAAAGCACTCCCAACCTTGCGGGTGTCCTTCAGAAAAAATATTCGCACACACGCCAGTTTCAAGCCTGAATAGCCTTATAAATGTAGTCAGTTTTTGATAAAAATATATTTTCGGGGGTTGTTCAATTGAATTTATCGCCGGTATCGAATGCCGGGGTAAGAGCAAAATAGCCACACAGTTATTCACCAGGGATGAAAACTGATGCAAAACCATCACTCCGAATATGATAATGAGTTTTATGAGGAGCGTTGTTTAATATAAAAATAGCTATTAAGAATGCCAGGAGAACAAAATTTGGCACATGGACAAATTTTATCGTCTGTTAAAATAACAAAGTAGAAGATTAAGAAAAAATATCTATTTTCGAGGTGCCAAGTAGCCATCTGCAATCTTTAACGACTGTCAGTTTGTTACTCGCATGAATTTGATAAGTACGAAAGTGCATGTTTTAAAAAATCAACTCTTGTGATTGACTGTAAGTAAAATCCGCCAGCAATCTGTTGGAAATTCACGAAATGTAGAGCGTATGCACTCACGTGGCAAGCAGCTATGCAAATTTATTGGAACAAAAGAAAGTGTTAACATAAGAAAAGCGTTCAAATCCCACAGGATTGTTTTGGTACACCAACATGGCCGCCGTTCTATTGTTTTGGTACACCAATATGGCCGCCGTGACGTCATGTGCATACGCTCTATTCACGAAATGTTGGATACATTTTGGATACATAACGTGTCACGTGATCGGATTAATTCAGACCGTTATGTAAAAGCAGAAAGAACCAGCTTGTAGCTAGAACGTCAAGCTTTATGTTCGCTGAGAAAATTTCACCTCGTTTACATTACTCCAATTATAGATATTGGCGCCCGGATCAAGCTTATTTTCAGGAGAAATTTTTAATAAATCGTTAATTTAAGTTTTAACAAAAACACCAAGACTAACTATCATGTATACAAAATAGAGTTTGCATTTCTTATCTTGCAATTTTAATTTATCAGTTGTTACTTTTTACATGTTTTCACTTACTTTTTCTCTTGAGATGCTAACGCTCACCCTTTAACTTTTTTTTTTTAGAAAAAATCTGACAAGAAAATTAGGCTTTATTTTATAACTCATCTAGGGAATCACCTGAATTCAATTTAAGCGGACACTCAGGAAATATATTAATACAGGTTGTCCGCTCAATACATGCAGGTTCCCATAAATAAAATACGTCAAAATAGATGCTACGTAGATCAGCATTCTAAAGAAAGTTAAACGGTGCGTTTCTGATATGTTATTATGTAACGTCGGTTCTATATTTAACGTATCAACGATTATCAAATTAATAAGAAAAAACGTTCTGAAAGGCAAACCCCATGTCATTATGATAAGAAGAATAGTCTCACCCAATCAGCTAAGACTGTTCAGCATGACCTTTCTTTCTGGCCGGTGTGAACTTTTGTTTCTGAGCAACCGAGCTCGAATCATCTTTATTTCCATTGAGGACGGAATAAACAAAGATTTTGTCTTCATTGGTATTAGACTTGTATGAGTGTCGTTTAAATACAGGTCTTAAAAAATTGAAACGGCCATTTCAGTACTTTTATTTGTCCGCGTCCTCTTAATAAAACGGGTTCGTTTAACATACCGTACGCGTATTTTCTCGATTAAACGCCGGGTATAATAGAGGAAGTTGTAAGTAACTGCCCTCAAACGTTTATTTGTGGTATAATAAACTTAAGATTTTAAGGGCAAGGTACACGGCTGCCAAGAAAAACGAATAATAACCCTTTCATACAAGTGGCGGGCGAGAAAAAACTGCTGATTTAAAGAAACGCTTGGTCCACTAGGCCAAGTTTGAAATAAACGCTGGGGGCGTTTGATTGAGAAAATACGGTATATCAGTTTGCAGTAATTGTGGGAACGAATTTCGGGACTTTGGTTACTGTCGTTCGCCGTTAAAAAGGGTTTCCGTGCTTAATACACTAAGGTTTGACTGTACACATCACTTGGCATTGCAATAACTTGCAGCCAGACATGCGTAAAAAGGTACGAAATTAATATGGTGAAAATTGAAGAAGGGATTGGAAAATAGTTCATCAACTTAAGCACAAAGAACATTAATTTTTAATCCAATAATTGTCATCATCACGTTTAATGATTGAGGACACTGTCTACTCAACAAGGCCGCAAAAGTTATTTCAGTACGAACGGCAATCTACCCTAAGCCTCCGTAAGGTCCCTAAATTTGTTCACGATGTTTTCAGCAAATCATGTTCGTCACAGCGATGCAACAAACGCAAAAGGTAGCTGGCAAAACGGACTTTTTTTCAGCCTCCACAGGAAGACTTCAACCCCCGCGTATTTTTGTACTAAGAGTTAACTAAAAACCCTTGAGTGTTTACTCAGTACCTTCAATTAATTCTATACGAAACTCGAGCTCTATGGTCTGCTTTTGGCCACTTGTGTCATCAATATAATGAAATGTATTAGTACTCGAAGCAGAACTTGTCAACAAAACAAAATTTTCCTTAGAGAAATCAAAATCAGATATAAAACTTCCTTTTATAAAACTTCCTTTTATAAAACTTCCGCATCACATAAATTTTCATAACTGTAATAAAAGTTATGATATATTTATATAGACCAGACTACTTCGTCCTTGCTGACTAAAAGCTGAAATAATCAGATATATAGCTGGTAAGTAAATCAGAAACTCTAGACGGAAAAAGTTGAAAGACTGAAATTAGATTTCCGATTACAGTGCTGTCATGCCTAAGATTCATGCATTTTTTTTTTTACCTAATTCGAGGTGAAGGAAAGCTTTATAGCGAAACGATACTTTATTTAAGGTTTGTAGTTTACGTACCTTTCGGTTGTTTTTATCCCAGTCTTAACATCAAACTGAGAACTTTGTCCCGATTTCTCTCTCCTGGATCTCAGTACAATTAATTTACAAACTGAAAACTCAGTTGACCTGTTTGAATTTTCAGTCCTTTTATACAAGCGGTCAAGTCCGTACCAAACAATAAAGCTTCTTGCAGTTCCTTACATCCAAAAGGCTGATTACATTTATCTTGACCGGATCAATGCGCGCGCGCTTGAAGTGGATGGGTTGTCAAGAGAATGCGTCAACTGTCAAGAATACATCGTTTAATTTAATGCTGGCAATCATAATATTAACGCTTGGTAGGAGCGTGTGACTTTCTTTGCCCATTATTTAACCAAATGAGCTTCTTTTTGCTTTATCTGTGACGCAATTTTTGTTTTATATTGAAGGTAAATAGGAAAAGTAAAGCTTTTAATCCTTCGCATCCGATCAATAGTAATAAAAATGTCGCTCTCATATCATCGTCGCTCATAACGACGACGTGACGGAAGAGAATAAAATAATATTTAAAAATATATATCAAAACTCGCAGGCTATTTTCCACTCTTTTATAGCAAAGTGGCGATAATTTAACTTAAAACAAATCACAGAGGTTTGTGTAGATGAAAAACAAAACCCTACGTATAGTGTAATTCTAGACCTTTACACCATAACTGTATTTGTGCCCCGTGTTGACTTAGACATAATACATAATATTAAATGCATGAAACGTTGCTTCACTTTATGAGCTTTGAATAAATGTACATCTATGGGAAGTCCGAACTCTGATGCATATCTCTGTTTTAAAGACATCTATTAATCTCGTTAACGTTTAGCAGTTAATGTGAAAAGGGATGTTGTTGTTCATCGTGAGTATATATCCTGGTATAAGGTTACAATAATAATTAAGCATATCAGTGATTTGCATGTGACGTCATCAAAAAAGTAAAATCTGAACCTCTTAATATACACAGCTGGTATTTTAGTATATTCTAATACTGAACAGTGCAGATTTTCATGTCTCCAGACTAAACCCCTAAGAAAATATGACCACCGTTTTGAAAATTACAAACTAAAATAAAGTGATTGACAGGCTGCGCTGTGCCAATCTCGTCCCCAGAGGCCGCGTTCCTTTTGGTCAGCACCACGGATGCTGCGAGGACCGCGAGGACTCTAGGGACGAAATTGGCGCTGAGCATGATCTTAGAATGGTACAAACCCCAATATAGACCAATGTCACGCTAGCATGGCATGAAAATATATTTAATTTAATGGGAAAAAGAGTCCAGTATCAAATTCAGCACATCAATATTAGTAAAACTGTAAAGTTTCGTAAAGGTTGCTCGTACACTGACGGAGATATGAACTTTTGAAACTTAGTACTCTAGCCTAATTTTTACAAAGAAAAATTTTTACGAAGAAATGTATGGGGGAAAACACGAAAACGAGGCTGGACGGGCAATCTATGCCCGTCCACCGTACATTTCTTTGTAAAAATGCTCAGTTTCAAAATTCCATATCTTCGTCAGTTTGCTAGCAATCTTTACAAAACTTTGTAGTTTTACTAATATCGATATGCTGAATTCGATGTTGGGCTCTTTTTCCCAATGAACTAAATATATTTTTGTGCCATGCTAGCGTGATATTGGTCTATTTTCACCTTATTAATCGACGTTCATCTGCAGACAACTAGCATTTTGACGTGAAATTAAAGTTTAAAAAAATTGTTTTAGAAATGTTTGATATATATTTAAGAGCGGCTTTACGAAATGTTTATGCTGGCCGCCAATGTTGAAACTAGACCACAACCGAATCATGATTGCACAACAGCCGATTGTACATATATCAGCATTCAGGGTCCTTCAGGGAACGACAAAACTGCGGGACTTTAAATCCTGCGTCCGTTCACTCGACCAAACTGTCCAAAAAAAAATAGCGCTTGCTTGTTATAAAAGCACAAATATCTGCCATAACTCTTTCGTGGATTTCGGTTTTCGGATTCCGGTTGTTCAATTCCAGATTCTAATTTTCCCATAAATGCCGCCATATTGTTGTCCCAGCGTCCTTTGCCGGGAATAAATTAAACATGGCGTTATTGCACCACAGGAAGCAATTTTCAATGTTTGTCGCAAACTTGATTCCTATTAGTCACAATTGTGAAGATGCTGTCGTGTTAACATCAGAGAACAAACATTTTCCTGCAAATTCAAGTAAAAGAATCAAGTCACACTCAAGGCAACATGGCGGAATGTTTTGAAGTTTTAACTGATGCTTTTCTCGAAGAACAACAAGAAGAAGTTACTGTTCTTCAGTCCATCTTTGAAGACGATCTCCAGATCGTAGAAGGAGGCGACGGGCATGCTAACATTTGCTTTAACTTGACGGTGAAAGTGAACATACCCCACGATATAATTAACTTTGAGGCTTTCATTCCTGGAAGAGCTCCAAATTCCAGTGGAAGTGGCTCGAACAGTGACCTTGGGAGTCGTCCTGAAGATGACAAATTAGAAAGTGAAACCACTGGTGATAATTCGTTCAACGAAAGACAAATCAGCGCGCAAAAAATTGGACTAGAAGCAAGTTCCCTGGGAGAAAAAGAGAACAGCCCATGGCCCAGTTGCCCACTTCCCGAGTCCTCCCCTGACAGTTTTTCCGGACTCGCAAAACCTGGCTTTACCAGATCCGTGTCCATGCAACACTGGCATGTGAAAGCAGATATTCAATACTTGACTCCAATACATCTTACCTGTACATTTTCCCCGCTCTACCCCACAGAATGCCCACCTGAATTTTCCTTGGCCTGCCTGTGGCTCACTAGAAGTCAGCTTCAAGAATTGCAAAAGAAGCTGATGAAGTTGTGGACAGAGACTCCCAACTTGCCAATAGTCTTTACTTGGGCTGATTGGTTGCAAAATTATGCATTTGAGTATTTGTGCTTGGGTTCACACTTGGTTCTGAAAGAATCTGAGAGTGAAACTGTGTCTCAGTTACATGCAGAAACAGCTACAAACAGTCAGAGTCTTGCACAAAGTGAGGGATTTAATACGAGGTTGGAGACAGCATTGTTAACCATCTTTGAATATGACCTTGAGATGCAAAGGCAAGCTTTCCGACAGAGCACACACTTGTGTGAAATTTGCTTTGACGAAAGGGGTGGCACAGAATTTCACTATCTGGATGAATGCAGGCACTTCTTCTGTACTGAATGCTTGAAGGCACATTGCCAGTTGCATGTTGATGGTGGGAATGTATTAAAACTCCTGTGTCCTGGTCATGATTGCAAAACAAAGATCCCACCAGATATTCTTCGTATGGTTCTTGATGCTGAGAAGCTGGCGCGATGGGAAAGACTTCTCCTCAGCAAGACTCTAGATGTCATGGGTGGTGTTGTTTACTGTCCAAGGTGTAATGTAGCAGTCCTTGTTGATGAAGATCAAGCCTTGAGACTTGGCCACTGTGCAAATTGCTTTTATGCATTTTGTACTGAATGTTATGAACCATGGCATCATGGACAGCCTTGTTATGATGGTGAGTCAGATTCTGATGATGAAGACAGTAGTAAAAGTAAAGAGGAAGTAGATAGCAGTAAAAGTAAAGAGGAAGTACCGGTAGGTGCCATTGCTGCTACGAGAACACGCTCCTGTCAAAAATGTTCTGCCAAAAATGATAAAGCAAAATTCCACTACATGTATGAATGCAAACATTTCTTCTGTACTGAATGCTTGAAAGCATATTTCCAGTGGAACATTGATGGTGCAACTGTACTAAACATTCAGTGCCTAAATCGTGATTGCAAAGCAGCAATCTCAGTAGAAATGGTGCGAGAGGTACTTGATGAAAAAATGTTCAAGCAATACATTGCTGCTACAAGAATACGCTCCTGTCAAAATTGTTCTGCCAAAAAGGATAAAGCAGAATTCCACTACATGTATAAATGCAGACATTTCTTCTGTACTGAATGCTTGAAAGCATATTTCCAGTGGAACATTGATGGTGGAACTGTACTAAACATTCGGTGCCCAAGTCGTGGTTGTGAAGCAGAAATCTCAGTAGAACTGCTGCGAGAGCTACTTGATGAAAAAGTGTTTAAGCAATATGAAAAACTCTTTCGTGCCAAGACTTTAGAAGATATGGGCATCAGTGATGTGGAGTTCTGCCCAAGATGCACTGTGGCAGTTGTTGCTGATGAGGGTGAATCCCCAACACATCGCCAGTGTGCAAATTGCTCTTTTGAATTTTGCACAGAATGCTTTGAACCTTGGCATCATGGAAGGCCATGTTATGCAGAAGCTGAGCTGGATTGTGATGACGAGGAAAACAAGATAGGAAAGGAGAATTTGCAAGCAAAGGAGAAAAGCAATGAAGAAGAAGCAGGCAGCAGTGCCATTACAGTGTCCTCTGGAAGGAAAAAGAAACTGCATCTTAGAGAACAGAAACTGAGCAACCTGTCATTTATTCGGCTGATGAGGCAGACAGGAAATTATCAGTGTTGTCCAAAGTGTAGGATGGCTGTAGAAAGGACTGCTGGCTGTGACATGATGCACTGTTCACAGTGTACTGCAAGTTTTTGCTGGAGATGTGGTATGTGTAATAATATTGCATTCACTTGTTAAAAATTAATGTAATAATTATGCAATATATCAAACACGAGAAAGAGTGTTTCATCAGGATCTCTAAACACCGAGAAGTACAAGTCATGTAGGTTGAAAAACAAGGCATAGCCTTTGAGGTACCGTACATGGTGTATTTGGATACCTGATTAAAAACTTGATCATCAAATACAGAGAAAACAAAGGAATAAATTCACCAAAATCTATACTGAGTAAGGTCAGTTTTGCATCATCACACTGTCTTATGGTCCTGGGGGGGGGGTACCCAACAAAGTTCAAACCCTTACCCTTTCATATACCGTTTTTGACAGAAAAGGTACCCCTTTCATATACCTTTCATTGAAAATGGTACCCCTTTCTTATACCTTTTAATGAAAATGGTACTCCTTTCATATAGCCTTTATGTACGTCTGTTTGATTTATTTTGAAAGGCCCTTTTTATTAGACTTAAATGGCAGTTTTCCCTACCTTTTTTATGCCTCATCGGCGTGTTTTCGGAACCCTTTCCTATTCTTCGTGAAATCCCTACCCTTTCATATACTTCAACTCGTGAAATCACGACCCTTTCATATACCTCCAGCCTCAAAAAGGTACCCCTTTTGGCCGTAGCATCCCCGTATAGCCCATTATAGGGAGTACCCCCCGGGGTTATGATTTTCTTTGTTAATAAGGCCATCCCCATAACATGTTTTGTTTCCCTTCCCCTTCCCTCTCGTGAAAGTGGGTCGGTTGGTTGACCGAGGGATCCTCAGTCCAGAAAACGCCTGGATGCTAAGTAAGAAGGCCTGGTTACATGTGTGCTTTCGATTGCCAATGTTTTCCAAATCCAAATTTACTCCTTATCTACAATGGAGGCTAATAAATTAAATATGAAAGATTTCTATTCAAAATAAAGCCTTATCACATGTTTAAAAAGTAAAATTTTGCTTGTCAGACAGTGTATGAAATTTTTTTTTTACTTTTCCAAAAAAAACGGGTTGGTTGGCTGACGGGAAACGAAACATTTTATGGGGATGGCCTAACAGGACAGCTAGATATCTGAAAGTTCAATGAAGCAGTTGAAATAGCAGGAGAATATTGTATGAATTGTGTAATGAATTACCTAAACTTAGATCATGTATCACAGGACAAGTTTTACAATTTCATCAGTGCCTACACACAAGCTTAATATGGGTAGTGTGCTTCGTAGCTGTTAAAAATACTCTTCAAAACATTAGTGTTTTCAAAATGGAATGTTCAAGTTAAAGATTGCATCCAAGGGGTCTAAACGTTTGTCTGCTGGATTTATAATAATAATAATATAATAATAATAATAATAATAATAATAATAATAATAATAACAATAATAATAATAATAACTTTATTTATTCACGGAGTCCTTATCACTAAAAAGTGGTCTTCTAAAGAGCCATGCACATTAAACCTAGTAGAAAAAGTTAAGACTTAAAAATTACAAAACTCCTATTTCTTTGAAAAAATATTATGACAGCCCCAGTGCCATAAAAATCAATGCCCTCTAAAGCAGGAATTCATCTAAATTTAAAATTTATATGAATTAACTTCAAAAGTTGTTAGAGCTTGTTCAATTTTTAGCTCTTTGCATGTGATGTTTTAAGGAAGTATTCTTGGCTTGCACATGACATCATAAAAATTAAAAAATCTACATGTAAACTTCACATCCTGAAAAGCTGTTTCTAAAATGGCATCAGTGTTAAAATCCTTCAATGAGGTTTTAATCAATCCTTCAATCAGGTTTTAACAATGTTTTGCTTCCAATTTGTAAAGGTTTTAAATGTGTCACAGAATTTGTCACGCTATTTCAGATAAGCCATGAAAATTTGAAATTTGAAAGTTATTTTTGTATTAGAGATGTTTATAAGCCGATTTAATGTAACTTATAGTGAATCCAATCTTTTGTGATGAGATTTTTTGCGTAATTATGACTTTGAAGTTTTGGCCGCTATGTTGGTGTACCAATTAGTGGTACAGCAAGATGGCTGCTCCATACATTTTCACTAAAAATGTCTCATACTCGTTCGCCTATAACTCTTGAACGAAATGCTCTGGTGCTTCAACATTTGGCCCAGGTCTGTAGTTTTAAACTCTCTACAATTCCATAAAAATTTTGGAATCAAAAACTGTTTTTCATTGCTTCTGAATTGTGATATGACAGGATATGACGTAAGTGCAAACCAAGAATCAGCTTTGAAATACTGCAAGACTGCTGGGTGGCAAAAGTGCTATTAAAATGAGCCATACATTCTCTGAGCTAACCAGGTGGTGGTGTAAATGATGCTTAATTAAAGTGCACCTACACCTGTAACCCCCATTTTTTTTTTTCGCTTAATCAACTCTACAGTACATGTTACGTTGAAAAGTCAAATAGTGAAATATTTCTTGTTTTTAACATCGCGTTAGTGAGTTATAGAGATTTTAATTTACAAAATGCTAATAAGATGACATCAATTCAAGATTCATTTATTATAGAACTTCTTGTTTTTACCTCCAAGTAATATTTTTTATGAATCAATTGACTATCCACAGTTTATATTTAGTATTTCTCAAATTGATTTTCCATAACTAATAGTTGTATACTGCATAATAACTATTGTAAATTGACGTAGAAATAATGGCAAAATCTTGAATTGACGTCATGAAATTAGCATTTTGAAAATTCATATCTCTATAACTCATGAACGTGACGTTAAAAACAAGAAATATTTAACTATTCAACTCTTCAACGTACATAGAGTTGATTAGGCGAAAACAATTTTGGGGTTAGGTGCACTTTAATACTCAGACAATATCTTTCTGACCACATATTTCTTATTTGCTAGGTATGGAAATTTCAGGATATGCTCACTTTGGATATTGTGGAAGACCGGAAGGAGGATTACCACGGCAACCAATGCAACTACCACCCAGGGAAACACCTGCACAAGAACAATTACCAGTGGTAAATAAACAAGCTGAAAAGGCTAACCCAAAGGCAAAGATGCGAACAAAGCTTTGTCCCCGCTGCCGTCAAAGGTGTCTTAAAGAGAATAACAACAACCACCTAAAATGCTGGAACTGTACAACAGCCTTTTGTTATCAGTGTGGCAAAGAAATTAAGGGGGCAGTTTCTATGCACTTCACAGCTGCTAGTTTATGTGCACAGCATTCTGATGATTAGATTCCCAGAGACATGATGCAACATTGTGTGCAATATTGCATGCAGCCGTTTGAATTACATGTTACTTGCAGTGGTGGAAATTGGGTTATGCCCCCCCCCCCCTTACACCCCCCCCCCCATGATGGAGTTGGGATTTGCCATTGACATGTAATGCACATAACTATTAAAAAAACACTTAATTAATAAGGGGGACACAAGGTGGCATTGTAAACGTTTTAAGAAAAGGCTGCTTTAAATTGCAGTTGTATTGACTATGACCTTGTAAAAAGGCTTCTCTGCAAATAGGTTTTTGCAAAAATTCAACTGTCATTCTATTAGTCTTGTTCAGAGTTTTTATTATATTTATCATGTATACAAATTATTATCAAATAAAACATTAAACAAGTAAGTAAAGTGCCTCTAACATTAATGTCACGTGTAATAATTACATGTACATAATTTGTATACTGGTATAAACAAAAATTAAAATAACCATATTTTCAGAAACTATATAGGGAAAGAACTTATATGTATAGGGAAAATAAATATTTTAAAAACAAATCAACTGGTACATTAATTGTAAAACAGTGTGTGGTGTCTTAGACTCTTTTGCTGACTATCCTTATGGCCTTACTATTCTGTTTTAATATATATATTTTTCTCCTCTTTTTTTGTAAGTAATGCCATAAAATGTAATAAATAAAATAAATAAATAGAACATAAACTTTTAGATTACAGTACAATGGGTATTGTTATTTTTGTTATTGCAGTACAGTACATGTATATCATTTATGTTTTCTAGTTACTATGGTGATGTCATACTTATTTATAATATAGCGGTCTATAAATACCAGAATTTAATTTAAATAACAATCATTTATATACAATGTACTTGTCTTTATTGACTCCTAGGTAGGAGCCCCTAGATCTCAGTATACTCGCAAGAGGAATAAAATTATTGTTGACAGGTCTTAATATTTGGTCTTTAAGATTTACTCTTTTCTTTGATTATAGTGATTTAGTCGCAGGAACAATACACTCAAGGGGACTGCAGGGGCTTGTTTGAATTATTTTGAGCAACAAGTTGCTTGGTCATTGCATCCAGTTTTATGAAAATGGTAGTTGACTCAAAGGAAATTGTCCTTGTGCAGTCTCTATGTGTGCTGACCACCTCAGGGGCGGATCTAGGGGGAGGGTGCAGGGGGTGCGCCCCCCCCCCCCGATGACCTAGTCTGCGTTGTTCGCTTTTAAAATTTGTTTACATCACCCTTCAGTTACGTCATTCCTTAGAGGTGCACCCCCTCCTAAGAAAAATCCTGGATTCGCCCCTGTACCTTGGACTTCACAGCCATTAATAATCTGCAAAACATGCTATACTTGGACTGGTTCCAGTTTGTCATTGTATCAGGTTCTGTGCAAGCTTGTGAGTTATGGTTGGTACACAAAGCTTCAGACTAGCCCCTGCTACAAAGTTGTGGGGACTATAGTCTCTTTGTGAACTACCCATTTTTGTAAAAAAATCTAGCCACTCTGAGCAAAAGTATAAGAAGCATGTTAAAGACCCAGTATTGTCCATGCTTCATGCACCTCTGAACAATAGAAGTCTCGCTCCTGTGCGAACCAAAACAATAACAGAGGTGCATAGAGCATAATGGACAATACTAGGTCTTTAAAACTGCTTTAGATTGCAGGGACAGACTAGTCATGGGGAGTTTCCCAATAGTCAGTTCCTCCCCTGCTGTTCAGACTGGTCTATTCCATACCTTTAAATAGTGGAGAGGAAGTTTTTCCAATCGCACTCCACCTGTGCTTTGCTCTCCATTATATGATCGCCTGGAGGGCGACTTTCCCAATGGATCAGATGGCTTGATCGCAGGCTGGATACACATAGCAGACCATGACTGCGATTTGAGGGTTAAAACCAGATGGTTGGGGGAGAGAGGGAGTGCTATGACGATGAACTTTGGCACAATGTAGCCTAATGTCATCCTTCAAATCAAGCTGACCACAAACATATCAAGGAAATAAGAAAAAAAAATCACAAATCACATTCCAAATTTCGGTTTCTAGATCTCAGATTCCAAATTCCAGATTCCAGAATATATGACTTGACTGTTGCCCATCACAACGAGTCTAATGTCCCAGCATCCTTTGGGTTCTTACATGTAAGTGTCGAACGGAATGGTTGCACCAGAAAGAAGCAATTTTTACAGAAACGTTAACGCTTCTCGCGAGATTTGATTCCTCTAAATCAAAATTGGAAGATTGTGTCTCGTGAACGTTAGAGAGCAAAAATTTTGCTGTACATTAAATAATAAGGAATCAAATCAAAAGGTCGAGGCAACATGGCGGAATGTTTGGAAGTTTTATGCGAAGCTACTCTCGTAGAACAACAAGAAGAAGTCACGGTTCTTCAGTCGATCTATGAGGATGATCTCCAAGTGCTGCAAGGAGGCGAGGGTCATACCAACATTTCCTTTAACTTGACAGTCAAAGTTCACATTCCTCATGATATAATTGACTTTGAAGCTTTTATTCCAGTAGAAATCTTCGAAAATCTTTCTGGATGCGACTCGGACCATAACCCTGGAAGTGATTGCAAAGAAAGTGAAAATCATCTCGATGCACAAGAAATAACATTGGAAGCAAATTCCTCGGGAAGAGAAAATCAGAACAACACACTTCCCGAGCCCTCCCTTAACAGTTTTTCAGGTTGCACAAGACCTGGCTTTATTAGATCCGTGTCCATGCAACACTGGCACGTGAAAGCAGGTATTCGATACTTGACTCCAATACATCTCACTTGCACATTTCCCCCTCTCTACCCCACAGAATGCCCACCTGAATTTTCCTTGGCTTGCCTGTGGCTCTCCAGGACTCAGCTTCAAGAACTGAAAGAGAGGCTGATGAAGTTGTGGACAGAGACTCCCAACTTGCCAATAGTCTTCACGTGGGCTGATTGGTTGCAAAATTATGCATATGAGTATTTGCGTTTGGGTTCACACTTAGTTCTGAAAGAGACTGAGAGTGAAATATTTCTACACCCGCAAGCAGACGAAGCCACAAACAGTCAGAGTTTTACACAAAGTAAGGGATCTCATACAAAGTTGGAGACAGCATTGTTGACTATCTTTGAATATGACCTTGAGATGCAAAGGCAGACTTTTCGGCAGAGCACGCACTTGTGTGAAATTTGCTTTGATGAAAGGGATGGCACAGAATTTCACTATCTGGATGAATGCAGGCACTTCTTCTGCACTGAATGCATGAAGGCACATTGCCAGTTGCATGTTGACAGTGGAACTGTATTAAAACTCCTGTGTCCAAGTCATGATTGCAAAACCCTACTGCCGCCAGAGATTCTTCAAGAGGTCCTTGATCCAGAGAGACTAGAGCGATGGGAAAGGCTGCTCCTTAGCAAGACCCTTGATATCATGGGCGTAGTCTACTGTCCGAGGTGCAATGTGGCAGTTGTTATTGATGAAGACGACACTTCAAAACTTGGCCATTGTGCAAACTGCTTCTTTGCATTTTGTACTGAATGCTATGAACTTTGGCATCATGGGCAGCCATGTCTAATTGAAGAAGACTCCGACTCCGATAAAGAAAAAAGTGGAAAAAATTCAAAGGGCTCCAAATCAAAGAAAACAAGAAGTGATGATGCTGAAATAGGTGAAAAAGCAGCGAATTCTCTTAGAAGATTGCAGAGACAACAGAGAGAAAGGGAGCGAAAAATCAACATGAGCAGCCTGTCATTTATCCGGATGATGAAACAAAAGGGAAAATATCAGTACTGTCCAAAGTGCCGCATGGCTGTGGAAAGGACTGCTGGCTGTGACATGATGCACTGTTCACAATGTGGTGCAAGCTTTTGCTGGACATGTGGTATAGTGTAGATCTTATACATGTAATAATATTAGAGCAGTTTTCAATTGAGTGTGGTAAAACCAAAACCAAAGTAATTACTCTGACCAATCACAGCAGTCATAAACAATCCAATAAACCAATCAGAGCTCAAAGCAATTACATGTCAGCAGTGCCAAGTGCGGAAAAATGCGTGCGAGCAAGTCATGATTGGTTTTGGTTTTACCTCTGATTGGTCAAGAAAGTGGTGTGAGATTTTTTAGCCAATCACAAAGCGTACCTGCAGCAACGAAAAACCAACGTGTAATTACTTTTCACACTCAGTTGAAAACTGCTCTATAATATTGCTTAATCAAAGGGTCCTTGAGCCAACTCAATAAATCAATATGAAACCTTTGGATCCTTGACTCTCCTACACATATTGCTTCACTGACCCCCAAACTCTGCATCCAACACCCCACCTTCCCCTCCCTCCAATGCTATCCCCATGAGTAAAGCAGGTGACCAGGCTCAATGTGAACAGCCAATCAAGCGATTAAGTGAAATTTTGTCCCAGTGCCATAACTTGCTTAATGCTTCGTGTATTCATCACTAATGTGTACTTGTTAATGGAGGAAACATTGCAGGCACGTGGTCAACAGGGCTTTTTAACTTTTTCCATAATGACTTTAAAAATTATTGCAATCAACTCTCTCTGCATACACCTCTGTAACGCAAACATCAGTGGTTGGCCAGTTTCATATCAAATTTTACTTGAATGTTTGCTGCAACTATGGCTGTTTTTATGCTAGAGACGTTAATGTTAAATGTGTCTGGAATGAAAACGGGACGCATTAAAGTGGACGGAACAACAGAAAAAACACAAGATTTTCTAGAAAAAGCTATTCTCGGAAGTGACTGGACACGACTAAACTTGTCTCCAAATAAATTTTAAGAACGCGAATATACAAATAGGGCTAAATTTGTCCCAGTTAAGGCCATCTTGTTTTTATACTAGACGTATTTAATGTCTGAGACGTTAAAGTCGTCTGTTAAGTGCGTCCGAACGACGCACTTAAAATAAGAGGTTAAAGTCGTCAGATGTTAAATCCGTCTGGCTTATTTTCCGTTTTTATACTGAGACGTTAAATTTGTCTTGAGACGACTTTAACGTCTCAGATGATATTAACGTCTCTAGCATAAAAACGGCCTATAAGGCAGAGAACTCTGTAAGGTAGACAACTAGAGCAGGTCTGTCTTAGAGAGAGAGAGAGAGAGAGAGAGAGAGAGAGAGAGAGAGAGAGAGAGAGAGAGAGAGAGAGAGAGAGAGTTCAGTGTATACCCACTTGATATCCAGATTGTCCATTTTATTCCAGCTACCTTTTCATAATATATTTTTATTTCTAGGAAAGGCCATATCAGGGTATGACCACTTTGGAAATTGTGGAAGAGTCAGCGCATACTGGATACCACAGAGACAGCCAACAGAAGGTGAAAATTTGATTCAAGAGTACCTTAAGGCCAATAAAGGAAGACCACTACGGACAAAGTTTTGTCCCCGTTGTCACCAGAAGTGCCTCAAAGGCAACAGCAACAACAACCATCTAAAATGCTGGTCCTGTAAGACTGACTTTTGTTACCAGTGTTGTAAGGAGATTAAGGGGGCAGTGACTATGCACTTTACAGCTGCTAGTTCATGCACGCAGCATTCTGATGATTGAAGAAGAATGCTTTAACCCTGGGAAGTACATATACCCCTGCCCCCCTTGAATTTTTTACAGCGTTGCAATATTTCGAAAATTAATTATACCTTTAATAGATAGCCTGTGATTTGCTCTACAAGATAAGTAAAATATTATGGGTTATGGTGCTGCCAGGGATTGGTGATGTCATCCAAGATGGCCATTATCCTCTTGGATTTTACTACAAATTCAAATTTCTTAGAAAAGTGGGGAAATTGCAAATATTCAAGTTAATAGAGTTGTAAAATAATTTATGATACAATTTAACATTTTGCTGCTTTTTGTAGCGTCTTATGTTTTTCACCAAAAAAATAAAGATGAAAAACATGCATTTTTATTCAAAACATGGCTTGAACTGATGCTACTAACTTATGGCATCATCTCATTACCATACAGGCAGCCGTTTGTCACCAAACTTTACCAAAATACCTCTTAAGGATAAATGAACAGCCACCTGAAGATGGTATGTGCTAACAAAAAAACTCTTGAAAGCACGGCTGCCATTCCCTGAAAAGAACCGTAGGAAATGCCATTTCATTGTATGTCATGTGACAAAATATTCCATGATTGGAGTAGTTTGGCAGCAGGTTCCTATGCCTGCCTTGCCATTTTGAAAGCGGATCGGGACCTTGGGACAAGGTTGTGCAAAAATTGTACAATACATGTAATGCATGAATTCTGTTAGTAGAGGGACTTGATCAGTGGTGGATCCAGCCTTGGTCTTAAGGGGTGGTTGGGGGGAACCGGAGTGCATAAGGGGAGGGGGTGAAAATGTTAGAGGCTGAAAAAATTTACTGCCCTTCTGGCCTTTTTTTCTTTGCAAGATAAGGGGGAGGGGTGGGAGTTCCACTGTTGATGGCATCAATAATAATTGTAATTAATTGTTTTAATATAGATATTAACTAGTACCAACTAACAAGTATTGAAGATTCATGTATAATAAGTTTGTAGCAATATATAATAATATTATAAATCCCAAAATTTTTTGACAGCTTGCAGTCTGTTTCTCTCTCAAAATAATCTGTCTCAAAGGGGCACAGGGCGAGAATTGGATGAGTATTAATGTCACTTGAAAGACATTAACCAATAAGCAAAATTTTACAACATTTTTTGCTATATTGCTTTGGTATAATAATGGGAGATGGATTGTAGGAAAAAAGAAAAGTGAATCCATGCTTAGAAGGTAATAACTTGATCAGCATTCTCCCACCCCCAGGCATTTATGAAGTTGTCAGCCCCGGGCAAGGTGGGGCATTTGCCAGCACAAGTGTGCCCAAGGTGGGGCATTTGTCAATTTTTTCATCACTGTGGGGAATTTTACAATTTTTTACTACAGTAACTGAGGCTTGGAATTGCCTGAGCCATAACAAATTGACAAGCAACAAATTTAGTCACTATAGTACTGACTATAAAATAGTCAAATAATTTGTGATTCCTATTACATAAGCTGGTTAGCAAACACTCAATCAGATAATATACTGACACCAAGTTATGGAATGTAGTACCTAGAGATCTACCTAATGAACAATAATCTAATAGTTATTTTTTTGCTAACAGTATTTTATGCAGTACTTATGCAGTACTTTTATTCATGAAATATTTTAGCATGTTAACAGTAGTTATGCAATATAACTACCATAATTTAGATATAATTTATTTCCTTGTTTGCATCATTTATAGCAATTAAGTAAATTGTATAGGTTTTTGTTATTTTCCAATAATTTATTATTATATTATTGTTATATTATATTATTTTATTGTATTATTTTCATATAAATGCACTTTCTATAAACGCCCTTTCTATAAACGCCCCTGGGAACGTCTCCTAGAAGAAAATACACACCCCCAGGCATTTAATAGAGAGGAAGCATTTATGTTACAACAGGCCCTTTAGCTTGGCTTGTTGTTTACCTACCATATTTATTTGATTAAGCGCCCATTAAATTTTTGACCTTGAGAGTGGACGCTTATTCGAGGTGGGCGCTTAATCGAGGCTGGGCGCTTATTAAATTTTCACCATTTTCAGCAAGTAGTAAGTTTATTTTGCAACAAAACAATAAAATAACAAAACCAAAGCAGAATTTTAACTGTTCATTGAAAGTTTCTTTAAAATACTTCGGAAAACTCGGTCTTCGAGGAAGTCTCTTAGTAGTACTGAGTCAATTTCAATCTCATTGTCACTAAGGTCAATTAGCGAACTCTCTGGTGTTGCTTCCTAGAGGGGTGGGGTGGGTGCTTATTCGAGGCTGAGCGCTTATTAACTTTTCCTACCTACAGGGTGGGCGCTTATTCGAGGTTGGGCGCTTAATCGAATAAATACGGTATTTCAGATCATGTGAAGTGTTCCTTTATCTTTCTAAAAATTATGCATTCATATACACGTGAATGTGATAAAATTCTTTAGAGTAACATAACATGATCTGAAAACGGGGCAACAAACACACCCAGGTAAAAAGGTCCATTGAACTAATGGTACTTCAAATTGAAGTCAATAAACATACAGAGTTCTGTATGCATTATCGTCTTTTTCTGTCATGATGTCTTCCGAGTTCTGTGCACACAATTTATTTTCAGACCTCTTGCTGTTCTTGCTGCTATTCTCGCTTCCTGCTGTTGTCCGCTGTTCTTGTTATATAGCTTTTATATGTTGTTCTTATATGTTATAGTAACAGAACATAGCCTTTTCAATTATGAATTAATGCAAAAAATAAACGCACTGGCATTTTAAAACGCCTCTCTTGAACAAACGTCCCAGGTTTGTGATGAACGTCTCTGGCGGTTATTCGAGTATTAAAATACGAAATTTTAGAATTGAAGGTGAGAAAAAGTTGCTGGAGAGACGGAAAAGGAAGAATTCGTTTCAGGTTTTGTGGAAATAACATCCGCCTTTTTCGCGTATGCCTGTTGTCTCAATGTGCATATGTACTGTGTTTGTTTGCCAAAGTAATAAACTCGCCCAAACCACGACAGGCTTCCTATCTTCCATTTGATTCGTGTTATGAACTCTGCTTTTTAATGGTGGCCTGTTCCATGCGTTCAGATGGTGGGAAAAGAAAAACAAAAGAGTTGGGGAAATCTTCGCCTCTCTCTCACCCGCTCCTTAGCTTTGCATCATGCATATCTTCTTCACGTGCCATCTTTGCTTTAGGTGTTCCTCGATCGCTTCTCACTTTCCGGTAAACTCCTAAAATAGAGCAGCTACAGTTGTATCATGATGGCTGTATTGATAATTAGATTAGTTTTCCATTGAGTGTCGAAAGTATAAACTCCGCAGTTGCTTTGGTTTTGCATTGCTATGCCTTGTGGTTGGCCGAAAAAACTCTCTCGCCAACAACTTCTAACCAATCAGAGGTAAAACCAAAACCAATCCTCGGGTAGGAAAAAAGATGGCGACTGGTACATTTACCCATAATTCTTAGCGCACAAAAACCTTAACGTTAATAAAAATGTAAAGAAAAGTTATAAAATCTTCAAACCTAGTCTACACATTGTCCGTAATACTGGAACAAATATTGTAAAACATTGGCTTTCTTTTTGCCTTATGTGCTGTGTTAGGTCCGCAAGGTATTGTAGTAAAATGAACAGCCGCCATCTTTTTTTCCTACGGTGGGTGACTTTCCTCCCGTGTTTTCCCGCGCTTGGCGCCGGCGACATGTATGGTATTTGCTTCCAGTTTTGATTGGTTCATGGGATTGCCTGCATCTGTCGTGATTAGCCAGAGTGGTCGCTTTGGTTTTGGTTTTACCACACTGAAGTGAAAACTGCTCCAATAGACGGGTTGGTTTCTCGCTGGCTAAGTTTACACTAGACTGGCAAACGTATCCGGCGGATTCGTAAATGTCCCCGGATTCGTGTGATATCCCCGATAGGTGGTTGCGTCGCATGGCAATCTTTCATCGAAATGTGAAAAATAACTTCATCTTGGATAGAAAGTGGGAATAGAGGTTTTGCACGGCAGCCATGTTGCATGACAGGAACAATTAAAATGTTTTGCATTAGAAAGAACATTGTTTCCCATAGGGAAAAGAATCTATTGTTCCTGCCATGCAACATGGCTGCCGTGCAAAACCTCTATTGGGCAAACGGCAATATGAAATTTATCCTTGCATTAAATGTCATGAGCCATGGCATCATGAGCCATGGCATCATGAGCAGCCGTGTCTTGCGGATAACTCTGGGAGTGAGGTAACCCAAGGAAATGACGCGAACAAAGCTGTGTCCCATCTAAAATGTTGGCAGCGTGCATTTTGCTACCAATGCAACGACGAAATTAAAGGTTCAATGAACATGCACTTTACAGCTGGTAACTAGCACATTCTGATGACTAAAGGATAGTGCATTCCAGTAAAGCGTTAAAAAAATTTTGAGATCTCCCATGGGTGTTGACCTTGACCTTACAGATAACTTGAAATACAGTCAAACCCTGTTAACCCTTTCACTCCCAGAGTCAATAATGTGACATGTAGGGTAGTTCTAACTTTTGAGTTTGTTGACGAAATCCTATGGTGTGACCATTCAAATGAAACATCTTCAGCAATACTTTTGCATGGTACCATTTGTTCTAACTTTTGAGTCTGTTGACGAAACCCTTTGGTGTGACTATTCAAATAAAACCTCTTCTACAGAACGTTTGCATGGTACCATTTGTTTTACAATATTTTACAAATTGAAATTTGGGATTCAGTCTTGCCTGAATTTTGATGTACGTTTGGTACTCTCGGGAGTAAAAGGGAACTATCCGTATTAAAGGGGTGTCCGTATTACTGAGCGGGTTCGCATGAATGATGTTATTTTAGCCTTATATTGTTTTTAAGAAAAACTGCAGTAAATTATAACATCTAAACACCCTAAGACAATAAATAACTACTGACAATTAGATAAACGTTTGAAGTTCTTCTTTCAGTCAAGCTGATATAGGTATATGTTTCGCTGCCTGACGTCGCGCATTTGAGAAAATTGACCGTATTAACGAGGAATTAGCTTTGTATGAGATTGTTTTAGTCTCGACAGAGAAAACTGTCCATTGTCCGTATTAATGGGGACCCGTATTAAGCGGGCACATTTTAGAGAAAATATATGGACTAATTCAGCCTTGATCAAAAAAAATGTCCGTACAGTAATAACGGGGTGTCCATCCGTATTAAGCGGGTGTCCGTATAAAGCGGGGTTCGACTATATTCGATAGTAAACTATCCAACACTGCATCCATTGTCGAACCGCAATAAGATTGGGGATAAATTTGGCGACCCGACAATGGTCACAGTGCGAATGTATGGGAGGGTGGGTGGGGAAATGAATTCCGCCGTCAGCCCCCAGGACTTGCCCGTATGTAAACCGCATCGCCTCGTACTTGCACAATCCCCGCCGCACTGCAGTTGAGCCAAAGTGATAATTTATTCATATGTACTAATCTTATATGTGTTACTTTAATGTATGCAGTGTGAATAGTGATTAATTTGCACTTTGTGCCCATGCGCGTATGCGCAGCAGATTAGCTAGTCGCAGTCACTTTCTTTTTCTGCAAACTAATTGCGTGCATCTGTTTCAGCGTTGTCCACTAACAAATGATGTGCAGTATTCCGCGTATAATAGCGCAATACCACAAGTAAACTCTTTATTTAGTTCCTTTTTCTGGCTCCTCCATCTTTACTGAACCCAAGCATGCACGACGAATATCTTGTTCCTTTTAGTTATGCCTTTTCTTTCTCCGTGGCAGCAGTTTTATTTCATTATTATTGGCGTATCGTTGAAGTATTATTGTTTTGCTAAATGAAAGTTGACGTTGGTTTAAGTCTCTAGTTGAGGGGGAGAGTGTAATATATCCTTCGGATTTTTTCAGTTTATTTTTAACGCAATTTACCGAAAAAGGTAAAGCTTATCAGTAAGTAAATTTGATTTTAATGGCCGCTATTCCGGATAAGCTTCATCCTGCATTGTCCAAACCAACTGATCCAAGATGGTTTTGAGAGCGGTTTCCATTAAGTATCGCTTTCGTCTTTGAAATAGACGATATATTCGTATTCTCGGTATTGAACTGGAACTAGCTTGCAGTCGAGGCTAATGCGGGGGAATATCATTAAAAGTATTTGCATGTGAAAAATTCCCCCGGATGAGCCTCGACTGCACGCTAGTTCCAGTTCAATACCGTGAATACGAATATCGTCTATTACTCGTGGCGCAGCCGACGAGTTGTAAATCCGGCTCTGTGTTTTCTTCTTTTTTTGTGTGTGACATTAACTCATGCAAATTTATGCACGCATTTTATGGTTTATGTCGATGACTATATGGCTTTCAGGCATGAGACACATACCGCAAAATCTCTCCGTATGTTGACTTGAGAAGCAAAAGCAAGAACTACAGCGCACAATTGCAAGTTTTCAACACAATGCAAGGCGTTCATGGATGCAAAGGACCGTTTGATATTGTGTTCGCCACTTATTCCGGTGGGGGTTTTGTTCCGGCAAGTTTTGTGTTTTATATAACTTGCAATTTGCTTAGCGATTGATTTGAAGTGTCGGCTACTGAATGTAGTGTAGTCTTACTTTTTAACGCGTGAATATGCGTGGCATAATGAACGGGTTATTGGAGACGACGGCAAATTCACTCACTCACTCACTCGCTCGCTCGATCCATTACTCAGATGTAAACTTTTTCCGCATATCTACGTCGAAATAACAAAATGTGACCTTGGTAATAAGCAAAATCCTAGGTAGTGTTGTGGGTAAATGATCTTTTTTTGCGTTCGTCAAAAGTCGTTACATTTAATTTCCAAACAAAACCCCGCAATATTGCGTTACCTTTAGCATTTCGTATTCACTGGTTGGCTCGCAGGAGCCTTTAATTAGACATAATTTTAAGCTAATGTTTCTGGCGTAAAAGCACCCAAAACACTCGGGAATCAATGCTGCAATGAGTTAAAGGCGCCACGAGTTCAAGCTGTGTACAGCTTCTTGTTGGCTAAAAAATCTCGTGCCACTTTCTCAACCAATCAGAAGTAAAACCAAAACCAATCGTGACTTACTCGCACGCATTTTCTCGGGCTTGGCACCGGCTACAAGTATTTGATTCAAGTTCTGATTAGTTCGTTAGATTCCGTGTCTGCGCCTGTTGTGATTGGCAGAGTACTTTCTATCGACAATCAGAAATGTAAGCTGTTGCTAAAGGTGCTGTTACACTTAACGATTTATTAGTGTAACTTGTCTCGCAAAAAAATATTGTTGTAAGTTGCACGCACGATTTTTACGTGTAACCGTCCCTCGTGCAGCTGAACTTTTGTTTTAGTTTTTAAAGTTGCACGAAAAATTGAATCGTTTAGCTTTCTACTTTCTGCAACACATTTCTTGAAGTGGCACAAGAAATCTACGTTTAACATGGCTCTTGCAACTTGTTTCGCCACACTCTTTAAGTCAACCAATCACAGCCCAGCATAGATGTTTTTGGCGAGACATGGCTGCCCGCAATTTTTTTATTGTAACGTATATTTGTTATATATATGTTTTATTGTACGTGCAACTTTCAACAATTTTTGCGAGACAAGTAGCATGAAAAATTGTGAAGTGGACATGTAACGGCACCTTAAGTGGTTAGTTGTTTTAATTCTGAAATATAAAACAGCGGATAATTTATCTTAACAATCCCGAGTTTTTTTTTTTATTTTAAACTATTTTCTTTGTGACGAAGTACAATGCAACAGTGAATTGAGAAAATTACTGAAATAAGGAAGCCTGGCTGAACTTAACCTGTCTAGTTTCTCGTAATTCAGTTATTGAAAGTTGGTTTTAAAATCATAATTACATAATTTTGAAGAATTTCCGAGAATCTATCTTTCAGAGAAAAAGAATTTGATGTGGTAAAAAGATATTGTCAAACGGCATGTCACATGCAGCCATAGCTGGGGTAAAATAACTTCTTTGACAGTGAACTAAAGAAACCTTCAGTTTTTGTGGAGGCGTCGGCTAGCTAAGTCCGCAAGGCCCGCAGTCAGTTTAATTATATGATCAAATGTTTACTGTGTACACACAATGGAAACGATTAATTAAATAACAACTCTGAAAAATTATTCACTGAGCTTGCTATTATTTGTTTTCGCTAATTCTCCGTAAAGCTTGTTAGCATCGTAAACGATTTGATTTGGGCCCGGCCTTATCTTGAATGGCTCCAAACTTTCGTTGAATTGAGAAATTACCCGTCTTTGGACCTCCGTTTCTCGTTTGCGATAAGTTTTCAAAGCTTCAACATCAATTTGTGGTTGTCTGCTTGGAGGGTTGACGAGATCTGACCTCATGCCTATGTGTTTTAACGTTCGATAATGGGCGAGCTCAATATGTCTCGGAGCTTTGTAATTTTCCGTCCAAGGAGGGCAAGCACTCTTCGCTCGTTCCTTCTTATCTGCGCAGAAGGAAATACGTTGCCACATCTTACAACGCATGTCTAAAACAGTCACAGGTCTGTCAGACTTACTCGTGTCGAATGAATGAATCTTTTTGTACGGCACCTCAAACTGCTGACTCATCCTTTTTAGTACAAGAGAAGGGTTTTTATCCAGGAACTCTTTAGTACACTGATCATGGCCATGCTCAAGAGAACATGTCCTCTTGCCATGCTTTAATTCGCTGCGTTCAAGTCCCTGATTGCCATATTTTCTTGAGCGTATCATATGTTCAGACCGTTGGCTTTCAAAAGCTAGATTCCAGCGCGTTGATTTGAAAGTTTTCTCTATAGCCTCTTTCTCTTCGGCTATCCGTGTGCTTCTACGTAGATGACTCAAAAATCTCCTGGCCAAAACGGCTTGTTCAGCCTCAATTTTGGTCACAAAATAGTCCGTTTGTCTTTTTACGCGACCCAACCGCTTTGTTAGTTCGCTTTCCTCCATAACATTAGCTTCCAGATTTAACGTTTTAATTTTGCTCTTTTCTCCCATTTCCAGTTAATACCTTGAAATTAAAATATTTCCCGGCACCGACTTGAAAACGTTAACACGTACCTGGCGGTAAATTTGTCAGTATAATAACAGCTTCGAAATGTCAAGTTACTGTATAAACACCAGGTTGCTAAATAACTTTCGATTTAGCGTAGTTAAATAGACCAAATTTTCTACCTTTAGCATTCGTTGGGGAAATTTGTGTAAATCATGCCATTGCCAAATGGATGTTTTCTTGTCTGCTGATATCAGCCGAAGGTTCTCTACGAGCTCTGTTTTGAAATTTAATATAAAGCATTTTGCCTCTAAGCTCGGTTGCTACGACAAAATTGCTAACGTCAGGGCCTAATTGAAAAGTTACAAATGAATGTTATTATCTCCTGGTATGAAAACAATGCACGAAGGACCAATCGTGTTTCGCGAATGGAGTATTACAAGCAGATGTTAGTCGCTTCCCTGGCCAAGAGCGTAAAAAGAAGAACAGGTGGATTTTATGTTGATCTCAGTGCGTAAACGATCCCCCTCACCACACAGCAGGTGTTAAAGTGTTTGTTTGGCATAGCAATATAACTTCATTAATGGATAAAAAAAATTCAACTTCGACCAGTTACAGAAATGAAAATGAACAAAATGCATAAAAGTAAAGCGGTCGTGCTGAGCTAGATAGCTTTTTTGTGGGCAGAAAACGGATCTAGCAACACCTTTTCTTCAAGTACTCTCCTGATAAAATCGATAATACGACAACGTATTACCGTAATGATAACATTTAACGTGGTTCATTGGTTTACTTTGTCGTTCTTTTTCCACGGAGAAATCAAAATAGCTGTGAACTAAATGATCTTGCTGAGCTACAATTATATTTCGTAGACTAAAAACGCAGCTGGACTTCTTTAAAAAACATCAATATTCGGTGGCAGCTAAACTAAATAAAATAATAGTGACAGTAATTCACAGCAATGCTCTATTTTCTATTTTCACGAAATAAGTTTATATTTTGCAAATATAAATTGAAATTTTTTTTCTAGAAGCCAAAGAAGACTGAAATTGCGCTGATTAGAAATAAAAAACATTCGACTTTTATGATCGTCAAAAAAGTGTTCCTACATGTAGCTGTATGCTAATGAGCGTCCTTGAACTCAGAAACTGTTTTGCATGTAATTTGGTGACAACCGAAGAAAACATGCATATGTTTAATTAATCTCATGCATCCAGAATATTCTGTTAATATTATAACAATAACAAATATCAGTGAGAATTTTTCAGTCATTTAATCGAGGAGCTAAATACAACAATGTAGGTTTATTAATTAAAAGATCTATATTTGCTCAGGGAAAATCTGGAAAATTGCTGATTGAATTCGAACATTGCTGGCCATATGCCTAACGTGATAATCAACAGAAAAAAGCATACATTGAAATTAAATGTGTAAAAATTCCGATGAATTAATGGTTGTCGGATTAAGTAGAACCGGTAAGAAAGTTCTCCAAAAAATTGTATTTTTGTATATGGTAAATTAGATTAATCGTGAAGGAGCAATTGGAATCATTGGCTCATATGCACGCAGCACAAGTAACGCAAACAGGACATCAAAGAATAGACAATGGCCCATTTCACACTAGAAGACGGACAAATCGTCTGGACGGACAAGTCGTCCGACGATTTGTTCGTGTCATGTGACAACTCACCCTGTGTTGGTCATCGTAAATTCATATCTGAACGAACAAACAGACGATTTTGAAAGCAAGGGGCCTGGCACTAACAGGCTTGGTTACCTTGCTTTCCATCCGCCATTTTGATTTTCCCATAAACCATCACTCCCTTTACTAGTTCCATTCCCTTTAGCGAGTACTGGGACCGAGATACAAACATTTGTTCGTCTGGTGTGAATTTAAGTCGGACTTCGGACGACTTATCCGTGTAGACGAACAAATCGCCCTCGAAAAATCGTCTTAAAATCGTCTTAAAAATCGTCTTAAATCGACGGACAAAATCAGACGACTTTTACGTCCAAAATTTTGTTCGTCCCGTTTTCTCACTAAGACGACTTGTCCGTCTGAGACGACTTGTCCGTCCAGACGATTTGTCCGTCTCTAGTGTGAAAACGGCCAATATTCATATTTTCGGTATTGAACAGGAACTAGCTTACAGTCGAGGCTTATTATAATGCGGGGGAATCTTTTCACATGCAAATATTTTTAACGTATTACCCCGCATTATCCTCGACTGTAAGCTAGTTCCAGTTCAATACGGAGAATACGAATATTGTCTATTAACTCTGTGGAATCACACCGAGGTCAGCTGATATTTTTTCTTTGCCTTGTGCGGTCCCCATTTTCTTACTTGGGATAACGCTCAGTAGGAAATTGATGTGTTATTCTCAGTACTAAAATTTACCACACAGTAAATTCTCCGATTTCCTGCAAGGGATGGACTAGCAGCCATCTTGGATTCAAAACGGAGAGGCTGGAGTCTAGTGACATGGGGCGGAGCAGCATCGTTCCCAGCCGTCCTCGGTGCGTAATAGAATGTGACGTCACCAGTCAAGCTGATTGGGAAGATTCGCGCTATTGGGAAGATTGCTCGGTAACAGGGTGTATTTAGTTCACTGTATGATGACCACATGTAATAAACAAAAAAGAAGTACAGAGAGGCGCAGTGCACTATAAGAGTAATTCTCATGGGACAGTCATTATGGTTCAGAACAACTTAGAAGAATGGCGAAGATCCCACCTATACATCATGGTGCTAAAAGGTATGCAGACTGCCTCTCCTTTAGCGGCGTGGTTACTCTTAACAAAAGATACAAGCTAGTGAAGCGATGTGAAGCATGCAATATAAGCTATTTGCTTATATCATCTCCAACCTCGAGAATAGTTTTTATTAACGAATTCATAACGTTACCCGCGCAATTCAGTCTTTTTAGCTATAAAGTTCATTTGGTACCTCTTCGTGCGCGGATAAATTAGAGCTACGTGCATAAAATATAATTCTGGTAAATTTTGTGGGTTACAATTTTTTAATTTTCAAGAAGCATCCCGTAAATTTTGATATGCGAGTCTCAAATGTCTTTCAACTGTTCCACTTTGCGACAAATTCCAGCACACAAGACAGGATTATCCCCTTCTGAGGGTGTGAATTACTATCCCTGTTGATGTCGACTTTTTACTTGGATTAACCACTGTGCAGGTAGCTTGATCTGCGGGCAAACAAAATCGTTTGACCGTGTCAAATTTCTTTCCTGCGGGACATTCCACGTGACTTGTGACGCCATTGGAACAAGCCATGTATGATTGACAAGTTCCCGGGGCCTGGTAATTGCCGTCTGGCTTTTCACCACAAAACAAGGCTTCTGACACTAGAAGAAATAGTATACAGATGTTACTGAAGAAAACGCTTTCATTATAAAGCTTGCCAGTGTTTCATTTTATTAGGAGAGAAAACAACAGAAGACACGTCTTAAATAAATAAATAAATAAATAGATAAATAAATAAATAAATAAATAAATAAACTTTATTTAACATGTTTAACAAGAGGGACGACTCCGTAGCTGTCCAAACGATGTCTGTGATCACAGGCGAACGATACAATCTACGGTAGGAAAAAAGATGGCGACTGGTACATTTACCTATAACTCTTAGCGCACAAAAACCTTAACAACGTTCATAAAAATGTAAAGAAAAGTTATAAAATCGTCAAAACTGGTCTACACATTGTCCTTAGTACTGGAACAAATATTGTAAAAATTTGGCTTTCTTTGTGCCTTATGTGCTGTGTTAGGTTCCGCAAGGTATTGTGGTAAAATGAACAGCCGCCATCTTTTTTCCTACGGTGGATTGATCAGCACTAAACAGTTACCAGAAACGGATAAAATTGCCCTCCCTACAAAACTAAAAATTCTTACATAATCATATAAAAAAGATTGAAGTATATCTACAATTAGTGCTTCCTTTACTTCTGTTTTACAGACATGTAAAAGTTAGTCCACAGAGTTTTCAAATCCAAAAGTTTTTTGCAAGCCCAGATACTTTTTGAAATCTTTCATGAATTTTGTTTGACGGCTAGCCGTAAGGTTTTGTTTAATAGTTCACCAGTACCCGCGAAGAAAAGAAAGATAACTGTAAGCGCTTACGAATAGGAATAGAGCCGAGAAAGAGCTGGGGCTCCCCCTTTCTAGTCTCCTCGTGTTTCTTGTCACTCGCAGTGTTTACTTCGCGCTGCTCCGCACTATCTAATCACATATAATATGACAGGCGGATACTTACGAGGTACGTCACAGCTGCGAGGACAGTGATTAACCATCCAGGTCCAGTTGGATTTCTTGCATTCCCCCATCACTGACCAGGCTGGACATTCTGCGTGTCTGTCGTAAACTGTGAAAGAAATAACGAATGGATAAAGGCTGTGCCTTGATCATATCGTCCAGAAGGACGTCGGACACCTTATTGAGACTTATATAACGTAATGCCGACACTTAGAATTTTATTTTCAATAAATTTTTAAGTGTAAAAAAGAAAATCTGAAATCCCCACTCAGGAGTGAACCTGTGACCTCAGCTAGGCTAAGGCGTACATAGCCTACCGTACCACTGTACCACCTAGCTTCTCGCGTTGCTTAGTCCTAAATTTAACTGTACAAATTGCTACCCCTAATCTCAACTGAAGAGAGATTCAAAGGCTGACACTCCGAGCATACTGGGCCTTCGTCAGTGTAAAAACGTCCGCTTTTGAAGCTGTTTACGGCCAATTAATTTATATTTGCACAGAGTTTTTTCCAACTGAGTGCAAGTGTCTAAAGTATACTTTAAGCAATTACTTTGGTCAGTTAAATGCATTGCTACGCCTTTTGTTTGGTTAAAAAATCTCGCGCCACTTTATTAAATTCGCGTCTGTTCACAAGACACGCAATGCAAACGATCATACAATAACTGATCAATAAGGACTTTAAGCAACCAAGACAGCAATCCCAAGGAGATGGTCATTAAAAAATTAATGCAATTATGCCGTTTACTGATTTGTGTCCCCAAATTAGTATGGGATTCTCCCAGGCTACTAGGTTTTGACACTTTAATAAAGTTTCTATTCTATTCTATTCTATTCTATTCCTGACTCGTCTCCAGTCGTCTCTCTTGGCAAGACGCGGGAGACGCGCGTGGCGGATAGACGCGGAACGAGAGAAGCGCGACCGAAGAGGGTGATGGGAAGGGGGAAAAGGAAAGGGAAAGACTCTCTCTCCTCTTTCCTCTTTCCCATCACCCCTCGCGCTCCCCTTGGCAGCTCTTCTCTCTTCAATATTAATTAAGTCGACTGGGGACGAGTCAGATTCTATTCTATTCTATTCTGTTCTATTCTATTCTATTCTATTCTATTCTATTCTATTCTATTCTATTCTATTCTATTCTATTCTATTTTATTCTATTCTATTCTATAAACAAGAGGCTACGCATAGCTTATACTCGTGCCGGTAATGTACGTTACTCGCGGGCCAACACTTACGTAAAACAGCAACAGGTAAATGAAACCAAAATTAGTTTCACTTCTGCTTGCATGTGTGCGTATTCTCGTACCCAGATGTAATGCGATGCACAAATGAAAGGCGAAAACACGAATAATAATAATAATTAAAAAAACGGAGGGCAAACCTCACCTCGTTGCGTATCCGTCAAGGGTAAGCAGCAACAAACAATAAAACCCAAATTTGTTTCGCTTTTGCTTGAAAAACGACGCCGATCACGCCGAATCCCAAGTATCGTGCGCAAATTTTCTCATAATGCATGTGTGCCTATTCTCGTACCCAGATCTAACGCGATGTCAACAAAAGTAGATACGAAAACATGAAGAAAAAAAAAGAAAAACAAAGGGCAAACCTTAATTCGTTGCCGTACCGGCACGAGTAAAAAGTAAATTCTCATTTTATTACTTATATAATTGATGTCGTAACAATTCTCACCTCTACACAGTCCACAACTTTTTCTACAGTTTGTGTTCATCCAAGTTATCCTGTCTCCTGAGCTGCATTGTTTAAGAATAGCCCATGATGGACACTTGAGGTCTGTGTCTTTGCAATCTTAAAGTGAAATCAGAAAGTGTAAAATGGCAATGTGATTCAACCTCGTCCCCAGGGTATCTCTTCTAGAGGGGGCGGGAAGAGGAGGACCCTGGGAACGAGGTTGAATATGATCTTGATTTTCAAGCCATTTTCCACTTTTTCCATTTTAACGTTGGGCATGCATTACTGTTTACCCGTTTGACAACAACGCTAGACAAAAAACATGTGAAAAAATTATAGTAAGCGAAGTGCTTGTTTAAACGGTCGACGATACTTGCCAACTGTAAACTGAAAGGCTGTCGCTTTCATTTTTGAAAAAAAAAATCGATAACTGTGGTAAATCACTGCTGCGCAAATCATCATCATCATCATCATCATCATGATTGTCCCTCTCCCCTTTACTCACCACGGTGGTATTCTAGTATACCTGTATATAATATAACAACTTCCCTTGCTGAGGTTTCACATAGCGACATGTATAGTCGGTTACTACTTCTTTTGCACCAAATGCAAGCCTATGGCAGGGTTATTACCACCCCTCCCTAATCATTAAGTCAGGTTTCCCCATCGGATCGTGGGAAAACACTATATGCACCTGGGTTAAGAGAGATACGACCCCACTAGCTTACTATACTACTACTACTACTACTACTACTACTACTACTACTACTACTACTACTACTACTACTACTACTACTACTACTACTACTACTACTACTACTACTACTACTGCTGCTGCTGCTGCTGCTCCTACCACTACTACTACTACTGCCACCGCTGCCGCCGCCGCCGCCGCCGCCGCTGCTGCTGCTGCTGCTGCTGCTACTATTACTACTATTACTACTGCTACTACTATATTGTCTGGGGCGGATCCAGGTTTTTAGCAGAAGGGGTTCGATGAAGGGGGCCGCCGAACGCGTCCCCCCAGTAGGGGAGTCCTGGGGGCATCTTCCCCCTGAAAATTTTGAAATTTCAAGTCCTCGAAAACGCGATTTCCGCCATTCTGAGGCCAAGTCGCGCGTTTTAATATCTCATTTTTAAAAGTTAAAATGCCATTCTATATTTATTTTATATTTTAAGTTTTTGATGTTAGCTATTTTAACAGATTGTGCATAAGTTTCCACATCTATGAAGTCGGGGTGTGGCTGAGTGGAATTTCTTAACTCATTTGATTGCTTGGACATACTCAGTTTCCTACGAACAATAGCTCTATTTTCATAACTAGTCTCACCTCCACACAGGTTACAACTTTTTCTGCAATTGTCTAACATCCACACTCTGTTGAAATCACATTGTTCAAAGTAGGCCCAACGAGGGCAGTTTGTAGATGAATCAGTACAATCTGAAAAGCAGAAGAAACTTCTTTTTCTTTTGAAGGTTTAGCAGAATTACAATAACAGGTGCTTTAAAATAACCTATTAAGAAAGCGCGCGAAAGACTGCATACTTGAATTAATGAAGAGCCAAGCATAATCTTCCAGTTTTGTTTACCAATAACTTAGCTTGTTTTATGAAAGCGGTTCACAATTGGATGTCGAAAGTAATTTTAGGTTTTTTTTGGTTTTGCATTGCTTTGCTTTGTGATTAGCTAAAAAATTTCATTTCGCGCTACTTTAGCAACCAATCAGAAGTGAAGCCAAAACCAATGGTGACTCTTGCTCGTATCCGGCGTTTGGCTCCGACGACATTTTTTTGATTTTAGCTCTGATTGGTTCATTGCCTTTGTTTTGATTGGTCAGAGAAATTACTTTAGTTTTGGTTTACGACACTCAAGTGACAGCCGCTCTCGTAGATTATAAGTGCTCTTGGATATGTTCTTGGTATGCACTGTGAAATAAAATATAAACGACTTGCCTGGTGCCTGATGGTATTTACAGCTGACACAACAGTTTGTTAACATCCACTTTGAATTCTTTTCGCAAGCGCCTGTTGCTGCCCACATCTCACATTTTGAATCAAGGTCAGTTGTACATGCTTAAAACATCAAAACACCGTTAGGCACGCAGTTGCTTAAACTAATATTCCGTGCTTACGCCGTCATGTGAATACACTCAAATCTCTTTGAACGGGTTTTACTGCAACAGAACTCTCTATCATACTAAGTATAAACGCAATTCATTCAAAAATTCAAAAATTAAGTTCATTTGTTTTCTTATCATACCTTGTGGCGGAGGAGTAGTCGGAACTGGCGGTAAGTTTTGGGTTGGATTGATTGGAGCTGGAACCGCTGCGTAGTGAAAGTAAGTTTTGCGATAATAAGTAAAAGAGAACATATGCCTCGACTTGTTTTATATTATGTTAAGAGTCTTAAAACGTTAAAAAAGTAATTTGCCGCAAAAAAAGTTTCAACAGTGTTTTCTAAATCTAATTTTGGACAACCCCCCCTCCCCCCCCCCCCCCCCCCAAATCAAAACTTCCTGGATCCGCCTCTGGATACCATCATTGATCTTAGTAGTGTTCTCTTTATTATTAACTCTTACCTGGTGCACCTGGTGCTTGGGGTAGTTTGGGGGCAGCTGTCACAGGTGCGGCTGTGGAGGTGAACTTTCCGCTGCCGTCATCTGTTGAGGGTTGGCAAAACAACATCAAGTTACAACTGTCTAACATTTTCATTGACAAACAAAAGAAGAACAACGAACTGAAACAAATGAAAAAATTAATTTGATTTCTCTCCAACAGACCAACAAACAGGTTTTAAGACTGGCGAAAACCACTCTTCCGAGTATACACAGAGCGTTTGAACTTAACGTTATAGCCTCCATATTGGTGTTCCAGTACAAAAGAGTTTTAATTCACTTTTTTTGTTAGGCTCACCAACATGGCTGCCATGATGTCCTTTGTCATTTGAGGGCCACGGGACTGAGTAAAAACACTTTAAAGGAACATATAGAAATGAAAAATATGTAAGAGGTAAGTCCTCACCGCAGTACCCACAGGACGCTTGGCATTGGTACTCCATTATTGGCAAGTTACAGTCGTTCCCGAAACTTATCAACCGGGCACAACTGATTTGGTTGTCGTCGCGGTCTTTACAAAGATCTGAAATTATAGACGACAGTATCTATCGTAAAAAGTAGACATTTTTTTTTTTTAATTTTATAGACTTATTGATGGTAGACGCCTTGTGGAAGGCGCCATAGAAAGAGGAGGGGAAGGGAGGGTGGGGCTTGGAGGCATCGGGATGGGATTCGGGTTGGGGCATCGGTCATCGAGATGGGATTCGCGTTGGAGGTATCGGGATGAGATTCGGGTTGCGGACATCGGAATGGGATTCGGGTGCACACGAGAAGTGCCACTTTTTTCCCCTTTTTATGACCTCACCCAACAAATCCATCATGCCAAGCAAGCAATCAATCAATCAATCAATCAATCAATCAATCGATCAACTTAAATTATTCCACTTGTTAATTTAGTAAAATACATATTCCGTATATTCTCGATTAAACGCCGGGCCCCGAATCGGACATCGGACATCGGAATGGGATTCGGGTGCACACGAGAAGTGCCACTTTTTTCCCCTTTTTTATGACCTCACCCAACAAATCCATCATGCCAATCAATCAATCAATCAATCAATCAATCAATCGATCAACTTAAATTATTCCACTTGTTAATTTAGTAAAATACATATTCCGTATATTCTCGATTAAACGCCGGGCCCCGAATAAACGCCGGGTATAATAGAGGAAGTTGTAAGTAAGCCCCTCAAACGTTTATTTGTGGTATAATAAACTTAAGATTTAAGGGCAAGGTACACGGCTACCAAGAAAAACGAACAATAACCCTTTCTTAAAAAATGGCGGGCGAGAAAAAAACTGCTGATTCAAAGAAACGCCGGGTCCACTAGGCCAAGTTTGAAATAAATGCCGGGGGCGTTTAATTGAGAAAATACGGTACAGCTGAAGGCTGAATTAATTTCATCTTTAATAAAAATCATTTATTAAAATAATGACGTCAGAAAGTTGACAATAATTCTGTAATTGGAACAGTGCTCATAATATAGATAATCATACTTCATATATTGTACCTGAACAGTCCGTACCAGTCCAGGGTGCAATGCATGAGCACGTGCAGGTCTGTTGGTTGATAGACCCGCTATTTTGACATTGTAAAAGACATTCTGACAGACAAATGACATACATATTTAATTATATTTATTTAGTCGATTGTCGTTTTCAAAAAAACCTCTTTAGCTTGTATGTTTTGTTTTCCCAATGTAGATTATGTGATGTTACCTTAGAGAACTGTTTCTTTTAAATTTTGTTTTCTTCACGTACGTATGTATGCATAATTTATAAAAGGACAAAGGACAAATTCCCTTGAGAACACACCTTGCTAGTAAATTTCCGTGGCCACACAATAGACCTCTTTAGCTTGTAAGTTTTGTTTTCCCAATGTAGGTCATGTGATGTTCTCAAGGGAATTTGTCCTTTGTCCTTTTATAAATTATGCATACATATGTACGTGAAGAAAACAAAATTTAAAAGAAACAGTTCTCTAGGGTAACATCACATAATCTACATTGGGAAAACGAAACTTACAAGCTAAAGAGGTCTATTGTGTGGCCACGGAAATTTACTAGCAAGGTGTGAAGCGATAACTTTAGGAAAATCTTTACCCCAGCCTAGTCCCTGGCCTTTTTTTTTGCCCCATTGTCCGTGCGAAGTCTGGGATGGGGTGGGCGAGAGAACGTCGGCGAGTCTCTCTCGGTGACGTCACGGCTCACAGTAGGGTCCAGGTTTGACCGAGCCGAGAACGCCAAGGAACGAGGCTGTCTTTACCCTATTGAAGACTAGAACGGGAGTAACATGCCAATGCTCAAATTAGGTTATATACGAAAACATTTCCGAGAAAGGAGCTCGTATGTTTTTAGCCGTTTTGACGGCCGTATTTTGTTGCGCGAAACATGTTGAAAAGTCTTCGTTCCGCCTGAAACAGAGTTCCAGATTGCATTAAAAACAGTTTTGAATGCCTATCGCTGAAAACAATATAATCTCCGAAGACGGCATTTTATCGTGTGTCACATGCCAAATACGTGATAATACTTCACGATTCTTGCGGGATTTTTGCAGACTTGCCCTACGCCCACCCCGCCATTTTGAAAGCGGAGAGGGCCCTGGGGACGAGATTGAGAAGTCTCTTACCGTGGTCGGCATTAATCATCATAGGATGAAGTAGGTCGGACACCACCCGATTCGCGTATAATTAACCGCATATAAGCGGGTCTAATTAACATCAAATTACCGCATGCAAGCGGTAAAATAGGCCCTATTTATCTAATAGTAGTATTCTTTATATTACTGACGTTAGACACAGAACTGAGAGAAAATAGCTTCAGTTTAGCACTGATCTGCAGTGTTTAGGGTTAAGCACTGATTTTAAAGCGGTTAGCTTTCATTTATGGTTATGGGTAACTCTATAAATATGTTACAAATTACAGCACCTGTCAGCTAGCCCTCCTTGGTGTAGTGGATATGGGTATTAGTTATGAAGCAAACGACTCGGGTTCGAGGCATACTCTCTTCTGATCTTTTTCTTTCTTTTACTCAAAAAGGAGCTTTACTTTGATGTAAAATGTTCAAGTGAAAGACAAAAGCCAGTTTGAGATCAGCTCTATTTTCGTTATTTTTCAGTAGGTGAATTGGGCCTACTTTAACCGCTTGCATGCGGTAATTTGATGTTTGATTAGACTCGCTTATATGCGGTTAATTATATGCGAATCGGGTGCGGACACCTTATTGAGAGTTACAAACGTAATGTCGTCTCTTAGAATTCTATTTCAATACATTTTTAAGTGTAAAAAGGAAAGTCTAAAATCTCCACTTAATAGGATTCAACCTGTGACCTCCGCTGGGCTTAAACTTACAGATCCTACACTACAAGAGTACCACCTAGCTGCTCAGCTTGTTGAGGCTTAACTATATGAACTGCTGACCCTAACCTTGACTGAGAGCAAAGTAGTTAATACTTTATATGAGTCTCAATAAGATGTCCAATCTGGTTTCAGTCGATGTTATTGAGCGTTGACCATCGTACATACTCAAGTACGGTGCGTCAACTTACTACACAAGTTGCACATTTTAGGACACTTCTTTTCCATCAAAACTGGGTCAGAAGCACACATCGCTTGTGACAATGTTGTTCCACAACCCTGGTCGAAATCAGCACAGTCTCCTAACGAAATAAAATGAAATGATATATTTAGAATGTTAAAGGTTTAAAGTGTTAACGGTTATGGTAATGTATTGATACAGCTGGCGCAATAAACAGAGATGAGATAGGATGTCAGTATTTAAAGGTCAGAGACCGCTTTTGGTCCTTTTATGATCTCGTCCCACAGACAACACGTGCACCGGAGAATACGTCCCCTCCTCTTTTTGAATGATGCCTTGGGTTCTTAAGCGTCCCTTTCTGCACCCTTTGTCCTTCATTATCAGGGAATAAATTGTCATTAACATCAATGCAACATTTATTTTAGAGCGGTTGTCTTTTGAGTGTCGTAGAACCAAAACCAAAGTAATTACTCTGACCAATCACAGAACTCACAGACAATCCAATGAACCAATCAGAACTCAAAGCAAATACATGTAGCCTGCACCAAGCGCGGGAATCCGCGTGCGAGCAAGTCAAGTCAAGTTTTGGTTTTTCTTCTGATTGGTTTATTCTGATAAAGTAGCGCGAGATTTTTTAGCCAATCACAAAGCGTAGTAATACAAAACCAAAGCAACTGCGAAATTGCTTTCGGCACTCAGTTGAAAAGCGCTCTAATCAGACGTAAAACCAAACCAATCAAAACTACATGCATTTGATTTGAGGTCTGATTGTCAAATTCTAGTTGGTTAGACATTCAGACGTCATTGGTTTTACGACAGTCAATTGAAAACGGCTCTATGTAGACAAACAACTGGTTTTTGAAATGTTTCGTAAAAACTGCTTCATTTGCAACTTCCTTAAACTAGGAGTTCAATTCAATTTTTAACTCATGTGAACAAGGTAACAACATCACACTTCTTAGCTAGTTTGTTTGGAAATGTTGTTGTTGCAATCACTCCGTGGCTCGAACAAGTGCGTCAATTAATGCTTGTACTTACTGCATAAATTATTGTAGCAGAATCCTTTACCAGAGGCGCATTTAGAACATGGCTTTCCTGTCTGATACGGTCGTTGGCCGGAAATCTGTTGTCTGTTATGATGTAAAAGTAGCAATGATTATAATAAAGGAACGTAACTGAAAAAAAAAAACAACTAGAAAAAAGAAAGAAACGCAGCCTTTAACTTCTTTTTGTTTCAAGTGAAAAAACACCACATTTGTATGTGGCGTTCATTAATTGGGCCCGAGTAGTATGTTTGGGTTAACAACAGGATAGGGGGAGGTATGCCGACGCGAAGGAAAATAATGAACAAAGATTCAACCGTTAAAGTTACCCTGCATTCCCTTCTGCGCATGCACTGTTTTGCGAGACCCGCACGAGGGAATGTCAGGCCCCGTCCACACGTATCCGGATATTTTTGAAAACGGAGATTTTTTTCTCCGTTTTAGCCTTCCGTCCACACACATAAACGGTGTTTTCGAGCACCGAAAACGGAGGTTTTCGAAAACGCTTTCCAGAGTGGATTTTTTTGAAAACGCCGGTTTATTGTTTTCGTGTGGAAGGACGAAAACGGAGGTTTTCGAATACGATGACGTGATAGATTGAGTCCAGTCTATCCCGGTCCGCGTTCTTCCGAGTGAAAAATCAATATGGCGAACAGACGACTTGTGTCATTGCTATTTGGGCTTCTTTCAAGCACAATAGCATACATAAAGGTTGCATTTTACGTTGTTATATCTTCAAGTTAAGCTGGCTATGCGACGAAGCGATTGAACATAATAAGGATGCTTTCCCTGTCAGTATCGAGAACAAAAGCTGTAAAACGATTGAACAGAAGGCCAGCTACACCATGGAGGTTCTGGGTCAGGCCAGGATGAACGAGTGCATGGTGGGATACCTTTGTTGACCAAATTGTTGTACCAGAAGAGGGGAGGGAGAATTTTAGAATGAGTCGAGATTCCCTGTACTCGTTAGCTGTTAGAGCGCATGCACTATAAGGGACGCTATCGTATTTCCATCGTTTTAGCGTTTTCGTGTGGACGGGCGAAAACGATTCGAATACGCTGTGTGGACGCGTATTATTTTGAAAACGGAGGAAAAAATCTCCGTTTTCAAATATATGCGAATACGTGTGGACTGGGCCTCAGCTTACCTTCCACTTTCAACATCCGTTGTATGTGCTGCTGGTGACATAATCTTTAACTGTTCGATCTTAAATTGCTTTTAATTAACAGCACCGCTTCTTTTGAAATCATCGACGGTACAACAGGAGCTTACTTTCGCACGCTTTCCCATCCATAATGGCGGACATTCAGCTTCTGATAAAACTTGAAATTTGCGTCATGTGAGTAGTCACAGAATGTAACGTATCGTCAAATGTAAACAAAGTCCAAGCATGCGCACTAGGGACTGCAGGTTCACTTTAAGGTTGTTTTCTACCTTAACGGTTGTCCGATTAGCATGAATCCTTTCCTGATGCATGGATATGCCAATTTACCGACCAATTGTTTGTAAACCGCACAAGTATAAAGTAAAATTTGTACTCACTTGTCATAGTCGCAAGCGACCATCGATCCACCGTTATTGTAACCATTTCCAAAATTGGCGCACAAGTTAACGCCGCATCCAAGGTACTTCGCTTTTGCCAATGACATCTGAAGAAAAAAAGAGCTTGAGATGAATTTAAGGAATATAAAACAACAGAAAAAATGAACAATTTTAAAATATGATAAACTGGTAAAATTCCTTTTTGTATCATTGCGGGCTTATTCTCCGGAGAGCTTATTCTTGGAGGAATTTTGCGTTACAAAAGAGGGTTAGACAAAACTCTCCAAAAATAGCAAAAAGACTGAAGCTTAAAGTAGCTATATATAGTTATTTTGCGTTAAAAGTGCCCCAAATATATATTCTGAGAACTAAGTACCTTTGTTAGGCGCGAAATGCTTATACAACACCTAGTGAATCGAAAGATATCAAGGGAAGATATCAAAACAAAAGTTATAAACTTCAAAACAATTGCCCATTTTTTCCAAAACACTTATTTTTATTCTAAAAGCATAATTTTAGAATAATGTTAAACTTAATTATGTAACTGGACCATTATATTTGGGTTTGACTGATATAAATATGTCTTTTGGCTATTTGAAGTAACATGTACACTAAACATAATGACATATCACTTTTAATTCCAACAAATAAACAACACGAAACATCCCAAAAATGTACAAGACACTTCGTTTTAACAGTTGCGTCACTATACCGCTACCAATGTCAGCTGTCGCTTTGAATTTATTATTATATATCTGATGGGCTTGTATGTGGGGAGAGACTATTCGGGAAAGATTTTGGTATCCGGATATGTGGCATGGTGGACCTATTTTTGGGAGGGCATATATTCGGAATTTTAATCTAACTCCGAAGTGGCTTTTTTTGAATGGCACTCCCTCGCTTTTAGAATTTATGAAGAAATGAGCTATAATAGCGCTTTTCACGGATAACATTTTCATTGCATTACAATAAATTTCAACGTGGATGTGAGGCAATTTCGGGCAGAAACGACAAAATTGCCCGAAATTGCCTCGCATCCACGTTTAATTTTATTGTAATGCAAATGAGAAATGTTAACCGTGAAAAGGGCTATTCAGGCAGCACCAGGGATGAACGTATAGAAGAAGAACAAGAACAAGAACAACAAGAACAAGATTAAGAACAAGAACAAGAACAACAACAACAACAAGAACAACAAGAACAACAAGAAAAATAAGAACAAGAACAAGAACAAGAACAAGAACAAGAACAAGAACAAGAACAAGAACAAGAACAAGAACAAGAACAAGAACAAGAACAAGAACAAGAACAACAACAAGAACAAGAACAACAACAACAACAACAACAACAACAATAACAAGAACAACAAGAACAAGAACAAGAAGCAGAAGACAAAAAAGAAAATGATTTTATCAGAAGTATTACGAACCTCTCAAGGTGTGAACATACGTAACGGCTTCCAAGAAGCGTTCATGCCCATTTTAAATATTGTACTCAAATTGTTTTACAACTATACGTTGTGTCAGCTTCGCTCATCTATGAAATGAAGAAATGGGGAACAGTTTTCATAGTCTACAGTCTCTAACCTGAGTGTAATGTCCACAAGGCGTTCTGGAACAAGAATCAGTTTGGTAATCGTAATACATCTGTTCATTGTACCATCTTTCCACGCGGTCTACTGGATTAGTGATCTCAACAAAGTCTCGAGCAAGATTCTGACCTGTAACGCTCAAAGACATTAAAAGGATGCGGAACATTATGGCTTCTCGCCAATTTCTCGTCCCCAGGGCCTTCCCGCATCCAAGAAACCCCCGGACAAGAATGCCAAAAAAATTCCCGGAGTATTTTGCGGCGTACAATATGATAAAATGTCTTTGTTTTGTTTGAACAACGGTATCAGATTGGCAGAAAACAAACACAGCTGCCAATTAACGGTATCAGATTGACAGAAAACAAACACAGCTGCCAATCAACGGCATCAGATTGACAGAAAACAAAGACAACTGCCAATCAACGGTATCAGATTGACAGAAAACAAAGACAACTGCCAATCAACGGTATCAGATTGACAGAAAACAAACACAGCTGCCAATCACTGAAAATAGCCTTTAAAAACGCCATTTCATCAAGTGACAACAAATTGCCCAAAATTGCTCCACGATTGCCCACTCCAGAAACTATGAAAAATATGATAATAATCTTTTACGTACAGGATCAGCCTCAGCGGGATGAAATTATTTAAGTTTCCTTTGTTAGAATGGCACAATAGAATGGCCCTTATCGTAGATGAGTACGCCACGCCAACATATCAGCGGTTTCTCGCTTTCTTGACCCTATAGTCTCGTTTTGATGTTTACGAGAACCTCTGATGACGATGAGCGTAAACATCAAAACGAGACTATAGGGTCAAGAAAGCGAGAAACCGCTGTTATGATGGCGTGGCGTACATGTAGGAACGCTAGGACGTAGCATTATGTGTTCGTATACAATTGTGCACCGCATGCAAATTGCCAAGAAGTTGAAGCATAGCACATGCGCATGCAGTTGGTGCTGAAAACAAAATAAATTGGAAAAATCAGGCTTACATAAAAAAAGGCACCACCCAAACCTGCACTTTAAAGAGTATTATGCTATTTTTCATAGTTTTTGCAGTGGGGAATTCTTGGAGTAATTTAGCAGCAATCGAAACAACCCTGGGGACGAAGTTGGCTTCTCGCGTTTACTAAGATCAGCGAGGAAGCCACACAAAAGATCCACCGCAGTCAAACGACGTCCGAGGCGTTTTTCGGTTTATTAAGTGGGATTTTATTTAACATTAAATGGAAATATAGGCAAGAATGTATAAAAAAAATAGTTAACGTTACTATTTTTTAATTTTTCTCAAAATGATGAGCTTTTTCCGTTGAAAACTGACCAAAACTGTTTGCGCCTGATCAAAATTATGTTGGCAAATGGCGCCGACAATTCTGCAGTTCACAGGGGTACGTGGGTGCTGACTACGAACATTCATAACTTTATTCATTGCAAACACCACCAAACTTCGCGATGACGTTTTTTAAAATGGATCTCGCAACAATTTGGTATGACATTTCATTATTCACGTGACTTGATATTTCTACAGCAACAAAATTTTTCGAAATTTGGATTTTGTTACCTTTAAATGAAATATTTAAACATCATCGTCGCAATTTTTACATTTTTAAACTATTTTAGCGTTTCTTTATTGGTTTTGATTATTGTTGAATCAATTTGGACGGTTTTGTGAGGTTTTGGGGAATCAGGAAATCCAAGATGGCGGCTGTGTAGAACTAATGACGTAATACCAAGTCATTCGACGTTATCGTCCTGTTTTGCGGACCTAAAAGGAAAAAGGTTTGGGCGTACTATATACCTCCCAAGTTTCACCTCTTTCTTCTCCCAGAAGACCATAATAATACAATTTAATACAAACATGTTTTGTGACGGAAACTATAGATACCTAAGTCTTGGCTTGCACTTACATCATATCATGTCATATTAAAATTCAGAAGCATTAAAAAACAGATTTTGGTTCCAAAATGTTTATGGAATTGTAAAGAGTTTAAAACTACACATCTGTGCCACATTGTGAAGCGCCAGAGCATTTTGTTCAAGAGTTATTCTAGGTTTTCACATGACGTCATAAAAATTCAAAGATCTAAAGCATACTTCCTACAAAGCTGTTTCTAACATGGTATCTGGATACCAATGTTATAATCTTTCACAAAACGTTTCAGGTTTTAACCATGTTTTGCATCTGATTTACAAAGGTTTTAAATGTGTCACGCAATTCGTCACGCAATTTCAGATAAGCCGTGAAAATAAACAAAATTGAACCAGTTAAAAGTTATTGTTTGCATTAGAAAGTGCTTATAAGCCGAGTTAATGGAGCTTATAGCAAATACAATATGTTTTGATATGATTTTTGGTGTAATTAAGACTTTGAATTTTTGGCCGCCATAATTGTGCCCCTGAGTGGGGCACAAAGATGGGCGCTCTATACATTTATTACTAAAAAAATGTCTAATACTCGTTCGCTTCAAAATTTGGCCAAGATGTGTAGTTTTAAACACTCTACAATTCCATACACATTTTGGAGTCGAAATCTATTGTTTAATGCTTCTGAATTTTGATATGACGTAAGTGAAAACCAAGAATAGGCGAACGAGTATTAGACATTTTTAGTAAAGATGTATGGAGCGGCCAGTGGCACACCAACACGGCGGCAAAAACTTCAAAGTTATACTACGCAAAACATGCATGTCATCACGAAACACTGGATTCACTATAAAGTTATATTATATCGGCTTATGAGCATCTATGATGGAAAAATAACTTTCAGCTGGTGGTTCAATTTTGTTTATTTTTACGCCTTATTTGAAATAGTGTGACGAATTGCGTGACACATTTAATAACATCGAATGCAAAATATCGTTAAAACCTGAAACGTTTTGTGAAGGATTGTAACACTGGTATCTACATACCATGTTAAAATAAGCTTTGTGGGATGTGAAGTTTAGATTTTTGAATTTTTATGACGGCATGTGCAAGCCAAGAATTGACAGTTACCGCTTAAATTTCAACTTCTACAACAGCATAAAAGTATGGAATAAGTTACACCCACCTATTTGGCCTTTGTAGTTAATTGGAAGCGGATATTCGTTACCGAATTCTAAAAACCCGTGAGCCCAGATACATTTATTGGTCCACATCTGACCCAGATTAGCCAGATTATCATCCCAAAACTGCAAGTTAAAAAAACAAACAAACAAAACAGGACACAACTCGTACGTTTATTTTGATGTAGCCTGGGATGGAGGAGGATTTAAGAGCAAGTTACACGATTCAACATCGTTCAACATTTGTTGCTCAAGCAATGTTTATGGATGTTGCAACATTTTAAATGAGTAGAAAACACATTCAACATTTTAAAGGGGTGATAGGTCCATGATAACCGTCACGTCACCAAATGAAGAAACCATAACGAGGGAAAATGTTCAAAACGATTGACTTACGTCGTTCAAAAAGTTGCAACTTGTTGAACGGAATAGAGGCTGTCTCTATTTTCGTTCAACAACGTTCAACATATCGAATGGCCTGTTTCAACATTCAACATGGCATCATACATTGTTATGTAGCTGGGTTTTTCTCAATGCAACGCGTGCGTTGATTGGTTGATTCATGGTCACATGACATCTAACAAAAAAAAAACTGTTTCCCGCCGATTGTCCTTAGCGGGCAACATTAGCGAATGCGGCAAGAATTTTGACGTCAGAGGGTAGCATTGCACTGTTGCCCGCTAGCGCACGTGATCAGACCGTGACAAAAGGTAAGCATGATTATGATGCGAGGAAGTTAAGTACTCGGCGCGTTTTTCAAACTGTGTTGTGTTTCTAAATAACAAATCACTTATAACTGATCTCTTGGAAAACAGTGAATTTTGTTTCCCGAGGCTAGAATTTCAATGTTTCCCTTGACTTCGTCAGGGAAAACATCGAGATTCTCGGGGAACAAAATTCACTGTTCAACATTTGTTGAACAGCCGTTGCAATTTTTGATGATCAACTAATGCCGAAACTTTTCGAGCAATTGAATTATGACATTTAAAAGTTTATAACTGAGATTGAAATGGTGAAAGGGAAACAAAACATTACAAAAAGTAAACTTAAAAAAATAGCTGATAAAATTTTTAAACCGAATGCTGCTTTGCATACGCAGTCATCAAGATATGTAGAACTTTAGGTAAACCTCTTTTCCTCGTCCCTTAGTATATAACAATACAGGCTTCAATTGTTGTGCTTTAATACTATACGATGATGAACAATTTAGCGCCTAGCTAGATTCAAACCAAAAAGAATAAGTAGATGCACAGCCATGGGATTAGTTAACTGAGAAGTCGTCAGTCCAGACGGGCGATACAATCCCACAGGATGTATTCAAGGGTGGTTGTTTGGTATTCGAAAGGTACCGTATATCTTCTATAGCTACTAACAAAACTTGAACTGTTCGAGTTATCGGGGATTCTTCAATCTGTCGCCACAGAAGCAGACCGTCGACCCCGTTTCCAATGATCACCAACGAACATTTCCTTTAAAACTTAATCCGAGAAGATGTTCAACCGAGAAGATATAGTATGTCCCGGAAACATATCAAGCTTTGGCAAGAGAAAAACGTTTCTTTCCTTTTCGGCTTTTGCGGCTGAATGTTGTGTCGTGGGTACGTGTGTTTGTGTCTGTGTGCTAGTTAACAACTGTTATTGATTTCTTGTAAATTGTGGTAACTATAATAAATAAAGAAACTTTAAAAAAACATATTTGTTTTTCATTATACTCATACTTATGACGGTAGCTATAGAGAACACTGTATCAACAGTTTCTGGTTAACTGATTTTTTTCTAACCAAATCCTGTTCACCGGACTAGAAAATACCTGAAGGAAAACATGTTACCCGTCTAAAATTCCTCCCCTTACCAAATATTCCATATCGGCAGCTTGAGGAGTTACCATTCCGCGAAACTTGTTATGTTCGTCCAAGAATTTTTCTTTTTCTTTCAATGATAGTTTGGAAGTGGCGAAATCCTCTTTAACTGGTAGTACATTGGAAACTTGTCGAGAAGAACGAAACTGCAGGCTGAAGTACAGTGTAAGTAAAGCCAATCGCAAGAGCGAACCATGGTGGTTGGACATTCTTTGGGCAAACATGTTGATGCTTGGAGCGTTTTAAATTTTAAATTTTTTACTGTTTGTTCAAAGAATAGTTCATAACCACACAATGTGTTCTATAAATGACCTTAAAAAAAGGTCTCGCTGGCATGAGATGAAACGTCAAAACTGAATTATCTTGAATCTTAACCGTCGACCGAGGGGTAAATAAACCTGTCAACCAACATCCGAATGTCAATTCGGTGTCGAAGAAACCGGTCATTAATCAAATGTGGGATCAATAAAAAACGCTTTATAGCCTGGTACCTGTTTAAGAAGCGAACTACTTCAAGTCACAAAGGACAATTTTATTGTAAGTGGGTCAAATATGCTTTCGAACGATTCTAAACGCCTGGAACAGCGGGCTATATTAGCTCAACAGTTGAGCCGCCATCAAACTTAGATTGGCAGGTTACAAAAAGGGTTTTGCGTGGATTTGTATTTGCCTTGATAAGATTTGAACTAACTTTGACTTCCAAAAACCGTATCGGCCACAATACTGATTGATATGATCAATTTCTTCGTTTTATTTTGTTTATTGTTTGCATTTTTATCAATTCTCTTTACAAGTAATTTAGACCATTTGTTTGTTATCCTTGTTATTTTTAACTGTTTGCACCTTTTCTGTTTAACAATTACTTAAATGTTGTTATTACCATTCTCTGTCGAGTGGATTTTCATTAGATTTCAGTTCGACGACCAAAAGCGTCTTTATAAAACGTCGGACCAATTGAACCTTCGACCATACGATCAAACTAGACGAACGCACTGGAAAATTGGGGCCGGACTGTAAACAGTCTTTTTAGTTGTAAATCACGGTAGACTCTTAATCATCCAAATCATTACACTTTTATCCTCTTTTGAGAGTCCACATTATCTTCCATGTTGGCTTTGACTTTTTACTCGGATGAACAACTGTACAGGTAGCTTGATCAGCGGGCTCGCATATTCCTTTGACCGTGTCAAACTTCTTTCCAACGGGACATGCCACGTGACTTGTGACGCCATATGAACACGCTATATATGATTGGCAGGAAGAGGGGTCCTGATAATTACCGTCTGGTTTTTCACCGCAAAACAAGACTTCTGATACTAAAGGAGAAAGTATATGTACGTTACTTAAAGGGAACCTCTATTGTTATAACAAACTGACGTTAAATTGTTGGAAATAGATATAATGTTAGTGTACAAAAAAATGGATATGAATATCGCCTATTTTCGTTTTTAAATTTCCCGCGCGCCGCCATTTTGAATATTTATGATGCCATATGGTTGTCTAATTGTTGCATATGACGTCATGAAAGTTCAAAATGGAGGTGCGTGGGAAATTTAAAGGCGAAAATAGACGATATTCACATCAATTCTTTTGCACACTGAAAAAAATATTTCCATTTGTTTTTAAACACAAAGTTCTGGTATAAAAGGAGCTTGGCCTGGCTATTCTCACCTCCAGTCGTCAATCAACCACTGAAGCATTAACAACTGACAACAAACATGCGTCATTACTACCATTGCTAGCACAATTCGGAAAAACTTTATGAAAGTTATATCAGAAGTCTTTATGAACTTCTATTTCTTTCAGTTTGCTTAGGTAAAATTCTGGTTTAATTAGATTTGGCAGGACGATAATCATGCTCGCCCCATTTCTCCTTGAAGTGTACTACACTCATTGCAATTACAATGACATCGCTTTTTTCGTATTTTATTTTCTAGATATATAATATTAAAAATGCTCAAGGAAATGCGCACGCTTTGATTAGTTCATTATAACTCGATAAAGCACGCGCGTGACGTAAGGTTCATTATAACCGTTTTTATTTTATAAAAGACATAAAAAAACTTGTTCCTCGTGCATTATTGAGTTATAAAGCACTTGAGAATTTTTAAGTACACTCGAGAAGTGCGAGAAGCACTCGCCTTTGGCTCGTGCTTCTCTGCACTTCTCTCGTGTTTTTAAAAATTCCCGCTTGCTTATATAACTCAATAATGCACTCGGCGCGTTTTTTATTTCTTTAATAATAAAATTGTAATAATACAAAGTTCATACAGTTTGAGCACTCTATGGATTGGGTGGAGAGCCTCGTAAAAGGTGTTCACTATTGGCATATTGCTTCGCTCACTGCTTGCTGTTTGAGCACTCTCGTGACTCCAAGAATGCATGGACCTGAATATCTCAAGTTGAAGTTATTACATGCTAAGGGTACTAATCCACTGCTTCTTCCATCCGCAGTGTTAAGCCCTTTTAGACTCCTACTAATGCTTACAATGCACGTCACAACTGCGAGGACATTCATTCACCATCCTGACCCAGTTAGATTTTATACACTTGCCCATTACTGACCAGGCTGGGCATTCTGCGTATCTGTCATAAACTGTAAAGAAAAACAATGGGAACCACTGAATAAAAAAAATAACTTTTTATTTGTATGAGAAGGGCTTTCAGGAATCAAACCTTGAGCCCGAGTTAAGTAATGTAGAGTTCATTAGTGAAGTTTTGTGTTTGGGCTGGTTCCCACTAGCGACGTAATCAGAAGCGGAGTCGGATTCGGAAGCATAAGGAGCGATTATTCTAGTGTAAATAAAAACATCGAGTCGCAATCGGAATCGCCGGAAGCTCGACGGAATCGAAATCGGAAGCATCAGAAGGTTTCCTTTTTCTTCCGATTCCACTTCTGCTTCTGCCGCTTACTATCCAGCTTTAAATGAAAATGTGGGTAGTGAGAAACTTTTTCTTTACTAGCCTTGTATATATGTTTATATTTTCTAGCAGACTTTAAGATAGGAAAGTTTTTTTTACAACATGCGTTGTTTTGTCATGTTTATAACCGCAGTGTCGGTATTTTATTTCTGTTAATAAATTATAGTTTTCTAGTATTTTATTTCCATTAATTAATAAATTAACTTTTATCGTTTACTCAATTTCAATTTTTTACTTTTAACAAACATCTGTTACATCAGAATGTGCCCAGATAAATTATATAAAAATTAGAAAAATTCATGAAGTTTGGTGGGTATTGGTTTAATGTTTAGAAGTTATTTCGTTCAAAGATAGAGCGGGCACTTTCTCCCCATCCCCCCAACCCCCCGGTCTGAATAGGGTAAGTCTTTCCCCACTTTGGGTACTCCAGTGTTTCCCTCTCCTTAAAAAAATCTTCTAAATCCAAATTAAATCTAAAGTTTGTCCCCAATTTACTGCGCCTTTCAATAACATGCGGAATTTGAAATTCAAATCTCCACCAACAGTTGCGTTATTCCCTGCCGTCAATCATAATTATACGAAAGCCAACGGACCATGTAAAAAAGAAACAAACAAAATGGATCGAAATTTACCAATCATAATGCACGGACGTGACCTTTTGACCTCATTGAAGTGAAGATCTGTTTCCTGAGAGGTAAGCTAAGATGATTGACGGTAGTGTAAAACGCAACTGTTGGTGGAAATCTGAATTTCAAATTCCGCGTGTTATTGAAAGGCGCAGTAAACTTTGTTCGGCGGAAACAAAATGATTATGTTAGTTTTATGTATTTTGCGTCTGTAAACAGTGTTAGGAATTTTTAGAACACACTGAAAAATCAAACGGAATTTGTGTTGTACAACTTAATGTCGTAATATATCTCTCACCTCTGCAGAGTCCACAGCTTCTTCTACAGTTTGTGTTCATCCAAATTACCCTGTCTCCGGAGCTGCATTGTTTTTGTACAGCCCACGAAGGACACTTGACGTCTGTGTCCTTGCAGTCTTACAACAAAGCAACAAAAAGGCAAAATAACAACGTGTTCTAAATTGTACATCCATTTTGAACTTTCATTTGCGCACATATAGAACCCTTTCTACCACTCTGTGCTGTGTTATTCTAGCCAAACAAGCTTAATACAAATGCAAGTCTTGTCTTATCATCTTCATCGTCATCATCATTATCATATCATCATCGCCGTCATCGTCGTCCAGCGTCATCGTCTTTGTCATCATCATCGTCATCGTACGCGTCACCATCATCACTATCATCATCATCACAATCATCATCATCATCATCATCATCATCATCATCAACAACAAAAACAACAACAACAAGAACTGTATTTTAAGCTGGTAAAAAAATGCCAATCATTACTGTCAGATAACTAAACCAAATTTTTGTCCATGAGGTTCATCATATGGGATTTGTTTTGTATAGTCCCCCGCCCCCAATATTCTTCAAGCACACGGTAATCTTCTTCGAGCACTCATCAAGACGGTAGGCTTCCCTAATGGACCTAGCTATTTATATACCTTATCGAAGAGAGATAATGTGGAGTGACCTTTCTTGTTTAAGGACCAAATGACTATCACATTGTAATTTGGAAATTATAATACCCCTTGTAAATCACAAGTTACTGTAAAAATGTCGAAGACAGTCATGCTTTGGTGGCGAACACTAATTTATTTGTTTTGGTAATTTGGAAGCACTACGCCCATGCTCTGGCGGTGAACACTGTTTTTCCTGACTAGACTTACCCCCACACTGGTTACAGCTTTTTCTGCAATTGTCCAACATCCACACTCTGTTCGTTTCACATTCCCCAAAATAGGCCCATTGAGGGCATTTTGACGGTCTTGAATGAGTGCAATCTACAGAAAATAAAAGAAGTTTAGCGAAATTACTTACAGCTAGGGGCCATCTCAAACATATGGAATCCGTTTTATATATTCGGCAAGAGCAGCAAGGCTTGTCAATGCTTAGTTCAGACAATGTTCTTATGTATAGTAATACTACAACTTATAAATGTTCATAGAAAAAGTAGACATTATGGCCAAACAAAATGTAATTTATGTTGAGGCATGGTGCTCACGTGATTAAAACAGCGTAACCAGTAGACATAAAAGTGAAATCTGCAAAGGACCGCAAACGATAATGCTGCTAACGGTATACGTAGGATCTGCGAGAGACCTAACCAGCCAAAAAATGAAAAACATACAATAAACTGTAGGGCTGATCGCAACCGTAGGATCGCAACCGTGGACAGCCGTTCGCTACACCGTGCTGATGAGTTGCAATAACAACGAAACGGCTGTCCACGGTTGCGATCCTACTTTATCGGTTTCTGTCGTGAAGGTGTCTAGCAAAGTCTATATTTTTACGTAGTCAGATCGGCCCTGCAGTTTATTGTATGTTTAACCAGTAGACCCCTATCAACCAGACACCATTCACAAATGAATGCAGCTGTTGTTTGGCATAACATTCTATGCTTGATTATAAACCTGCCACGCAAGAAAACGATGTGAAAACGACCTGTTCACACAATTCTGCAGAGTTATCGTTTTTATTTAAATAGGGTGTCATTTTTGGGTTCTGGACCTTAAAAAGATATCAATTTGCAATTTTCTATCCAGGGTCTTTCGTCAGGGTTTAAAAATCTTCGCGGCACGCACGCCACCTATCCTAAATAGACGGGAGTACACCCCTCCCCCCCTCCCCGAGTTCACTTTCAACAGTCTGATTGCAGTTAAATGTAAGATGTAAGGACTGTGAAATAAAGGATATATACCTTTCGGTGCCTGGTGGTATTTACAGCTGACACAACAGTTCGGTAACATCCACTTTGGGTTCTTTTCACATTCGCCTACTGCTGCCCACATCTCACAGCTGGAATCCAGGTCGGCTGTACACACTGAAAACACCACACCGCTAGTATAACTAGGCAGTTGATTGATTACTTGTATTAAGCATGTATTAAGAGTACAAATACCCACCAAAACTATGCGAGTTGCAGGGATGGAACTGGCGGGCTTTAGCACCCCCGCCAAATACACATGCAGTCGAACCTCTCCACAACAGTCACCTTGGGGAAATAAGTGGCCGTTGCAGGGAGGTGGCCGTTGTAAAGAGGTGGCCGTTGTAGAGAGGTGGCTGTTGTAGACAGATGGTCGTTGTAGAGAGGTGGCTGTCGTAGAGAGGTGGCCGTAATTGTAAAGAGGTGACTGTTGTAGAGAGGTGGCCGTTGTAGAGAGGTGGCCGTTGTAGAGAGGTGGCTGTTGTAGAGAGGTGGCTGTTGTAGAAAGGTGGCCGTTGTAGAGAGGTGGCCGTTGTAGAGAGATGGCCGTTGTAGACAGGTGGCTGTTGTAGAGAGGTGGCCGTTGTAGAGAGGTGGCCTTTGTAGAGAGGTGGCCGTTGTAGAGAAGTGGCCGTTGTAGAGAGGTGGCCGTTGTAGAGAGGTGGCCGTTGTAGAGAGGTGGCCGTTGTAGAGAGGAGGCTGCTGTAGAGAGGTGGCCGTCGTAGAGAGGTGGCTGTTGTAGAGGTTCGACTGTAATCACTGAGCTTAATCGTACTTGATAAAAGGTTTTCTAACCATACCTTGATGCGGTGCAGACTTTGTCGGCACTATGGCTGGAGCTGCAGTCGTAGGATGAACTCCTACCAAAGAGAAGTTAATGATTCTTTATTGTAAGTAAAAGAGAGCACAATCTTGTACTTATTTCAATGTAACGAGTCGAAGTAGCTCCGATTTTTCGCTAAAAAAGCAGGTTGAAATAATATTTATTTATTTATTTATTTATTTATTTTTACTTGGTAATTGTTGTTTATTTTTTGGGAATGGTGTTGATTTGGGGACGGGAAGGGATTCATAAATAAAACGTTTTGGGTTTGATATATGCCTGGATAGATAAGGCACAAACGGATGCAATAACTAACGTGTGGAATACGCCTATTTAGATAAATTTCCCATTCCCAACCTAAATGTTTGATTGTGTATTAAATCATTACATTAAAGGGTTTAAGGGTTTTTAAAACCTTTTCTAAGCAAACAAGGAGTTCTTCCACTATTTTAAAAGCAAGAGGCATGGCATGACGGTGGGTGTGTCGTAAATATAAAGGAGCTGAAATGAAGGGTTTTGACTTTGACGTGTGGTTCAGGACTTTAAGGACGTTCGCGCTAGTTGTTTATGCGCATCCTTACTGCGCACGCAATTCATGTCGCAACGCCATGCTATGTCATGTACGAGCGCGCGCGCAAAGTAAGAAATCTAAACAGATAAAGGGCTGGTGGCCGTTGCGTTAACTTTACTTAGATTTTACTAGCTTGGATGGTCGGTGACCCCTACTTTTTTTAGCTAAATAATTTTCTTTTCTAATTCTCGACAGATTGTGAAAAAATGAACAAAAAATCAATGTAGGAAGTACACGAAACATCGAATCCAGCCAACTTGCGGCTCTCATGGTTCGCAAATGCTGTCGTTTAAAAATACGTTTTACTTTAAGGGACATCACCAGTTGATTTAATTTGCTGAATAGACCCACTCGTATAAAATTTGGCATGGAAAGTTCCATTCTAGAGATTCATTTGCAATATTTTTAGACTGACAGACATCGAGGCCATATCGAGTAAGGAAAACCGATTTTTCCAAATTAAGGTGGCCTTTCAGATATCTTATCTCCGAATCGAACTAGGTGACCCCCCAATTTTTTTGCATTTCTGACACGAGTAACTCATAACCTAGCTGTAGCAAAAGTTTTAGAAAAAAAATCAATGTTAGAAGATTTTAGCGCGAACGTCCTTAAGGTTACAGTGTACCTTCGGGGGTGTCTCCAGTATAACAGCTCTAGCGTCTTAAGATTACACTTAATATACCTAAACCCAGATATCAAATTAAAGCTTATAGAGCTGGCTATCTAAATATGGAAACCATTTGGTAATAAAGTGAATTGTCGAATTTTTTACGACGTCTTAATTCGAACGTCCGAATCAGCTTTAAAACGCTATAACTCAAAGCGATTATTGTATTTTGCTAATTTGATTTGTTCTCGGGTTTCCGGACACGAAGCGCTAAAAAAACGTGTCGGCGATTTCCCATATTCAATTGCAATGAAAAGTTACAGAATATTTTCGAAACAGAGAGAAAAAAAATTGGAATGATCGCACGGAAATGGCTCTTGACGAAAAAGTTTTCGGAAATAAGAAATTCGCCGAGACGTTTTTGTTGATTATATGTTAGCCTTAGCTTCTGTTCAAATTTGAGGAAAATCGAACGAATTCCCTATGAGTTGTAGCTCTTTAAATTGTCCCCAACAAGCGAAAAATTAACTTTGAGAAAACAGCGCTTAAAAAAACATATCGCTTCATAAACAAACGCCGCCCACAAAAGTTATACCGTCATTTCTCCGTCAATTTTCACTATTTGTCGATAATTTTTTTTGGATGAAAGTTCATTCTGTAAACTTTATTTTGACGCCAAAAAAAAAATTTCGATAAATTTTCGATCTGAAGGTACACTGTAACCTTAAGCCACAAGCTGACGCAGTTAAACCTCAGACGTACAAGAGAACACCGTGGTGGTTTTTGCTGTGTTATAACTTCAATAGATCGCTCAATCGTGTACACTACAAGGGAAGGTGGTCACGTGTCAATGACGTCATTTGTTTTAGAGCCGCCATCTTGGATCCGCCATTTTGGATTTTTGGATTTTCAGAAAATCACTTCTATTGATCCAAAATTAAATGAAATCAATAAAAAGAATGCTGAAATAGACTAAAAAGGTAAAAATACCAAAGAAAAATTATAATTACACAAATTAAATACCTGTTACTTATTCATTGGACCTTAAGGAATTAATGACCAGCCTTCCCAATGCGGTTGAATTTACTGCTTTTGCAGGATAAAGATATGATACACTGTTCAGTATTTACGTTTTAGTCCAAAACTAAAAAGTCAGAGCCCCCGCACTTCATAAATTGTTTACTTAAACTACAACTGCTGGAATCGGAGGTTAATATTCACTTATTTTTCAATAACACTTACCTGATACCGGAGTCGACATGCCGGGGGCAGTTGTCGTAACAGCAGTGACTGTGGTTGTGAAAGTTCCGCTGCCATCATCTGAAAGTTGAAAACCACATTATTAAATTTCAACTGTTTATCACTTTTCATCAGTGAACAATAATCAGAACCCACGGGATAAATAAGTTACAAATTTGCCTTACAACAGACTGCATTCAAACAAGATCAGCCTCTTCCGAGTATTCACAACCATTAATATCACGGTTTACTCAGAGCAGTCGGGTCATTTATGAAAAACTAATCTTCTTTTAAATTCCACTTCAAATCAAAATTAAATGAGGAGATTTTAACATACGTTAATTACAAATATTTTTATCAAGTTTGTAGCTTCATTGTCACTTTTTAAACTATTTTGCCTGAAAAGCCTCGTAATGGGAACGTTCATTTAAGTATAATGTCGTACACTCGAGAATATCATTACTCATGATACACTATTTATAATACTTCACCGCAGCCTGTTTAAACATCTGTCTTCACCATGACGATCATAACTGACAAACTAAATGACATTGTGTATTTGTTTCGATATAAACTTAGGAAGGAAGGAAGAGACTTATATAGCGCACATATCACATGTCTCATGGGGCTTTACATACACTTACGAGAATGAGATCGGACGTCAGCTTATGATCAAGGCATGAAGGCGCCTCAGGCAGCCGCTATCGGTCCATTGATGATCTTATCTCCCCCACCCCACCCATGAACAATGTATGGCACTGAGGGTGGTCACAGCCAGGGTTTTGTTATGTCCTCAGTGGTTCTTTTACGTCCTCAACGGAGACGGGACCGCCATTTCTACGTGGTCATCCGAGCCACGTGAAGGTCTATAACCATTTGCAGATGTCATAGCAAAGGCAGCACCCGAGTGTTGGTCCGGCCGGGATTCGAACCCGCGACCTCCCGCTCTGCAGACTGGCGCTCTATCAACTGAGCTAAACAGGCGGGCGGTTAACTTAAAATTAAAGGATCGCCCCAGGTTTAAAGGAGCAGTGTCACGGAGAAACCAATTGTCGCAATTAATACCTTTACTTATTTACAAAATATAGTACTAAAACACCAACAGAGAAATATCAACCAATTCTTGAAAGAGGAACAAATCATGGTTAGTTCTATTCTAGCCCATATTTTGGAAACGAAAATGTAAGATCTTGAGCTAACATTTTCAAGTTCCAATTCATTTAGACCCAATCCGGCATTATATAACTAGAGACACGTATCCTGACAGTTTCGGTTCACTAGTATATAGGGTAGTAATTTATCAAAAGGCTAGACCGTTATTTCTTGGCTTCTGATCTGTTAATACAAAAACATTTTTTGGTTTTTTGAAATGACACCAAATCCCGTGACGCTGCACCCTTAAAAGGACCCCCCCTCCCAGTCAACCAAAATGCACTGCGCGCTCAAACGGTGAAATCCGCCATTTTCGATGACATCGAAATGACCGAACATTGCATAGTGAGTCGGAATCTTACTACATCGTCCCAAGTTGTGTAATTGGAAGTCTGTAACTGTTATCGTAGCTTTTTTGAATTATTAGTCTATCGGTTTGAACGATTTTTTCGTAGTTTTGTGCTACCGGTGGACATGGTTTTGACATCCAAACTTAACCGGTGTGATAGACATTCCCTCCGTGATCTTATCGAGATATCTGCTTGGCCTATTGCTGTATTATTGTCACGCAAGTCTGATGTGTAAAACGTCCTTAGCTTACCTTAGCCGCAAGAAGCTGCGCAACCTTTCTTCATATAATCTTCTTTACAGTCTTTCCCCCATTTGATTTGCTGCGAACAAAATTGTTTACCTTCGTTGTCTTCACAAGGGTCTGAAAATAGACAACGCAAAATGCGCTTATTTCAAAATATATCGATATAGTGCGTTAGACTTTCAACTTGAAAGTGGGTGGTTTGAGCCCCGGCGTCGGACCCAAAAACATCTGTTATTTACACAATATTTACAACAAAGATTAAATTTGTATTTACTTTGAAAGCTAAGCAACAAAATTTTAAGTTGACAAAGTAATTTAGGCTAACGCCACTCGCGTTCAATAACGTATTTAAAACTATATTACTCTCGGGCACGAAATGTCTTACAATAGGCATTTTTAAGATACGCACTCTTGATCTACGTCATCCTTTCTTTCAGACTAGAAAAGGTTTTCTATCTTAAATAATTTTGTCAGCCTCGAACCCAGGTGTATAAATGGGTACCGGAGACATAATACTGGAGGTAACCCTACGAACTAGCATCCCGGCATCCAGCAGGAATGGGTGTAGAGGGGATACATGCAATACATGCGTTCTCCTCCTCTTACACGCGAGCGCGACGTCCACACGTAGGCGGCCTAGTCTGAGAAGGTGTTCTCGGCGAGCGTTGTAGCAGCTCAAGGTAGAGTCCAATCGTAAATGAGCCGAAAACTCCTGGAAATAGAGTCGATACGCACGGTGAATTCTGTCTGTCTATGTTTTACCTGAACAGTCAATTCCCGTTCAAAGAGCAGGGCATGAGCAAGTGCAGGTCTGTGAGTTAACAGTTCCACCATTTTGGCATTGCAAAGGACATTCTAAGAAAAAGACATAAACATTTAATCTGGTGATGGTGTAGTGTAGTTAACAAGATTTTGTCAAGAATTCTAACCGTGATGATTAATTAATTGGGGCGAACGTCGGTTAGCATATTAAGTGACTGGAAACGAGCACAATACGAGGCACAAATGCACATATAAGGCAGTTATAAGTGTTACCCACTGAGGAGTAAATAAATGAAGTTCAAAAACGCGCGAGACGCTTGAGTTTAACCCTATTCAGACTGGGGGAGGCTTTTCGAACCCCCCCCCCCCTCCAGTAAAATTGTAATAACTCTTACACCGAAATAGCTATGAGGCTGAAATTTTCTGACTTTTCCTAGAATTTATCTGGGGACATTTTGGTATCCATAACATGTCAGTTTGATTAACCATGTTGCCATGGCAACCGGTTTTTGACACATAGGTTTTCAAAATATTAAAATATGGTGAATTTTTTATTTTAAGATCTTGTTTTTTGACTTATAGTGCATTTTCTTATTAGAATAGTTTTTTCTTGGGACTAGTTCTTGAAAGACATCAAAAATTTTTAACATCAAATATTTGGGGGGGAGGGGTAGGTAAATTTTTGCTCACTTTTACTTATAGAGAAAAATTTTGTACTATTTATTAAATAACGCTTCTAAGTTCATTGTTTGGATGATAGACATTAGTTTGATACGTGTTTTATACATTCTGATCCTTTTCTCTTTTAGATATTTCTTAAATTTTAATTTAAACGAAAAAAAAGGAAATCCAAGATGGCGGATCCAAGATGGCGGATCCAAGATGGTGGACAATAATTTCAAAATTATAGTTTTATCGCCTTTTTTTGCCTTTTCTCGCTTTACAAGTGTGTCCTTGTTTGTATTTATTAAGTTTTAATATTAAAGAGATGATTTTACAGTTATATTTGATATTTAAAGTATCTGGATGGAAAAATATCAAAGAAACGTCGGAAAAACAAAAATTACGTCATTGTGACGTCATAATTGGGTGTAGCAGGTCAAAACTGGGTGTGAGGTTTCTTTGTATGGAGATGAACATTGTGTCAAAATTTCATGGTCCTAGCCTTACTGGTTCCAGAGATATGAAGGGGGGTCCGAGGAGCCCCCCCCCCCCCCCCCCCCAGTCACAGATTGCCTAAAAAAAGCCCAGTCTGAATAGGGTTAAAAGACGTCAATCTTCATATCATGTAGTCGACAGCGTTAGAGCGGCTCCTACATACTCAACTACGGTGCTGTGTGAAGCAGCTGTCAACTTACTGCACACGTTGCACATTTTAGGACACTTCTTTTCCATCAAATCCGGGTCAGAAGTACACATCGCTTGTGACAATGTTGTTCCACAACCCTGGTCGAAATCAGCACAGTCTCCTAACGAATAAAAACAAAACAAAATTATAACGCCAGGGTTAGAAATAAGAATATACCCAGTTAGTATATTCTTTCTTTGGCTTTCTCAAAGTATACTGTTATAAATTTGAATATATTAAAAATCATATATGTGAATTGCAGATGAAATATGAGTGAAATTTGTGATCCTCGCAGTGTGCTAAGCTATCAACTTAAGCAGTTGAAAAAGCAGCCTGAAAAACATTCGGGCTTGAACGGGATTCGAACTCATGAACTTGCGATACCGGTGCGATGCACTGTTAATAATTAATTTAGCAAAACCTCTACTTACTGCATAGATTCTTGTAGCAGAATCCATTACCAGAGTCACATTTAGAGCATGGTATTCCTTGCTGGTACGGTTTTCCGCTTGAATACTGGATTCTAGTAAGATGCAATATACGTAATATGCAATGTGCAATATGCAATATCAAACTGATTATATTTCAAGAATTGGAAAAATAGGAAGAGGTGACGATAGAGCAGGGAAAGTTTTACTATCGAGTACTCTCTCTTCCACTCTCCATCCCTCCTGATCCCTCCTCCTTCAACCTTTTAATCTACACTGAACCCTTCCTCCTTCCAGCCAACTTAAACTCTTTTTCACTGGACGAAAAAATGGATTTACACGGGTGACAAAACAGTAGTAAAAATGTAGTAAATACCATATTTGCACAACTTTGCCCATATTTGCAGCAAATCAAACTTGATGTTTGCACTTTATTTGCAAAGAAAGCAAAGATGGTAAATATCGCATTTTCCTTACGTTTGCTTGGCATAAAGATGGGCAAATATGAGATTTGCTTGGAGTAGCAAAGATATAATAAATTTTGCGCAGATGTATATTTTCACCACATTTGCACACAATTTAATTGCACGTGAGCCAAGATGTATGTTTACATTCACTTCACACCCAGTGCAAATTTGGTTCAAATTTAGAGGCTTAAATGTGCTACATATTTGCTCAATGTGCAAACTTCAGTAAATTCATTTTTTCATCCAGTGTTTAAGGCGGACGCTCGTAACGTGGACCGCTAGATCTGGTTCCGAGCTTAGTGAGAGTTCGCTTTATGAAAACTTTTTTTTTCACTCACTTGTCGTAGTCGCAGGCAACATACGACCCACCATTGTTGCCATATCCAAAATTGGCACATAAGTGAACCGCGCATCCCACATACGTCACTGTTGCCCATGACATCTGGAGAAAGAAACATACACTCGAGTGATCAGAGGTTTTAATGTCCGATGTGTCGGCTTTTGCAGAATTTAGTCTGTGGGAAGGTCTTTGCTAATCTCGTACCCAGATCTCCCATGGTACAGTACAAGCACGAGTGAGATCTGGGTACGAGATTAGGTCTTTGCATGATTGGGTCATGTCGTACCTTCTTTGAACGAATGAATGATGAATGACCTAAACAATGCCCCTATCCCTATCAACAATAGCAGGTACTGTTTTAGAACGGCCAATGAAAATAGAGGTTTATGAGAGGTACGACCCTACCGGCATGATTCAGGTCTCGTGCCATTGATCTTTAGCGAATTTGATGTGCAATATATATCCGGTTGCCTGTCATTCTGATGTTGGCGATTCTATTGTTAACAACGTCCTGCTAACAAACTTCCTGTGACACCGTCGATAGCATAGTGTCTACAATCGCAGTAGACACAAAAGCGAGTTTTGCCAAGCGCGTCAGAGACTGGAAATTGAGAGGACAAACATAAGGAAATCGCCGATTTTATATTCACTTAATGAAGTCGAGGCTCAGTACTTTCCCGTGAAATCTCATAATCTTAATGTCTCTGCTATTGTCATGGCTTTGTCTTGTGACCATTGGCAAATTATTTTGTGTCCGAGTACGCCATAGTCCGATCATTAACAGGTTTGCGCTCCCTACACCTCTCCCTTGACATGTTTACAATTAAAGAAATATGCTAACTGTACTATTCGGAATATGATTATGGGTCAGACGAGAGACATAAATTTGTTTTTTATTTGTCGGCAAATAGACTCCTATATTTTAATTTCTGCATTGGTGCTACTAAGGAAAGGGGAGAGAACCTCTCACCTGCGTGTAATGCTCACATGGCGAGCTAGAACAAAAACCATTTTCATAAGTGTAACCCTGACTTTCATTGTACCACCTTTCCACACGGTCCACTGGGTTAGGGAGCTCATAATTATCTTTAGCAAGATTCTGACCTGTTAACGCGCAAAGACATTAAAACATATTTGCATAACCCGATTGGCAAACACGCAATCTGATTGGCTAGTATGTAGGCATTGCCGGTCTACACTTTTTTACGCTGCAGTGGAGGCGTATTTTGTGGCGAACGAGCACTGAACATTTTCTTCGCGAAATGTTTGGGCGCTGTATATCTTGGAATATTAATTTAAGTTGGGGGGATTAGAAAACGTGGCCAACGGGGTGGGCGTCAAAGTTTATGGAATCCAAGATGGCGGCCAAACAGACGAACTAATTTTAAATACAGCCCTTGCTGCCAGGAAACGCCTCCAGTATGTCAATCTTTAGAGGATCACAGTTTACCAATAAGGTCTTGTTTGCTCCTCGGGTCAAAAGTCCCCCACGTACTGCTGCCATGCGATAGTTGCCCTTGGGAAAATATCAAAGCAGTCTGAAAAAGCTGGATGTTTTACCCGAGTCGTTTACAAAATCATGGCTTCCAATATGGTCTAGTTCAGCGACGAAGCCATAAAAATGATGATCGACGAGTAGGGAAATTTGTAGAAAATAAAACAGCATAGATCAAATTAACTTAAAAGTTAAATACGCAGTAAAAGTTGTTGAAGGCAAGTTTTCTATAGCGAACAACTTTAATTTTATTAATTATGCAATCAATCGACGAATCAATCAATCAATCAATCAATCAATCAATCAATCGATCAATCAATCAATCAATCAATCGATCGATCGATCAATCAATCAATCGATCGATCGATCAATCAATCAATTAATCGATCAATCAATCAGTAGTTATATTAATTTGATTTCTGTTTTGTCACAAGTTATCCAGTTAAGGTGATTCATCAGAAATAAAAGTTGACGAACGATTTTTTTCAAACTTTCCGTAATTGTTCCCTACCAAGCACTGTTTTGAAAAATGCAATAAAAACATAGGTCATCGTGCTCGCGAAAGTGATGTGATGAACTAAAGTTACCCCATTTATCCATGTAGTACTGCCTATCACGCGCGAGCTTATTTGATCGGTTCACGTTACTTTACACGCAAGCTTGAAGCATAGTTATAATGGAATGCTCGAAAAACTGTAAAAGATATAACGCATCGACCATTAGCAACAATTTGATATATAATTTACGGCAAATGCACACAGCTTTAAACAACATTAACTCAAAACGCTCCTTAAATGCATGATCTCAAGGTCATGATTTTATGCCCATGAGTAAGAGGTGTGTACGTGTTTTTAGCGCTAACTTTTTATTCTGACGAAGAAATTTTTTACAACTCATTTAACCCAAAGAGATGCTTTTAACAGTAAAATTTAAGCAATGAAAAAGATAGGTCACCGTGCTCGTTTAAGAGGAAAACAACCTATTATTTATTTGGCGAACTTATCCTCAAAGAAAACCCTCTAAGTTCGGACTCTGTTTATGACGCAAGAAATTATGCGCAATAGTGATGCGCAATGCAATACTAAGGAATTGCCTTAATCACACTAGGAAAAAAAATTATTACAAGAAAGAGTATCTTTAATCCACTCATGCCGAGGACTATTTTGTATTCGCCAGCGAACGGCTACCACACCAATAGTGTGGAGCGGGCGTTCTTTGCACACGCCTCGGCAGTAAAAGGCACCTGAACACTGCTTTCGGGTCGTACAGGAGTCCGACGGCTATGCCGCCCTGATGAGCCCTAAAAAGGACGAAACAGCTGTCCATGGCCGCTACTTCCCAGGTGATATGGCTATGCGCATGAGTAACGCACTAGTCAAACCGCGGGGGTGGTGTTGTGCGTGCCTCTTGCTGTCTTTAGAGTTAAATATTGACTCCATTTATTTCAGATTTGAGCTATTTCAGCTACCTTGAAAATAAGCAGTATGAAATAAACACACCTATTTGGCCTGTGTAGTTAACTGGATATGGATATTCGCTACCGAATGTTAGAAACCCGTGCTCCCAGATACATTTATTGGTCCACATCTGAGCCAAGTTTGCCAGATTATCATCCCAAAACTGCAAAATATAAAACAGTGTCAGGTGCAGTTTCGATTCGGAAGTGGAGGGGGCTTAAACTCTTAGTTCTGATTGTGAAAATTGACGAAATTCAGATGTTTCAGAGTTAATTTAGCATTGCGAACAGGAACCAACCGAATGCTCGAGCTCGATTGTTGTAAGCTAATCTACAATGAGTACAATCCCTCAGCTTAAATAAGGAAGGATGTGCATCAGAAGAAAAGAGTTCCGCGTCTTCGTAATATTGTGCAAATGTAAATCAAAATGATGGTTGGGTTTCGATCTTTGAATGGCACTGAAACCGCGTCATTGAAGTGATTTGAGATCAGTTAGTCAAGAGCACGGTGCGCAACTACTGAGTAGTAGCCTGCGCGAGGTCGCACGCGCGTCCGAGAAATTAATTTCACCCTAAAAACCAGCGCCTCAATGCTACGTATCTACACAAATACTAAATATATGTTTTTTCTTTAGATTTCACCACGTAATACTAAAAGAGAAAGAAAGACAAATGTCATTAATTTCACCTAGCCATTGATTCGTCAATAAGGACAAATCGTCTAAGACTAAGACCTTCTTTACTGGCACGTTCACTGTTAACAGTTGCTTTTAAAATCACTGAAGGGAAACAATGAACCCGCCTAAATTCCTTTACTTACCACATATTTCATGTCGGCAGCTTGAGGATCAACCATTCCCCGAAATTTATTATGTTCGTCCACGAATTTCTCCTTATCTTCCGTTGATAGTGTACAAGTATCGAAATCTGCTTTCGTCGGTATATGATGATTTGCACTCGTGAACTTGGATCGAAACTGTAGAATTAAGCACATGGCCAGAAAAGCCAATCGCCTGAACATATCATGGCTTTTAGATCTACCCTGGGAAGTCATTGATGAACAGCGGCTAGCAATTGTTTGTTTCCGTTACTGGTTTTGTTTGAAAATTGTGTTATTTGATCAAACAACTGCTTGTATTCAGTTGATCTAACAAGGTCTTGTTAGGGTCAAGCCAAAACTGAATTACCTAACTGCTTAAACCTTCAACCGAGAAATAAAGAAACCGTCTATCGGATGTCAAATCAGGGTTTAAAATGGAACCAGTTAAGGTTAATGGTTTGTGATGTTACCGGACTTTATACAAAGACGAAAGTAACTGTGCGTGGTGTGATTGGTCATTGCCTATGATATATTTACAGACGACAGAAGCACGGATGATCTACGTCCGCGAGTCGCGCGACCCGGCGAACGCGAGATCACTGAGCGTGAGTTTCAAGTTATTGCAAGGACCGATCGCGAAAGCCGTTTTGAAAATTATTTCGCCACGTCGGGGACAAAAACAGAGAAAAATGTTCAACTGAAATGGACATGAGCATGAGATAATCGAAAAAGGTCGGTTAAAATGACTTGAAATCGGCCAAATAAATTTGAAGGTCGTTGTGAAGCGAAAGAGATGAAATATATGCCAAAGTTTATCGCCGAGATCCTGATCGCTGGAAAATTCGCTGAAAAAGAAAAGGAATTTTATAACAACTCTATGCGACTGTTGACTGTTGTAAACTTTGGAAAAATGATCAATGGAATAAAACGCCATTTTCAGAAAATATTTTGGCTTTAAACGTCTTTCACGGATGTGTCAATTTTAAAGTTTACGATTCCGTTCAATAATTTATAGTTTTTTTCGACATTTTAGAAAGACACAGAAGACACTGTTTTTAAGTCCACTTAAAAAATTTCCCTACTTTTGAAAGTCCTGTTTTTTAAAAATATAGGTTGCATTTTGCCATGAGTTTATTTGTTTAAGAAAATATTTTAAGGTATCACTTAACAAAGAACAAACTTCAGTGATCCACTCACAGGCAGCCCAAGCTCAGTATGTGATGCTTAATAAGCTATGCTTGGATCCACTCTACTTTCTTATCTTCTCGGGGCCCACTATTTTGTTCTCACCACAATTTGACGACATCAAGGAAACTTACCGGAAGTGAAATTTCCCATTTTCGTACCGGTCGCATTTAAACACAACAATACCTTTAAATGGTCCACATGTTTTACTTATAATCGGATAATACGTAAAGCATGTGGACCATTAATTAAAAGGTCTTGTCGGGTTAAATGTGACCCGCAGGAAAACGTGAAATCTCACTTCCGGTTGATTAAAAAAAACCGCGCAAATGAATTTAGATGCAAGAATTATTACTCTCTCACTGGTATGATTGGTTGATGCGCGACCTCGTGATCTCGCAGTTGATTTCAAGATGGCGGCGAAATCTCTTCGTGTGTTGACTTGAGAAGCAGAAGGAAGAATTCCAGTGTACAATTTTATAAGACAATGCATGGCATTCATGGATAATATTGTGTTCGTCGCTTATTGCTGTGAGATTTATGTTCCGGCAAGTTTTGCGTTCTATGTAACTTGCATTTCAGTTGGCGATTGTGGTTTCAAGTGTCTCGAAAGTGTCGGCTACTGAATGTAGTAAATGTAATGTAGTCTTACTTTTCAGACACAATTATATGTTTCTCAGTAAAGAACTCACTGAACACTCTGGAATTAAAACTGCAATGGGTTAAAGACCCAACGAGTTCAAGCTGTGTACAGCTTCTTGTTCTCATATATTTGTTGTCTTGTTTAATAAAACAGATTCGGTAATCGATTAGTCGGCTTAATTAAAATGCAACGAGATTGTAAATTCTGGTCGATTCAATTGCCAATTATTTAACTGTACCCTTTCAAATAAGAAGGAATTCCTGGAGTTTTTGTTGCTCTAGGACGAAAAGCTTAGATTACAAGTGAGTGAGCCAGCCTGCACAGAACTGAGAAACTCGGAAACGAGCGATATATGTATGTGTAGGGAGGCAGCGCGTGCGCAAAGCTTTGAGAAAAACAAACATGGCACCTTATTTTAATGCAATGTGTTATTTTTCCTCAAAATCAACCAGCTCGTAAGTTGTGAAAACTTGAGTCGGATCAATATGTCGGATCAATATGTCAGGATAGTGTACATTGTATGCCTAGCGATTTTGACACATTAATAAAGTTCTTATCTTATCTTGATACAGTAGCGGTCTTTGAAGTGTGTCATTTTTAGGGTTTCTTTGAGAGTAAATCATTGTTCATCCTCAACACGCCAAAGCGTCTCTAAATTGTTCCCAGTTTAATTTAGATACCCTCTTTTGAGGGTCCAAATTAAGTTCCATGTAGGCTTTGACTTTTTACTTGGATCAGCCACTGTGCAGGTAGCCCGTCCAGGAGATTCACAAATTCGTTTGACCGTATCAAACATTTTTCCTGGAGGACATGCCACGTGACTTGTGACACCAAACGAACACGCTATGTATGCTTGGCACGTCGTAGGGGCCTGGTAACTACCGTCTGATTTTCCACCGCAGAACAAGGCTTCTGACACTAGAGGTATGGATATAAGAATGATATTGTAGAAAAGGTTTTAATACAGTATCTAGTCTGTTTGATAAATTCTTTGACTGCCAGATAAAAATTGAATCGTTTAATGCGGTGGCAACCTTTAATTAGGTGGATAAAATCCTACCGTGTGACTATTCAGCAATACTGCCGCTTTTGGTTTATTGATGAATGTGAACAGCTTAACTCTATTCGGCCTGCGAGTGGGGGGGGGGGGGGGGGGGGGACACAAAGTGCCCGCGCTAACTTTGAACGCTCATAACTTCTTTAATATGTATTCAAACGCCATCAAACTTTGTGACTTTTCCTAAAATTTATCTGGCAATTTTTTGATCATGTGACTTGATGTTTCCATGGCAACAAGATTTTGACAGCCATGTTTTTTGAAATTTGCATATTTGTACCTTTGAATGAAGAAAAACAATGTTTATTGGTATAACTTTTATATTTTTACGTCATTTAGCGTTTATTTGTCGGTTTTGATTAATTTTGAGTCAATTTGGATGGTTTTTAAGAGGTTTTAAAAAATGTCAGAAATCCAAGATGGCGGATCCAAGATGGCGGCCGTATAACTAATTACCTAATAACTACGTCATATGACGTCATTGTTCCATTGTGCGGACCGCAAAGGAGACAGTTTCGGACGTACTATATACCCTCTAGGTTCAGGAACTCCAAAACAGCCCAGGCCGAATAGGGTTAAGTTGCTAGCACACTGCGAGGATTACAAATTTCACTCATGTTTATCCGCAGTTCAAATATATGATTTTCATATAAAAAAATTATTCACATTCATCTATATTCACTATCATCGGGTATATTACGAACTCGCAATTGACCATCTATCCATGTGGCTTGATAGCTCAGTGGAAAGAGCATTGCATCGGCATCGCAAGGTCATGGGTTCGAATCCCGTTCAAGCCTGAATTTTTTTTTTTTCAGGTAGCTTTTTCAACTGCTTAAGTTGATAGCACACTGCAAGAATCACAAATTTCACTCAAAAGGTTTATTAATTGTAAAATATATAATAATAGCGCATGCAGTTCTGTATTTCGGCAGATACCACGCAGATCTTTACAACCTCTAATTTCATTGGACCTGTATATCATGCAGCTCTATTGTTTTTAGGTCTAGGGTCTATTGTTAGCCATTGTTGTGTTGTTTGTTCTATTGTTTTCTCAGCAAATCAGAGAAGACCTTGTAAGAGCTGCGTACTGCCTGGTATTTCGTTGTGCTGGTTTGTTCCTGGAAAAGAGGAAAATACTTCACAGCATTAGAGCTTCACTTACAAGGCACTTCACAGCTGCGAGGACATTGATCCACCATCCAGGTCCAGTTGGATTTCTTGCATTCTCCCATCACTGACCAGGCTGGACATTCTGCGTGTCTGTCGTAAACTACGAAGAAATGCATTGGAGCAGTTGATACTGTTGCGGAGAGGGTAACCTGGCAAACTTACTCAAGTCGAAAGAGGACGCGAAACCGGCTAGACTTCAATTCAGCAAAATTTCTTCACCGCCACAGAGGAAATTACGCTCCTTGTGAAGTGGAAGGAAAAGTAAATAAACAAATAACTTGAAAGTTTACTTTGTTTTCTTGTCTGTGAAATCAAAATTTTCCGTGATGATCAAAGTTTCAATGCGCTCGATTCCTTTTTTAATTAAGTTCGTTTCTCTGGATTTTGAGGCCAAATTGAACATGATGGTTCCTTACTCTGTTTTGACCATGCTACGACGTTATACCTGCAAACTTTTTCCGGGTGATAGGCGTGAGTATTTTTTCGTGGGAGTGCCAGTATTTCCGAAGGCGACCCGACCAAATCCGAAGAGAACCCGATCTATTCCAAAAATGTCCGAAGTTGTCCGAAGATGTTCCGAAGAATTTGGAAGTTTCCATGGACCTCAGACCTCTGTTTAATAACATCCAGCTGTTATTGTAATGTTCAGAACGACAAAAACCTACAAAAAGTGCCATATTTTCACAGGGTCCAGAGGAGCTCTATTTGATCGTACAAGACACTTTTTTTCTTCGAATCGTCGCCGTCGACTTGAAAGTCAAACTGATTGCGTTACACAAAATATGCACCGCTGGCCAAATTACTATGGGCTCGGAAGCTGCTAAGTCGATGTACAGTAAAGAATACGACACTTTGTGCCTCGTTCGGAAAGCTTCGCTTTCCGAAGATAATTGCGCCCGTAGTAATTTGGCCTGGGAACGCGACGATTCGAAGAAAATAACGTCTTGTAAGATCAAATAGAGTTTCTCTGGACCCTGTGATATTTTCATGAACGTAACTATATTTAAATTATAGATAAATTACAGCAGTCCTCATCTCTGCAGAGTCCAGAGTCCTCTGGAGAGTCTCTACGACATTTCCAGAACATTGTATAATTTAAATAACACACAAAACCCTCAAACAGAATTTATGTTTTACAAGTTAATGCCGTAACATCTCTCACCTCTGCAGAGTCCACAGCTTCTTCTACAGTTTGTGTTCATCCAAGTTACCCTGTCTCCTGAGCTGCATTGGTTTTGTAAAGCCCACGAAGGACACTTGACGTCTGTGTCCTTGCAGTCTTAAAACAAAGCAGGAAAAGATTAATATGCTTTTTTTTTATAAACAGAAAATAACCTGTCAATGGAGCCTGTTCTCTAACCGTCGGGTGCATCTATCGACTCTATGAAAATCGTCGGTGAGTAGAAATTAACTGTCGTCGTCATTTCAATCTGTTCTTTAGAAAAAAACGGAAGTCATTTAAAAAAACATATTCAGACCTGATCCGTTAATCAATAACCATTTTCAGGCCAAAACAGCACAAAAACCATACCCATTTGGGCCGCATATACATAGCTTATATATAGAAGTACGTATACGTTGAGTGACTGAGTCGCCCTCCTCTCAAGCATAAGAACCAATGACTGGGCCTTCAGAAGGTACGGACCCGGTACTGAATACAGCCAAATTACTACCGCCCCTCTTTAACACAAGATGGACAAAATATGAAGTTCCCATCTACCAAACAATCTGACAGAAACTCATTCGTCATTTAACCGCATCGCAAGGGACACTGGGATCGAGACTGCCGACCTAACGAACGCTATCGAAACTGCAATATGTTGATGATCAAAGTAATGCGGTTGCAATTGCGTGGCTCACTGGAATCAATTTTAACTAATTGACATAATTTAAGGTAAGGCATATTGTTCTTCTGACCAGTCTCACCTCCGCATTGATTGCAACTTTTCTTGCAATTATCCAACATCCACGCTCTGTTTTCTTCACATTCCCCAGAGTAGGCCCATCGAGGGCAGTTTAAAGATGAATCGGTGCATTCTGTGAAGAAGAAAGTGTTTTCTGAAGGTTAACCCAATTCCTAAATAGTTGCTTGATTAATAGTTTATCCACACAAATGATTCCAGATCTGATGCCAGACCCTCAGAGGATAAATTTGTTTTTTTTTTGTCTTGGGGCGGGCCTCGATGGAGGGTAACGTTGAGCCGCCTGTGTGGTCATGCGATGAATGATGTGTAGGATTACAAGATTGAGTATGAGTTCAACTTTCCAATTTCAGCCAGTCGCATCTCCATAACTGTTGCTCCGTACTCAGTTATTGCTCGCCAGTAGATAAAGAGACTCTAGGTATAAAAATTGGTTATCTAGAGCAGCAAACAGGTTTGAAAAGTATTCGTACTCAATATTCGCACTCGTAGTCCGATCTAAAGTTCCCCAATGTTGAACCAGCAATAACGGATTATCCTAAATAAAGATTTACAAATTACAATTACAATCCTGTCGGCTGAAACGCAACATTCAAGACAGAAAGAGGCTATGTCATGAGGATTTCGCTGTATGTGTTTTGGTAAACGTTTAGGCAATTATCTTTACTCAATACATACCCATGCTAATTGGAAATAATGTGTAAACATAAATTATGCATCAAGAGGAATACAAAAAGTTAATTTCTTCCGGCCATCCTCAGCCATGGACGGTTCAGTGCACTAATATCACCAGTGATAAGAAAACAGGACCATAATTTTTTTAGGTTTTCTCTTATTCAAACAGTGACTAATTGTAACTTACTGTTAGATATTAATACTTACTGTCAAATAAGTGACTTATTTACCTTTTGTTTCCCGATGGTATTTACAACTGGCACAACAGTTCGGTAACATCCACAGTGGGTTCTTTTCACATTCGCCTATAGCTGCCCACATCTCACAGCTGGAATCCAGGTCGGCTGTACACACTTAAAATATATCAGACATGTTAAGGTTAATTATACGATTTAATGTCTGGTAAGTCATTTTGTAAGTGGCCCTTGTAATGCATTTTTATAACAGACGATACCATGCATATGGGGAAGCATAGGAGAAGAGGTTTTCACTATAATGGGCAAACGTCGGTAAAAAAAATAAAAATAAATAAATGGATCCACATTTTACGACTTTTAAAAGGCTTCATTAAGTACAACGTTTCTAGAGCAGTTTTCAATTGAGTGTCGAAAGTATTTTCGTGATTGCTATGGTTTTGCATTGCTACGCTTTGTGATTGGCTAAAAACATTTCGCGCCATTTTCTCAACCAGTCAGAAGTAAAACCAAAACCAATCGTGACCTGCTTGCACGCGTTTTCCCGCGCTTGAAGCCGGCTACATGTATTCGCTACGAGTTCTGATTGATTCATTGGATTGTCTGCGTGTCTTGTGATTGGTCAGAGTAATTACTTTGGTTTTTACGACACTCAATTGAAAACTGCTCTATAAGCGAACTCAATAAATCAGAGACGCGTTCGTGCCACGGACGGCAAACATGTCATTGCGTCCATAATGGTTAGAGGTCACAGAAACCAAATCAAAGATCCCCAACGCACCAACAAAGAGAACATTCAATGTCCGGTTGACATCCGTGGCTCACAAACGTCTTGGCAGATTGTTGCCGCCACTTCTTTTATTTCAGCGATCGCGTGTCCATATTGTAGTTGCGGAGGTACACAGCAATCTCAATATTAACATTGATCTACCGTTTTTAAACGACCAGGGGCCGTGGTTAGGAACCCAGGGTTCCTGCTTCCCTGTAACTACCACTGTGCTGCAAACTTGTTTGCACTATACTTTCGCAGATAGGAAGAGGTGTGAGTGTACATAGATAAGAATGATCATGTTCATACCTTGTGAAGCAGGCGTTGTCGGTACTGGTACATTTGTGATTGGATTGATTGGAGCTGCAGTGGAAGGATTAACTGCTAAACCCAGTATAGAAAGGGGAATTGTTTTGTTATTATTTGGCAATAAAGTTAGAGATGCCACGGATTAATGGCTATTTTCTCTTGAATTTATTTAACATCAAGTAAATCAATAGAAATAAATCCGCCTTCTGTAACTTTCATTTTATTTATATAATTGCACAGAAAATTAAAACACTTGCCTGGTGCGAGGGATGGTATGGGGGCATTTGTTGTCACAGGAGCTAACGTGGTTGTGAATTTTCCGCTGCCATCATCTGAAGGTTGATAAAACAACATCAAACTGTAAATCCATAAGATGTTTTCTTCAATAAACAGTGGACTGTCGCAAGTTGCCTCGCCTCATTGACACTTCTCAAATTAACTGGTACATATCTAGAAACAAAATGAGGAGAGTATAATGTGAAGTACTTACCGCAGTACCCACAAGTTGCCGCGCAAGTATCCTTCATGAAATCGTTTTTACAGACTTTATTCCCATTCCATTGAATTAACTGCGAACAAGATGGGTAATCGTTCCGGCTGTCTTCACAACGATCTGAAAAGTAAACTACCCTTCAATACTTCATACTATAATCCAAATTATAAGGTTATCTAAAGGGACAAATCTTACAGAGGCTTATTACTTGGGAAAGCTTTATTTCAAAGGTTGATACTTAACTTTGCGAATTTGACCTGATTGACCTGTTTCTGTGTTGTACGTTCTCCATAGTTAGTTAAGTGGTTCAATCTGCATCAATTACAATTCTTTTTCAATTGCGGCTGAAGCATTTTACATGCTATTTTGCCTGAGTTGGTGCATCCCATGGGGCTTTGCGTCCCTTTCGTGCCTTTCCCTTTGGTCTGTTTTAACTTCATATTCTTTTTCTCGTAAGCACTATTATTCAAAAACTTAATTGCTAAATTTGTTATAGTACTATTGTTATCCAATAAAGCTGAAATAAAAATTTAAAAATACAATATTCTACGTCATATAATCTACCTGCACAGTCTGTACCCGTCCAAGGTACAGGGCATGAGCAAACACAGGTCTGTTGGTTGACGTTCCCGCCATTTTGACATTGCAAAGGGCATTCTAACGACAAAACACATGCGCGTTAAAACAGGTCATGATGCAATGTCGATAACATACACCAAATTGAAGAAACAGAAACATTGTCAGGTAAAAAGCGTAAACCATGAACGATGCGACCCAAAGGCTTACTGGGAAGTTGGAAAATTTAATCTTCGTCTGTGACAGAATATACATTATATTAACACAGAATACATAAATCATGCACTTAAATGCCTCAAACAAAGAAAACATCTTGATTATCAAGAAATAGAATATAACTAGCTTGCCATTGCTGCCTACCCAGAATCCCATTCGGTCTCATCGTTCATGGTTTATGCTTTTTTAAATGACAACGTTTCTTCAATCAGGTGTATTTAAATAGGGTCGAGGTGGCAATAACTGGCAACAATTTATACCCCCCATATCTCAGTCGGATGATATTCATTGCGACCGAACTCGGAGAAATTTAAACAATCATAAACTGCTCCAAAATCATAGCTAATGCTTGAGATGGTTTTTAATAGTCGATATCCTGACTGCCCCGGCGGTTATAATAGATCAAAATGATGACGGTAATTAAAAGGCGTTACATACTTAACCACAAGAGACAGCTAAGAGAGCCGACAGGCAGCTGCAAACTTACTGCACAAGTTGCACATTTTAGGACACTTCTTTTCCATCAAATCTGGGTCAGAAGTACACATCGCTTGTGACAATGTTGTTCCACAACCCCTGTCAAAATCAGCACAGTCTCCTAAAGAAATAAAATTAAGATATTAAAATAGTAACACATTCAGAATACAATTAATTGTTATTAACAGACACACAAGGTTCCGTAATGTTCCACCACTTCATTTGCAACTTTCTTATCGCTCTATCATGTCAACACGGTAATAACGACACATTTCGTATTGTATTTGACAAAGCGGAGTAAAGCAGTAGAATGCAGTGGTATATGAGAGTAGAGTAGTAAAGTAAAGTAGTAAATGTTGTTGAAAATGTGGTTATTGTTCATCGTGGTGTATAAGATAGGTGAACGCTTCTTCTTTTGTCTCACAAATACGTTTCGTCTGATGAAGACTAGCAGTAATGGCAGTCGAAATGTCGCGATCAATATCTCAAAGTGATTCCATCGTGAGACAAATGAACAAGCGTTCACCTATCTTAAGAGTAGTATAGTAGAATAGTAGAGTAGGTTAGTAGAGTAAAGTAGACGTAGTAGTATAGTAGAGTATATAGAGAAGTATAGAAGAGTATTGTAGAGTAGTATTGTAGAGTAGTATTGTAGAGTAGTATTGTAGAGTAGTAGAGAAGAGTAGTAAAGCTAGTAGTATAGTGTAGTATACAGTAGAACCCCGCTAACTCCAACTCTGAAGGGAAACGAAAATCAGTTCGAGTTAGCGGTGGTTCGAGTTGTCGGGGTTAATTGGTGAAAAATTCATTTATTTTAATTAATTATTAATAATAGTGACGATATATATCGTGAACGTAGTTTTATTATCTGCTTTTGTGATAAACATCGCTCAATTTGCGTATGGTAACAAGAAATTCCAAAGATTATGACTTCGAGCTAAGCGGATAACTTTAACTTTAACATTGAGTCCTTAAATAACCTTTTTTTTAAACAGTACTTCAGTTCCTTTAAGCTTAAAAAACTCTACTTACTGCATAGATTCTTGTAGCAGAATCCTTTACCAGAGGCGCATTTAGAACATGGCTTTCCTTGCTGGTACGGATAGCGACCGGTTATCGTGACTCTAATGAATTTTTAAAGAAACTCTGATTATAGTATTTCCCAATAGGTCTGGACAGAAGCAGAATGACTAATTAAATTTTTTATAAAAATGACACACCAAGTGATTTTCGAAAACAAGTTTCGAGAGTTTCAACTATGGACTGTACTGTTCACAATTCTCTATTTTCCCGTGTGTTCTTCATTGAGTTCGATCGTTCGATCGGGTTAATAAAACCCGCCGCAGAGCAGTTTTTGTAATGTCTCCAGTTTATATCGCGCCATGACATTCAAGATGGCGGCTGAAACGAACCGAACGATCCAATTTGACTAACACACGGAAAATAGGGGACTGTGAACAATCTATTTTAACGATCATCAGTCGTTTACAGAGTTAACAGTAAATGTAACCTTAATAATTATAATAATAATAATAATAATAATAATATAATATAATATATATAAAGATGAATTTCTGGAGTCGGACTAGTTCAAAAACATTTAATCGCTACTCGGAGTTTCATGCTTCATGATCAACTTGAGTTGCCTGATGATTGCTTCATTTGAAGCATGAAACTCCGAGTAGCGATTAAATGTTTTTGAACTAGTCCGACTCCAGAAATTCATCTTTATTCACAGCTCTGGTTCTACCATCGAGCACTTTTATAGCAGATGAAGTCTTCAGTTTTACCACTGGTATAGTCATAGTTATATATATATATATATATATATATATATATATATATATATATATATATATATATATATATATATATATATATACAAATATGTATACAATGTGCCCTCCCGGTTATTACATACCATAATGGCTTTATGGCAACTCCTGAACTAAATAACTCAGATACTACGCGCGTTCTGATTGGTCAAAAACTTATTGACTATTGTGCCGGTAAAAAAACCGCGCAAGAGAAACTGTAAAGTAAACAAAGTCCTATTTTCCAATATCGCATCACCACACGCGTAAGGACAAGGAACTCGTCGAGTTTAGTGTCTTATTGTATTGAGTTCTGTTAGAAGATAACTGAGAACAGAAGATCTGTTTCTTGAAGACAATAATTTGCTGCTCAAAGCTAATTCAAAAATTTTCCACGAGCAATAATTTGAATTAAATACAAGAAACTGCTTAAGCTTTTTAAAACCCAAAAGACGCAAGCAAAAATGGCTTATCGACAAAAGAACACTAAGCTTATTTTAAAGCTAATATCAACAACAGGAATATACATTTTCATTTAACGTTGGCTTGGAAAGCCTTATATGCAGTCATTAAAAGACAATCAAAACAACCTCGCTGTGTACTTTATATATGAAGTTCACTGAGCTGAACGTTTAATGAAAAGCTCGAATTTAAGTGTTCTCCCAACATCCCGCGTGGGTTTATAACGCCGGTAAACTCATAGAAAAGGTGTTCTATTGCTTAAATGTACGCCACTGTATATAGGAAGGAGCAACGACAAAACATGCAATAATTTTTCGCATGCTCCTCACTTCTTCTATCAAATCTCTCTCACAAAGCAGTCAAACACAAGAATAGGCAAATTTGGACATATTAAAATTTTGAAGTTACTCTGAGAATTCGGGGAATAAGACAAAAGAAATCTCTTCGAAGTGGAGTCTTTGCTACCTTGAAATTTGTATAATTATATAAGCACAAAACGTTTACACGTCTAAAGTTTGTAAGAAAATATTTCGACAAAAAAAGTTGCCGAGCCAACAGTTTCTAACGTTTCTATAGCAACCACATTTTCACTTACCATATTGGGCGTTGTTGCATGAATAGCACCAAATTAATCTTTAATTTCACGAGAGATGTGCCAATTTTTCGACCAAATACTTTAATTAGCAATCGCCGTATAGTATATATTAAGAACATTTTTACTTACTTGTCATAGTCGCAGCCAACATACGATCCACCACCATTGTTGCCAAAATTGGTGCAAAAGTTAACGGCGCATCCAATGTACTTCGCTTTTGCCCATGACATCTGAAGAAAAAAAAACACAAACGTGCGTGATCGACTAAACAGTAGTGAATATAGTCCTAAAGTGATGACGTCTAAACGATTTGAACCAAGTCAAATTTAGAAGGGTTTTATTTATGGAGTATCTCACCCCCAAATTGCAATAGGAACTCAATCTGATTTTGAGTATTTTTCATCATGTTCTTTCCGAATATCTCATCATATCCCATAATTTCACAAATTAAAGTATTTGTGACATCACACTTTAGTACTCTCAAGAGAAAATACGGGGGACAGTGTCCCCCTTATCATGCGATGCGTGTAATCGAAATATTTTCAGCTAGTTTCACTGATCCGGCTTAGAACTAAACAAGATGTGTGTAATCAAAATATTTTCAGTTATAGTTTCACTCCTCCGGTTTAGAACTGAAGAAGAAATATACTGACGCTGGAGGGGGGGTGGAGTGGGGGGAGGGGGGAGGAGGAGGGGTTAATGCTTCATACATGAAACTAGAGACCTTACCCTAGCCGAGAAAGCTCGATGAGTATTGCCAATCGGGCCTTTACGTAGCTTCCTACGCAGACGTCCTTTGGACTCGTCACACAATTTTTCCTCCCCCGACTAACGTATTTCATCAGATACTTAGCTATCATTGTTAAACCCTTTCCGGTAGTGTACCCATTATTACCTGTATGTAATGTCCACAAGGTGATATAGAACAAATACCATTTTTGCTGTAAGTGTAATACTTTTCCTCGTTGTACCATCTTGTCACCCGGTCTACTGGGTTGGGGAGCTTAATGAAGTCTCGAGCAAGATTCTGACCTGCAGGAACAATTTGTACAAGCTTAGTATTAATAGAAGTCTCAAAAGCTTACTCAAGCTTAGTATTAATAGAAGTCTCAAAAGCTTACTCAAGAATAAGGACATGCGACTTTTCAAGGCTAACAGTTTTTGATTATTCCTAATCAATCCAACTTTAATAGTGAAGTCTACAGGTTTTGATAACTTTTGAGTCAATGTTGGCAATTTTCTGAGAAAATGGCAATTCAAGATGGCGGATCCAAGATGGCGCTCTTTAGAGATCATGTAGGCGACGAGTTATGTTTTGCCATCTGAGTTTTCTTCTTTCACAGCAATAAGCGGCGAACACACTATCAAACGGTTCTATCCATCCATGAACGCCTTGCATTGTCTTGAAAACTTGTACACTGTAATTCTTCCTTCTGCTTCTAAAGTCAACATAAGAAGATATTTTGCCGCCATGTTGAAAACAAAAGCGAACTAAATTTGCGTGTGTATATTTGCATGCAATAATGTGACACGAACTGAAAGTAAAATGAAAATTCAGAAGGCAAAACAACTCGTAGACTACGCGCGCGAAGAACAGCTATAAGTAATGCGAAACTATATTATTATACATTGGTGTCACTAGCTCGATTTTGATTGGCTATAAGCACGCAGCTAATGATTGCTTGCTGTTTCTGTTACGTCATACCTACAGACAATAGTTTTATGCATGCAGAAGTGACGTAAGTTGTTTACTTACAAGTCGACTGCTGTGCATTGATCACTTTTTTGTGCGCGCTCTTGTCTTTACAAGTGCAGCTCAGGAATATGCATAATAAAACAATTATTGGATTCGGTTTTCGCATGATAGCGATAATTATCAAGGCCTCAGTTTGTGTTATCCGCCTCAGCCTTCGGCTTCGGCAGATAACACAAACTTTGGCCTTGATAATTATCGCTATCATGCTCAACCTCATTCAATAATTGTTAAGTAAACCCACCTAATCGACCAGTGAAGTTAACAGGGAGTGGATACTCTTTACCAAATATTAGGAACCCATGGACGGGCCATAAACATTTATTTGTCCACATCTGGGCCAAGTTCGCAATATTGTCATCCCAAAACTGCAAGCATAGAAAGCACAAAATAATGCCGCTGAAGAATATTTAGACGACCAAATCTTATTAACATATTTTTGTTTTTGTATGGTTACTCTCTTGCGGCAAACAGTTAGTTTTTGATTGTGAAGGAATGTGAAGGATTGGAAGAGAAAGAGATTTAATTATCTTCTCATAATCTTGTCAGTGTAGTCAGTGCAAGCCTTGCTAAAAAAGCGTTCGACGGTTTTTATTTTTATTTAATACGTGATTTTGTAAATAACAGTAACAGCGTGATAAATTAGACAGTATCAATAATGAAACAATGATTCAGTACTAATACCTTATTACATCCTTTTTGAAATAACTGGTGATCCTTGCAATGTGATTGGCTCTCAGCAGTGTGATTTATTCCCGAATCGCACTATTTTTTTGCTCCAAATCACATCTTTTCCTCAGCAGTGTGATTTACTCCCAAATCGCACTATTTTTTGCGCTAAATCGCATCTTATTCTCAGCAGTACGATTTAATTTATTCCCAAATCGCACTATTCTTTTGCTCTAAATCGCATCTATAAGTCGCATTAACATTGGCACTGACTAAAATCCTGTATTCGGGCGATAAATTGTGCGATTTCAAAATGGATGTAATAAAGTGGTAATTGAATGTCGTGTCGTGCAATTTTGGTCTGAAATCATACTTGTGATTTCAAATCGAACTCGCGCTGCGTGCTTTTTCGATTTTGAAATCACTTGTATGATTTCACACCAAATTGCACTCCACTCAGTTCAATTCCCATTATTAATCGTACCTTTTTGTTCGCTTTGGCGGCATATCAGGGGAGTTTGGTCGAGTCATGGTTCGTATTTTGGGGAGACGCAGTCGAGCCAAAATACCGATGGCGAGACCAAACGAGCCTGATATGCCCCCGAAGCGTACAAAAAAGGTACGATTAAAATGATTATTATAACGATTAGGTATTTACCGTACCCAAATTCGCCCAAAATCGATCCAGTGATATTTTTAGCAGTTACGTTAATAAAATCTGACAGGCGTCCTATCGTGTGGCCCGCGAGGAGAACTGAATACGAGTCAACAAACGGTGCAAAAAGTGATGAATGAAAAAATAATTTTACTTTGAGTTTTATACAGCGAACAAAGTGACAAATGTCAGTTGTCAGTTAAAATTTTGGCCATTTGTCAGTTGTCAGTTAATTGACTATTAATAATGAATTAAGTAATTTAACTATTTCTTTTTATCCAAAATTTAGCTAAAAAGGCACATAAAATGTACATTGTATCACTAATTCGAAAATTGCTAAACCAATAACTTTTCTTTTCAAATTTGGAGTTGAAATCATTACAAGTGGCTTTCTATCGTTACTCTCCTGCTTGCCCGAGCATAACATTCCTCTCTAACCCTTAGACCCTTAGCTCATCAAAATTCACCTTCAAAATATTTGACGACAAACAAATATCGTAAGAGTTCTTTCTGTTTTTTGCTTGTTTCGGATATGATTGGGTTTTGTCTGTCAATGGCTCATTGTGATTGGCTGGGATGAAGTGATCAGGGAATATCAGGTGCGTTGGGGAGAGAGTAACAAACAAAATATGTTTTCGCCTGTGAAACATGAAACATATCTACTATAAGCGTACTTTACAACTCAAGGCGGAAATGGGCACGTATTGGCCGCCCAGATCTTGAAACGGTAACAGGCGCAATGTCTTCGTCCTCCCCATCAGAAAAGTCATCTCCTTAGTCGGTTTCATATTCATCTGGCGTACGTCGCATTTCAGCAACTGCCATTGCAACTAGACAGTCGTCCACAAATGTGACTTGTGGCGCATCTCCACCTTCGGATGCAGCATGAACGAATAGGTATCTTTCTTTTTCTTCTTCATCTATAGTAAAAACTACCGGTTCCTCAGTGTTAAGATCGTTCCCTAGTCCCTCCTTCAAGTCTACTCTATTGCAATCTTGTTCCTTCGTGTAGACTGCCGGTGGTAAAGCCCCTGCTGTGTCCTTCGTAGTCTCCTCGGACTGTCCTTTGTCGCACGGGACGATATTTCTCTGCCAATTCTTTCATAGCAGTTTCTGTCTCGGGACTGATTTCTTCTGACAGCAGCGGTTAGATGATGTTGATATCGGCAAACTCCATGCTGATCTGCGGGACGGGGTAGTACGACTTATCGTGGGTAAAATACTACTTGGTCGCCCCGGCCCCATTTTGTTATTCTCTTCAAAGACTCCTTTGTAATAGTTCCAAAATTATCTTCGAGCGCGCGAAAGCGAGCGCGGAGCGCGACAGTGGCCGCGAAGCAGGCGCAAAAAAGAATATATTTGTCTTTCCCCAGGACCACCCCCTTACGTTCACGCGATTTCTATTTTGCTTGCGATCTCGACGAACTCTAGACAAAATAGAGGGTCTTTGGACAGACTAGCAGGAAATAAGCCCAGTGTCTTGCTCGACATACAATCATCTGTGAATTAGTATTTCTATTGAAGGGGTGAAGGGTTTCGTTTTTATAATATTTTGTTATTTACATGTAGCTGAATTACTGCGTGTTTTAATGCATGGATTTACATATGATCAACCGACACCACTTAAATCTGACGTGTAATGATCGCTCCAGGAAAGGTGTTGAGAAGCAAGCACACGCGGTGGTTCGCATCGCTGCCGCAAAGCGTTGAATGTACTTATATACTGGGCTACTGTAATTATAACATAAATAATTTCAAGAAAAATAAATATTACATAGTGCATTACGTGAAAACAACAACGAAAATATTCTAAAAGCGTAGCTGCAGTACCCAAAAGGTTTTCCGGACTAACTGGCATGCTTATATTTATACCAATACATGTAACAAATACACAAGCGCTAAGAATACATACTGTTCATTTCGCTTCCTGAGTCATCCAGCATACTTGGAAACTCCAGCTTTCACTGCTCGTCCGTTGTGATGGCGAAGTTATCACTTTTTCCGCCCGGTTTCGGTGCCATTCGATAAAGCTTTATATCGAAATCTCCAAGGTCATATTTAATTGTTAGTTCCTTCAGGTCAAGGAATTGAATAAGGTGCTTTTTGGGAGCATGTACCGTATTTGTCATTTACCGGAATGTCTTTCGAATGCCGTATCCGAATTAACGCGGTAAAAGCTTACAATCGCCTGCTTTAATAACGCAGCATTAGCAGCCATCATGTAAGCTGGCGCGTGCTAGGTGACGTCATAGGTGGGTCATACAATAAATTATTAACGAAATATGACACTCAAGCGTCCTGCTGCTAAGATTAAATATACAACGTGCACTCCCAGTGTCAACCTCGTTCCCAGGGTCTCTCATCTTCCCGCCCCCTGGAGAGAGACCCTGGGAACGAGGTTGTCCCAGTGTTTGAAGAAATGAGTAAAACATTGTTACTTACAACGGGGTTTGAAGGATCGATATTTAGTACAATAAGATCTCTTGTCAGTTGTCAGTAAAACCCTCTACAATGTCAGTTGTCTGTTAAATTTTCGGCTATTGTCAGTTGTTAGTTAGAATTTTGGCCATTTGTCGGTTGTCAGTTAACCCTATCCAGACCCTCTTGGTAATAAAAGGGTAAAAATAATCCACTTTACCAAATATTCCATGTCTGCAGCTGGTGGATTCACCATTCCACGAAATCTATTGTGTTCGTCCAAAAACTTCCCTTTTAACTCCGGCGTTAGTTTGCAATTATCGAAATCTCCTCTCGTTGGTGGTCTCATATCGACACGCTGGGAAGTTGCCCTGTCCTGTATGATAAAGCACAATGTCAGTAACGTTAATCGCCAAAGTCTTTTGTGCCAAAGTGTATCGTAGCGGTTGGATCCATCCGACGAAAACATGGCCGATATATTGAGAGCGGGTAGCCTGTTGGATTCGTTTTGTCTTAAGATTTGCATTGTTGTTTTTAATTAAAAGCACGTTATGTGGTCCGTTAATGACCTTACATGTAAGGTCTCATTGGGTCAAACGTCAAAACTAAATTGCATAACCTTAAGAAAAATCATGAAAAGAGTCGCGATAAATTCAACGGGTTGCATTTGTCGTATCGCCTGTGCGCGCAAGAGTGGTTACACGTACATCGTATTTTCTCGATTAAACGCCGGGCCGGGCCCCGAATAAACGCCGGGTAATGAATAGAGGGAGTTGTAAGTATTCTAAGCCCCTCAAACGTTTATTTGTGGTATAATAAACTTAAGATTTAAGGGCAAGGTACACGGCTGCCAAGAAAAACGAATAATAACCCCTTAATTCTTAAAAAATGGCGGGCGTGAAAAATCTGCTGATTCCAAGAAACGCCGGGTCCACTAGGCCAAGTTTGAAATAAAACACGGTATGTGCGATTTTGAAATATGATCTCGTCGGCTACAATGTAAGCACACAATCGTTCTTCAAGAAACGGTATTATGGCTCAATCAATTCCAAGTGCGCCCAATATTCCCCGCTCCCCCCACCCTCCCCCCCCGCCCCCCACTCGGGCATTTGTCGGGCATTTGTCATTACTCGTGGCATAAGCCGACGAGTCTAATAGATTCGGATCTGAGTTTCAATTTTTTTTTCGTGTCATATTAGTGTATGCACGTTTATACACGCATAGTTTAGTTTCACTGGTCTGATTGGTTGTCATGCGACCTCGTGAACTCGCTCTCGGAGCTAAATCTGATCTCTTCGTGCGTTGACTAAGCAGAATGAAGAATTACAGCGTACAAGTTTTCAAGAAAATGCAAGGCGTTCATGGAAGGATTTGACCGTTTGATATTGTGTTCGCCGCTTATTGCTGTGGGGATTTTTGTTCCGACAAGGTTTGTGTTTTATGTAACTTTCCATGCATTTCAGTAAGCGACCGTCGTTTCAAGTGTTGGCTAATGAATGTATTGAATGTAATGCAGTCTTACTTTATAGGCTAGTTTTATGTTTCTCCGTAAAAGCACTCAAGACACTCGGGAATCAATTTACCGCAATGGGTTAAAGACGCCACGAGTTAAAGCTGTACGCAGCTTCTTGTCAGTCTTGTTTTCTCTTCGGACAACTGCAAATGCCCGGCCATGGGGTCAGCCGATATTACAGACAAAAGCACACGGTAGGGCTTAGAAATATGTGCAAATGCAACCCCCTAAATTTCAATTAGTTGCAAACAAGTTAACAATTTTAAATTTCAAGCAAGATAACAAATGATCGAGTATTAGCCTTTACAAGTTCAAAATCAACAGAACTTTTAATATCACTGGACATTGGCATGACATAATACTGGACAAATCTTTTCTAGGCCTCTCGTTTGCAACCAACTGCTTACAACAGCTACATCTTTCCCTCTAAAACCTTTTTGAATAATGATCAAATCTCTCGTTTAATAAGGGATAAGAATATTTACTCATCATAACATCAAATTAAATAGGCAGGTATTTTTCTAAGGAAGTACATAATGTGAAATTCTCCAATGAGGAAATATTGACAAATGTCCCACCCCCGGGCAGACCTTTGATAACAAATTCCCCACCATGGGAACCAACATCTTGGGCGCTTGGAATCACGGACTGAGCCATAACGGCTCCGTTCAGGACAAAGAAAAACAACAACTAAAAAACAAAAATAAATTCAAGATGCCAGTCTTGTAAAGGTTTGTTTTGCTCGTGCTCCTTCCATCCAGACCGCGTATTCTGATATCATAAGGATCTTATTAACCCTTTCACTCCCAGAGTCCATTATGGAGACACTGATGTAGTGTATTTCTAACTTTTGAGTCTGTTGACGAACTCCTGTGGTGTGACCATTCAAATGAAACCTCTTCGGCAGTACTTTTTATGGTACCATTAGTTTTTCAATATTTTACAAAATGAAATTTGGGAGTTTTCATGAATTTTGTTCTTTGGCACTCTTGGGAGTAAAAGGGTTAAATTCCCTCCGGCCCAGAGATGGACTGTTTATTCTTGTTTTACAAACAGGTTGTAAATTAGTTCTGTTGTTAGAATTAAAACTAAAAGTATATATAAAAATACACATATAACAAATGGCATTTAAAGGTAGATATTTTGGTTACTGGGTAGGTACCAAAAATTAGAACAATTTAGCACCCGAAATTACCGGCAACAAAAGAAACGAATCAATGACACTGAGCGGAGCACTAACAGAACAACATCCCAAACGATAATCGTTTTCAGCTACTTTGATTAATGTCATTAATACTACCACGATCAAAATTGAACTGTTTATAAACACTTATTGGATGATGTTTTTGTGATGTCCGGAATAACCAAGGTCAAGGTAAATGTTATCGAGACCTTCATTATTCCGGATATCACAAAAACCTAATCCAATAATTGTTTTATTATTCATTGTTTTAAGGAAAATAACGACAAACGCACTACCGCACGAAGACAGTTTATTATTTTCCAACAAGAATAGAATTCAACACCCGTGAACTTGACTGAATTATATGGAAAAAATTACATTCCTTACAACTAATAAGAGGTGGATATATTTATCTGGGCCACCTAAATGTACTAGTTCATGCTCCGCAAAGGGAAAATATCATTTTCATTTTAGATTGATGTTCCATCGAACACGCTTTCCATCACTGACTTTAAAAAGAAAACAGAGATTCAAAACTGATCGTTCTGTACTTTCCCGGAAAAAGATTCGGAAAGTTCGAAGGAAACTGAGAACAATTCATTTTGTACAACGAGTCTGCAATTGGTAACCAGGCCGCAGAAACATGGTTGTTGATCAATGACAGTCGAAAATTGTGGATGAGAATTCGAGCGTAAAAATCCTAACTTTCCCTTACGCTTTGGATATCCAATATACCTTAGGAAGTTATCCACGTGTCTGTAATTGATAACCTGGCCACAGGGACATGGCTGTTCAATGGTCGCCTACACAACAGGCGGTTTTTGTGGTGCTCAAGCGCGTTTAGGGGCGCGAGCGCGGAGCGCAAGATACTCAAGCTCTACGCTCCTTTCTCGCGCTTCGCGCTAGCGCCTTAAAACTCGCTTGAGCACGCCCCAAAAGCGCCTGTTGTGCAGGCTAGTTCAATGGTGGTCGAAAATTGTAGAAAATTCGAGCTAAAAAAAAAACAACAACAACAACTCACTTTCGAATTCCTTTATCATATGAAAGTAGACTTTCGGTTAAATCACCGTGGATGTTCGCGAGCCGCGTTAATTTTTCCGACAAACATTCCCTCAGCCGGGGAGAGACAGTCCCTATCATTTCATGTCTGTCGACGGTCTTATCCTGCCTTTCAACAGCGCGCTGAAGGCAGTTTTGTCGACAAAACACGGCTCGCAAAGACAAGCATGGGCGGACTTTCTTTAAGTCTCGGCAGAAGTACGGATTCATGAACGCCGGTGATGACTTCAATAAATTCAGATCGGTAGCTTCGCCGTCTTACTTTTGAACCTTGTTGACGGCAAGTGTTCGCGAACCAGCAATTCAACAAGAAAACGCAGCAATCGCTTTAATTTAATGTTAATTTTATTTAAATGATATTCTGTTCAATTGGTGTTCCTTAAAAATAGATTTCAATTAATTTTATAGGGTCTTATATGAGTCACGTATACAAAATACGATTCTGGTAACTTTTAGGATTTCCTTTAAACTAAGTAATGGTTGCTCTTTGATCAATCAAAGTCAGGAGCCTCCTGCCAAAGCGTCTCTCGATTGTTCCAACTTTACCCTCTTTTGAGGGTCCAAATTAAGTTCCATGTAGGCTTCGTCTTTTTACTTGGATTAACCACTGTACAGGTAGCTTGATCCGCGGAATCACAAATTCGTTTGACCATGTCAAACTTTTTTCCTGGAGGACATGCCACGTGACTTGTGACGCCATACGAACACGCTATGTATGCTTGACAGGACGTGGGGGCCTGGTAATTACCGTTTGGCTTTCCACCACAAAACAAGGCTTCTGACACTAAAGGTGTGGATATAAAATAGTCTTTACTATTTGATTGCCAGAGAAAAGCTTTTAACTTCTGAGTCTGTGGATGAAATCGTAACGTGTGACCACATTGAAGCTCTTCCATGGAAAGTTCTGATTTTTTTTTCATTTTTTTCTTTCATATATTTCATAAATTTTGATTTTCATCGCACTTGGTGTGAATGAATTAAGGTTACAGTGTACCTTCAGATCGAAAATTTATTGAATTTTTTTTTTGGCGTTAAAATAAAGTTTATAGGATGAACTTTCATCCAAAAAAAAAATTATCGAAAAATAGTGAAAATTGACGGAGAAATGACGGTATAACTTTTGTGGGCGGAGTTTGTTTATTAGGCGATATGTTTTTTTAAGCGCCGTTTTCTCAAAGTTAATTTTTCGCTTGTTGGGAACACTTTAAAGAGCTACAACTCAAACGGAATTTGTTCGATTTTCCTTAAATTTGGACAGAAGCTAGGCTAACATATAATCAACAAAAACCTGTCGGCGAATTTCTTAATTCCGAAAACTTTTTCGTCAAGAGCCATTTCCGTGCGATCATTCCAATTTTTTTTCTCCCCTTTTCGAAAATATTCTGTAACTTTTCACTGCAATTGAATATGGAAATCGCCGTCAAGTTTTTTGAGCGCTTCGTGTCCGGAAACCGGAGAACAAATCAAATTAGCAAAATATAATAATCGCTTTGAGTTATAGCGTTTTAAAGCTGATTCGGACGTCGTAAAAAATTCGACAATTCATTTTATTACCAAATGGTTTCCATATTTAGATAGCCAGCTCTATAAGCTTTAATTTGATATCTGGGTTTAGGTATATTAAGTGTAATCTTAAGACGCTAGAGCTGTTATACTGGAGACACCCCCGAAGGTACACTGTAACCTTAAGAGTTCAAAAAAGAGAAAAAAACGTCCACGCAGTTTTTCTCCTTCCTTTTATAATGCTCCTGGAACAGAGTTACAGACTTCGCTGCTAGTGCATCACAGGTATACCTTCAGCATTTTTATGGTTTGCCCAAACAGTTCATCGGAATCCATTTATGTTGTGAGAAGAGCTTTTTGAGAGTCAATGTTTAATATTTATGTATTTTTGTAAATTAAGCCTGGCAAATTAAGATAAATGCTCAACAATAAATCCATATTATTACCATTATTTATTGCCACATTCACTATTCCAAAAGAACAAGTAGGCGACGTTAAGTTCCCAGGGCCTGATTTTCAGACGGTCCGTGGTCACCATGCATGGTTGTGTCAATACTTACCATTCACGTCACAGCTGCGAGGACAGTGATTAACCATCCAGGTCCAGTTGGATTTCTTGCATTCTTCCATCACTGACCAGGCTGGACATTCTGCGTGTCTGTCATAAACTATGAAGAAGAGCATTTTATTTAGTAGGGTGGATTTAACGCCGACATGCAGCAAAAGAAAATGAACCTCGTTTTCTCTTTTGTACAATGAAAATATAAAAGAAATGATATTTGAACCGCATCAGCGTGGAAATAGAATGAATTAAAATAAAAATAAAAAACAAGATCCTCCCCGCTCGCAGTTAACTGAATAGCGAAAATAAGGCTTTAGTGCCGAAGAACGCTGTATTGTTCAATAACTACGAAACAGTTGTCCACGGTAACGATCATACTTCATCGGTTTCTGTCGTGATGGTGTCTCGCAAATTTTACTTTTTTACGTGGTCAGATCAGCCTTGCAGTTCATTGTTTTTGTTCATTCATTTTTTGGCTGGTTAGGTCTCCCGTAGATCCTACGTATCATTAGCAGCATTATCGTTTGCGGTCTTTTGCAGTTTACTTTTATTGTTCATTGTCTGCACGACAATGCGCAGGCGCGTAGCTAGGGGGGTCCTGGGTACCCGTGCCCCCCCCCTCCCTCCTTTGTGAGATAATTTTAGCAAAGCACAGCGTCTGGATGTCGACATGACAATCTGGTAAGTACCTTGGGTGTGACACAGTGTGACCCCCCTTTCAAAAATCCTAGCTGCGCCACTGAATGTGCAAACATCTCCTGGCCAAACTATCAGTTTTCTGCATGCAGAAGATCGCCAAGATCAGGGTGCAGAAGCTATAAATGTTCCGTTGTAAGTCTCCAGCTACTTTTCATTGTTTCCTTAACATTTAAACACTTTCACAGAACATTGAAAACTTCCGCACTTGCATTCAGTCTCTTCTTCTCCACTCTCCCCTTATAAAAGGATTCCTGGGACCGTATTCCAAAGCCTTCAGATATATCCTTGTTTAATAACAACAACTTATTGTTAGTCCAAGAACTAACTATCGTTCCAAGAATTAGCTATCGTTAAAGTGCCACAATGATCAAAAATGTTCTCTTCAAATTTTGAAAATACAAGTACTCGTTACTTACCTTGCGAAGTTTTAAGTCAAAACTCGTACGGGAAGTGCCATTATTTTAACTTTAATTTCGAATTCGGCTTGCCGCCATTACTCAATTCAAAAATGACCGGGACCGAACCCTGAGAGTTGGATCGAGTTGGCCTAAAGATTTTGTGACGTCAATGACTCAACATGTGCCTTTTGGCTTTGTTGTCTGTGACCCAGAGGGAACCGCGTTGAGTCATTGACGTCACAAATCAAGTCACGTGTACCAGATCGCAAACCAGTAGAACGTGGGCTCGGATTTATGAACGGAGTAATGGCAGACGGATTTTACGTGATTTTCGTGGGTTTTCGGCCAGCTATTTCTCGGCTGTGTAAGAATATATCAATCTAATCTATAGCAGTTCGCATTTGTCTAAACCTATTAGATACATTTGCGTTGAAAAAGCGGAAAAGAAATACAAAAAATTTTCGTCGTAGTGGCACTTTAAAACACAATACTTAGCATACGTCTTAACGCAAGAAGTCATCGTGAATCGGACCCCTAGCTCTCACCTCTGCAGAGTCCACAGCTTCTTCTACAGTTTGTGTTCATCCAAGTTACCCTGTCTCCTGAGCTGCATTGTTTTTGTAAAGCCCACGAAGGACACCTGCGGTCTGTGTCTTTGCAATCTAAAAACAAAGCAGAAAGGATTTAAAACCATAAGTAATGTGGTAGAACAGGAATAAGCAGCCTTTTCGGGTATGGAAATGAGGAAAGTCCGCTCATCTAAAAATAGCATTGCTGCCTGCCCATCTCCCTGCCCAAAAAGGCTACTAATTCCAGTCCTACTACACTACTGCCATAGCTCATAAAATGACAATAATGATCCCGGCGAAACGCATGCGCCGTAAATCAGGCAACTACGTCACATGTATCTGGTCAGGTTTTTCAGGTGGATCCAATCTGAATAATTTTCGTGTCTGATATTAAACTCATATTGGACTTGTTATATTGAGTACAGTATATGGAACTCCTCTCCTGTAATATTTTTAAATTGTGTTGTCTTCAATAGAGTGTTTGCACGTGACGTCGAAATGGCGGCCATATTAGTATCCTAAACGAATCCTATGCCGGGACTTTATCTCTATTCTTATTCATAACATTTTCTATTGTTTAGCACTCCAATATAACCGCCGGTCACGTGAGTAAAAGCACTCTATAGATAGTCTCAGAATATGTAGTCCGTCATGTCGTGTCCTGTTATGTCATGTCGGTAAGGTGGTCACGTGTCGACGATGACGTCATAGGACGAAACAATAAAATCATTAATGTGTTACTAAGCCGCCATCTCCACCTTCTTGGACTTTGTACTTTCAAAAAACAAACACCGCGGAACGTTAATTTTTGAATTCTACTGTTGTTTAGACATTTTTCTCCTGAAAACTCTTTCCGTGACTAGTCTTACCTCCACACTGGTTACAGCTTTTTCTGCAGTTGTCTAACATCCACTCCCTATTTCTTTCACATTCGTTAAAGTAGGCCCAGCGAGGGCAGCTTGAATTAAAGAAATCGCTGCAGTCTGTAAAACAGAAATTGTTTTTGTGTAGGTTAAATAGTTGTTTGTACGACCACAGGGGACCTCACACAAACTGTGTGATTGGTTAATTTATAGATATTTATGGTAAAATACTGAGACGAAGATTTTCAACGTTGCATTTCGTCGTTCTTGCGGCTGAAAATGGCAAATAATCCTTTTTTGAAGGGTTCGTGCTTTGGTCTTTTACCTGGGTATATACTGAGTTGCATATCAGGTAATTCTAAAAGACCTAAAAGGCCGACGCAAGACATTTCAAATTAATCTCCAAAACTCGCCGTTTTTTTTTCAGCCGCAAGCCGGATGACAATATACAACTGATTTAAGGAAGGTATAAGGTAACGTTTATCAAGAACTAACATCCATCCTTCGCAATAGTATTTGCGATAATATGATCGTTTCTGAATTCCAATAAATTTTCTTTAAATTTTAACAGCACAAATTGGTGACAGTTTGTATGACCACCAACTGGCATGGCTCCCAGTGGTATGACCACCAACTGTATGTCAACCTATAGATTGGATAAAAGTAACCGACGTACTTTTAATATCTGTTTTCATAATATCTCAGAATATTTTGTTATCACTTAAACAGTTTTCTGGACAATCTCAATTTTTTTTTGGACTCGTAAAAGTAAAAGCTACTCGTCCCTATTCGCGTCAATGAACGCAGGCATAGACGTTTTAGTTTTTTTTAAGGTTTTATAAATGATTTCGACAGTTACAACATGAAACAACAAGCGGAAAAAAGAACTTTGGAAAGTGAAAGGAGCAAATTATTGCAGCACTTAACAAACAGTTGTAGTTAATAAATAAACGGTATATGCACACAGGTGTGAAATAAATGACTTAAATACCTTTCGGTGCCCGATGGTATTTACAGCTGTCGCAACAGTTCGGTAACATCCACAGTGGGTTCTTTTCACACTCGCCTACTGCTGCCCACATTTTACACGTTGCATGTTGGTCGCTTTTACACTCTAAAACATATTCAAGGTATACGAGTTTTCGTCAGTCATTGCATTGTTAGTTAGTACTTTTAGTTAGGTGTCTCTAATTAGTTTCTTGTAAACTAGAACGAATGACACGTTAATAAAGTTATTATTATTATTATTATTATTATTATTATTATTATTATTATTATTATTATTATTATTATTCGATTCTCTCCAGTTGCCGGATGTTCTACTGGGTAATGTTTATTGTGTCTCAGCCACTCCCCGTAGCTTAGAGACACAACACTTTCCTCAACAAGTGCGCAGTTCCGAGAATGGCCGATATTTGTACACTTCCAAGGAAGTCAGGTACATCTAACTTTCCAAACCAGGTCTTTGCACCTTTCGATATGCTTATTCCAAGAGCACCAATCACGATAGGTATTATTGTGACTTTCGAGGCTCCATGAATCCTTCTAATTTCAAATGCTAGTTCCTGGTACTTCTCAACCTTCTCCTCCTCAGTCCTGGTGATATTCTGGTCCGCTGGCACAGCTATATCAATAAGTGTCCATTTCTGTGTACCTTTATGCACTAGAGTTATATCTGGCCGATTATGCTTCAGCACTCTGTCTGTGTAGATAGTCATGTCCCAGGTAATCCTCACTTCTCCATTATTATTATTATTATTATTATTATTATTATTATTATTATTATTATTATTATTATTATTATTATTATTATACTGTAGCGGTTTCTAATCGAGTGTGTCGAATTAAAGTTTTTGCGATTGTTTTGGTTTTGCTTTACTGCGCTTTGTGATTGGCTAATTAGAAATCTTACGTCACTTTATTCAACCAATCAGAAGCAAGATCAAACCAATTGTAACGTGCTCCCTTGCGTTTTCCCGCGCTTGACGCCGGCTGCATCACAGTATTTGTTTAGAGTTTTGATTGATTCATTGCATTATCTGATCTGTGTCTGTTCTGATTGGCCGGAATAGAAAACCTGATAGAAAAGGTAGAACCTGTGATATACACGACTTGTAATTAACTGTGGCAGTCGAAGGGTTAGACGAGACGTTTTGCGATAAAGGAGATTGTATACACGCAATCAAATCTCTCAAAACGGACACCACTGTAAGCACAACTCAAATTGAATATTTGAATGATGCACGAGAATGACCAAACCAGACCGCATTACTGCCGAACGTCTCGAGCTCTTTTGTAAAAATCATAAGTATAACAGAGCTTTTCATTCTGTAAGTATATAGTTAATTCGTTCTATGCCGCTTCCACTCGTCTCTCTTGAGCAATCCTGATTTGTTTAAGGAATAATACTGATTATTATACTTCCTTTTTAATCACATAACAGTTTATTTGTCAGACGACTCTTACTGCGACCACCTTTTGTCTTTAAACGACCACTCATCATGCTCATACCTTGTGGAGCAGGCTTTGTCGGCACTGGTAGTTTTGTGACTGGAGTGATTGGAGCTGCAGTAGTAGGATTAACTGCTAACAAGTATCAAATGACCAACGCTTTGTTAGTAAAAAAAAAAAAAGTCGCGCACCCGAGCCAGAAGGCTCATAACGGCCGGAGCTTAAACCCGGTTTCTATAGCATGAAGCGACTAGGAATATTGCTACTCCCCCCTGGATGGGATGCTAGTCCATCGCAGGGTTACCCCCAGCAGTTTATCGCCGGTACCCATTTATACACCTGGGTGGAGAGAGACAGTGTGGAGTAAAGTTTCTTGTCTAAGGAAACAACACGACGGCAGAGACCAGGCTTCGAACCACCGACCTTCAGGTTGAAAGTCCGACGCGCTAACCACTACACCACCGTGCCGCCACACTGTTAGTAAAAGATGAAAAATGAGCGGCAGAAAAGTATGGATAGTTCTACTATGTTCTACTATGGATCTGCTATGGATAGTTCTACTACTACAATTCTGCTGCGAATATTTTATCTTACTTTTTAGCAATCCTATTAGTATTCTGTATCAGAGATACAGCATGGCTGTTGTGTATCAGGATTTACAAACTTTCATTAAATTTTCATTTATTTTTTATTTTCCTTATGAATTATTAATTAATTTTCTAATTATCAATAGAGTAGAGCACATTGCTTGTGTTTTATCATAATTTTCATATTGTCAATATCATTTCTTTATTTATTCATGTATCATTTCATTTCAATTGTTACCTTCAGTCTGACTTACACTACATCGACTTTAATCTGTGGTAAACATTGTCATCTTCACCAGTGTTTAATTCATGAAGGGTACTTGCCTGGTGTGGGGCGTGGTTTGGCGGCAGTAGTGGTCGCAGGAGCGACTGTGGTTGTGAATGTTCCGCTGCCGTCATCTAAAGGTTGATGAAAGAACATGAAATTGCATGTAACTGGTTAGGAATTTGACATCAATAAAAAATAAACAAACTAAAACAAAAATTAGAAATTTTGCCTTTTAAGAAGTGACCAATAAACTTGTCCGACTTTTCCAAGGAAAATGTGTGTAACAATATTGGCTATATAAAAATAACAATCACGGAACTTTTGAACTTGTTAACTCTTTCCTGTTTCTTTTAGTTTTTGAATGATAACTTCATTCCAAGTTACAAACCAAATCTTGAACTGTGAAGATTAGTAATGAAGCGCATTTCAATGATCAGAAGTATCTCATTTGGAATCTAAAATCGATTATTAGGTAATTAATTGAACCACTAGTCTTGTACTGGATCAGCAGCCTGCAAATGTTCAAACCCAAGCATCCCTGGCAGAATTAACAATGCGAGAACCCCCTTCGCGATGCATCCAAGCCATTTGAAATCTGACCGCTAGCTGGGCATGCACTGTCCTTACCACAGTATCCGCAAGACGCTGCACAGCCTTTCTTCATATAAGATGCTTTACAGTCTGCGCCCCATTTGATTTGCTGCAAACAAAATTGTTTGCCTTTGGTGTCTTTACAAGGTTCTGAAAGTAAACAACGCGTTACGTAAGTAACAAGTACCATGTATACTTACATTAATATAGAGCAAAATTTGCATAGTAGTTGTTAACCCTTTAACTCCCACGAGAGCCAAAAATCAAAATTCCAAATTTCATTGTTAGTATAACATTGCAAAACAAATGGTACCATATCATATACTGCCAAAGAGGTTTCATTTCATTGGTCACACGTAGCATTTCTTCCATAGACTCAAAAGTTAGAACTGCACTACATGTCTCCATAATTGTGTCTGGGAGTGAAAGGGTTAAAGGTCTTAAAGGATTTTTAAATCTCTCGTTTGTTTATTTTTTAACAGATCATCATCAATCAAGTTAAACCAAGTGTCCGGCGCACCTTTAAGCGACTACTATGTGCACCTATAAGCGACTACCTTGACCCATCCTCTGATTCAGTGTAGTCGCTTTATCCAAGCCAGTGAGCAAACCAACGTCAAAGGACGCTGTACAAAGTCACTACTAAATGCACCTTTTTTTCTTTCCGTGAATAAAAAATTCAGTAAATAGATAAGATGCTGGCCGAGACTTCAGATTAAATAGGTTGATGGGCGCAAAAATGCCTGAGAATTTCTAGAAATGGACGCAAGGTTAATAAGGTATGTACGTCATATACATTACCTGAACAGTCCATGCCCATCCAAAACGTAGGACAGGAACAAACACAGTTCAGAAGGTTGATCGTCCCACCATTTTGGCATTTCAAAGGACATTCTGAAGAAAACAGACATGCTAATTTGTTGATGCTTTAGTATTGTTAAGAAAATTTAATGAGCCCGGGGTGGCCTGTTATAACAATTTAGCACATACCTTTATAGTATTTTCAACGTTTTTCAAAATTAAAGAATGAGAGAGAAATCGATTTACCCTTATTAGTTGGATGATATTTAATTTATTTTTATTTTGTCGACCTGTAAGTAAAGGCATTGGAAAGTCTGGCTTATGTATGTTATTTAGAAAGTTTAAACAAAGGTACTAAGTGACGTAATCACTGTAGTGTCACGGCGAAAATGACACTAACCTTTCGATTAGCGCCTGTGTTCGTAATCTAAGTGCATGGTTAGTATAATAGCGCCCGCAAAGCAAAAACAACGTGGGCACACAAGCCGCGCAAATGTCAGTTGTGAAGTATTTGTTAAACAATGCCTGAGTGCAATTCTGGACATAAGTGATATTGAGAGGCTCTCACAGTCTCTGTAAAGTACGGTGCCATGCGTATGGGAGACAGCTGACAACTTACTGCACAAGTTGCACATTTTAGGACACTTCTTTTCCATCAAATCTGGGTCAGAAGTACACATCACTTGTGACAATGTTGTTCCGCAACCTTTGTCAAAATCAGCACAGTCTCCTAACGAAATACGAATTTATAAGCAAAGTCATTATACATTCAAAGTAAACACAAACGAATAAAGTCAAATCGTGGCATGGGTGTAGTCCAGCACTTGTCTAAACGATGTCTGTGATTCGCTAAGCGTGAACAATAGATTTGTCCTACCGGGATAGGGATTAGGGATAGGGGCATTGTTCAAGTGATACATCAATTGTATCGTTCGCCAATCACAGACATCGTTTGGACAGCTAGGGGGTCGCCTTGGCATGGGGCTACTTCACCCTGTGGGGGGCGGGGAGGGGGGGGGGAGGGGTGAGGAGGAGACTCCCGTAATAAAAGTGACAGGAGGGGTGATCATCGTACCTCTGTTTGAATCGAAAACGACGACTGTCAAGTTATTCTATGCATGATACCTTTTAGGGTATTAAGCTAGGAAATATATGCTGACGGGACAACCTAAAAGCTTCTCTCAAAACCCTGGGCATAGATCCTGAGAACTGGGAAGACCTGGCTCAAGACTGCTCAAAGTGGCGTAGCCTCATCAGCGAGGGCGCTAAGAGAGCAGAAGAAAAGAGTACGGAGGTAGCCAAGGAAATGAGTAAATCCTGCTCAGTCAGCACCTCGTCAACCTCTGCTGAGCTCATGTGTTTCACATGTGGCAGACACTTTTGTGCCCGGATTGGTCTCTTCAGCCACCTCCGGACTCACAGAACGTAATCAACGGCGTCGAGGGAGAGGTCTTGGTCATCATCGTTGTTGATGGACGAACGAACATATGCTGATGGGAACAACTTTCCCGATCGAATTGGTACCTTTTTATGGGGTAAAAAGTAATGTAAGCCGCACAGAAAACGGATTTATGGTACCTTTCTTTTAGGGTTTCATTTCTTTTAACATTTTCTACGAACACACCAGTCAATTTCATATGGGAGTCCCCCCAGCTACCTCACTGTACATAATTTGTATGTATAAGTCAAAACGCGCTTGTTGCCATAGCATCTGGTGCTATATAGCATGGTCATGGTCTGACTGTATTGGGTTGACGAGGCTAGACTTGAAAGTCACGTCTATGTTAATATTGACATCTATTAATATTTTTGTTTCACAAAAGAGGTAGATGCAAACACAACTCAAATGCACAAATATTTATTTATATAGCTGAGATTATAGTCGGCTACTTAACTATAGTAACTAAGAGTTCAACTAATAGATGAATGTGAATTGTTATCAGATTATAATACTTGTGAACTGTGAACTGTGAACTGTGATCATCACAGCGTTGCTAGAAATTCAGGCTTGAACTTACTACACAGGTTCTTGTAGCAGAATCCTTTACCAGAGGCGCATTTAGAACATGGTGTTCCTTGCTGGTACGGATATCGACCGAATATCTGCATTCTAGAATGATTTAAAGAAAATTTTGTCTCTTATTTTAATGTAGGAACCGTTAGCAACTAAAGAGCAAGAAGACGTTTTTTCATGCCATTTCCTGTGCAAATGCTCGTTGAAATACGTTTTTAGTGCACGTTGGGTGTTGCACTAACGTAACATGATAATACAGAAAGGGGACCAAGTTCACGAGGACGTGTTAGACTGTGTTAGGGCTGATTTACACGGTACAACTTTGTTGCATGCGGCACTCTTACGACATGCTTACAACACGACATGTTGTAAGCATGTCGTAAGCATGTCATCATGTAGTAATCATTAATTAAGCGTGTCGCATGCAACAAAGTTGTACTGTGTAAATCGGCCCACAACCCGCTTGGTTATCACACTAGCCTGTTCTAGTCGTTAAGATTGCGGGGCCGGCGCGTGAGCCTCCGTCAGCGCTCGTATTAATATTTTCCTCTGCGCTTTCCCTATCCATCGCTCCCCACTATCTAAACGCCTGGAACAAGAAATTATAGCAAATCCGCGAGAACATTTCAGTACCAACCGTTTACGCGTTCGCGTTGCATGCTGAACACCGATTCATGGTAGAAATCGTCTATCGATTTCGACCGGGGCCTTTGCCTTACTATCTGAAATCACTTAGAAAGCGTGCAATCATGAGAAAGCACTGCGATGTGACTGTTGTGAAGATTGCCGAAGAGATTAGAACTATTACCCACATGAAGATAACAAGTGATGCCGAAAATGAAGGACTAACGGATGAGGCTAAAAGTGACAAAGCACCTCACAAATGTGCTCTGGTTTACTGTCGGTCATAAGCTAGATAAGTATGTGCCGCTGTGAAGGGTATGGTTTTCAAGCATTTTAGTCTGGGATAGGGTATAGAAATCAGAGAGTTTTGGTCTAGAATAGGGTATCATTAGTCAGGAAACTGATATGTGGTATGAAGTCTAGTGTAGAAATTGAAACTCGGAAGAGAAAGAGCCTTCCCTAAATGTGACGTTGTAAGATATCGTTGTAATTAGGGTATATTGGACTGTAATGGTGATACAGTTCTAAAAAATAGCAAGTCTGGGATAGGGTAGGGATTTTCGATGTCTAGTCTAGTATGGGGGTTGCAAAATCAGCTGAACATAGTCTGGTATGGGGTAAGGGTTTCAGTGTCCCAGCGGCACACCCCCACCCAACAATATAAACAGTGTACCCCCCCCCCCCCCCCTCCCCACCCGGGACTGTAGGCACCATGGGCACGTTGGTAGCAGGCAGCACCCCTTGATCTACCAGAATAAATAGTGATCCCAAGTATTAGCAGCCATAGTTATATACAAACTTTAACCCTGAAGTTGCCACTTATGTCCAGAAATGCACGTAACTCGGACCTTGGGCACTTCATATTACACACAATTATTTGTAATTTCCATATGACTTCATGTTTGACAGAATTGCTTGTGTTTAGGTGAGAATTAGGTCTAGGGGACACTTCATGATGTCTATCATAAAGAGCATGAATCTCATTGGCGTGCATTTCTGGACACACCCTGAAGTTGCACTTACTTGTCATAGTCGCAGGCAACAAAGGACCCACCACCAGTGTTGCCAAAATTGGTACAAAAGTGAACCGCGCATCCAACGTACTTCAGTGTTGCCCATGACATCTGAAGAAAAAATAAACCAGCTTATTGAACTTTCAAATAGTACAATGGCATTTGTGTGCTAATAATTATCTACCAGTAGGTACATGTGGAGGCGCGGTGGTGTATTGGTTATCGTGTTGGAGCCAGATCTGACGTAGTCTTCAGCCACTCACCTGTATGTAATGTCCACAAGGCGTCTTAGAACAAGTACCATATTTGCTGTAAGTGTAGTAACGCGTTTCATTGTACCATCTTTGCACGCGGTCCACTGGGTTAACAAGGTGAATAAAGTCTCGAGCAAGATTCTGACCTGTAACGCTCAAAGAGTGACGTGAACAATTTCCACTTGGTATTGGTTGTTAGTATCAATATATAGTTATAACAAACAGTAACGTCCACATGGCATGCGTAAGTGTTAAATAAAATAACTGGCTCACAATATAATCCCTCTGGCTACGCAATCAGCGTATATTATACTATCGATAGACTGCTTTACAGCTGATATTAATTCCATCATTTCATCGGGTTGAAATTTTACTATATGTTTTTTACTTGCTTTATGACGTTAACTTCTAAATGTATAAAACTCACTATTTATACAGATTACGTCAAACTTGTATGCACATCTGTACCAGACATGATCTAACAATACGTTGCAAGCGTGAGTATTAGCCGTATGCTCTCACTCATAATGAGGTATTCATCTCATGCCGATGAGTACCTCCTAAAAGGATCCTGTTCACAGGCTATGCTACTGATATCCCGGGACTCCCGATCCCATATAAAAATGACAGGGGTGCTCGTCGAAAATTTTCAAATGACACACACCCTAAAAGGTACCAGAATCGCGTTTGATGGGCGTGGCTCAAATGGATTTTTACCCTTAGGAGGTAAACTAGCAGTAATCGGAGATTATGGGGACGCGTTCGAAGGAACTTCCGGCGGAAATGAGCCCCTGAAAAAACCAATAGGGGCGGCCATTTGGAAAAATCTCAAATTTTACTGCATGTAAACCATAGGACAACCAACACGAACCAAATTAGAATTGCGTTCTTAGAACGCGATAACCTAAAAAGGTACCGCGAAAATTCTAACGGTGGTCAGACAGACAGACAGACACCTTTATTTAAAAATAAAATTCTATGTTCTCCCAGGGTAGTCCCTTCAGAGGGTTAAAAAACCCCACTGCTATCAATGGGAGCCCTGGGAGAAACATAATTAACTAAATTTAAATGTACAAATATGTAATTTCTAAGCGGTACCAATCTACAAATTTTGAACCTGAACCCAAAAAGGTGCGACGAGCATCCTCGTCTGATAGCTACCTGAATAAGAGAAATAAACGCACCCATTAATTTACTTGTGAAGTTAACAGGGTAGGGATACTCTTTTCCAAATTTTAGAAACCCGTGAAGGGGCCATAAACATTTATTTGTCCACATCTGAGCCAGGTTCGCAAGGTTATCATCCCAAAACTGCAAGTATAGAAAACCGAAACTGTCAGTTGACAATTCTCGCCAACCCTGAGTCCCAGTGAATGAATGTCCCAATGAATACATATATATTAAAAGAGTATAATGTAATTTTTTGTTACTTTTATGTTCTCGAAAATATTAACTTCTGTAAGCTACTCTGCAATTCGAGAGGAAATAAAGTTTATGTACGTATGTATGTATACATCTATGTATGTATGCATGAAGTAGACCAAAACATACTCAGTCAGAATAGGTTTAAATACGAATTGGCCGATATGAAGTCACGCTGTACCAACTAGTCTGCTTGTAAACTCAGAAGACTACTCAGCTCCAAGACGGGGAGATGGGAATGGCGCCAAATTAGTCCTCTTAGCACCCTCAGACCCAGACCCCAAAAAATACAATGGCCCAGAATATAACCCCCCAAAAGTCCCTTTTCTCTCTACATAAAAAAGGTTAGAATACGATTGTTTTTTACCCCCAAAAGCCCTCTCCAAAATCGCTCACTCCAAGAAAGTCACGACAAAATTTCTAACCCCAAAAATGTCCATAGATCGCAAATTTCAAACCCATAAAAGGTCTTTGCACCTCCCCGTCATTATCATATCTGGGTGCCCTACCCCCACCCCCCTCCCACCTGGGCGTGTTAAATGCTAAAATGAAGTACTAACCTCTTAGTATCCCAGTGCAAAAGGGTTTATTCATCAATTATGAAGGCCATGCGCCAGAAGGACTCCGCGCCCGCCCGCCCGCCCGAGATATGTCGTTCATGGTGATATAAAAGCGATCGAGGGCCGGGATTTTACGTTTTGTTGGTAAGATTTGGATGCGACTTTTGAACGGCACCAGAATTTTTTCGAAAACCTTGGGTTGATCATCAGAGAATTTTGATAAATGGCCGGTGCGCAATCTTTTGTCAATTTTCAAAGATCACCCGCACAGTAATGGAATATTGCGTACTAACTCGAATCACAAAACTCGCGAAATTTTCCCGCTCACCGGCTTCACTTTGTTACAAAATTTTTAAACCCCAACGGTAACTTGTTTTGTTCTGTCTCAATCACGTTTGTGTATCTCGAGTGTTGTTAGTCTGAGATGCAGGCGCAAGAAAAATATAAGACGTCCAACTGAGAATATCATAATAAATGATTGTAATATATTTCTCCTTACCAAATATTCCATGTCTGCAGCTGGCGGGTTCACCATTCCACGGAATCTGTTATGTTCGTCCAAGAAGTTCTCTTTGAACTCCGGCTTTAGCTTACAAACATCAAAATCTCTTCTAGTTGGTGGTCTATAGTCGACTCGTGCGCTTAATTGAGACGATGCCATATTCTTTGGACGAAATTGTAATATGAAGCATAGTATAAAAGGAACCAATCGCGAGAGCATAGTACTGATAGTGTAGCTATTAGATCTATCCTGGGAAGACATGGATGATTGTGGATAACAATTGTTTCTTTTGTTTCAAAATTGTTTTTTTTAATTCAATCAAACAATGGATCATAAAAGCACTGGGTGGCCCAGCCTTAATGACCTTATAAGGTTAGGGTCGACGGAGAAGTGACTCGTCCACTGAGAAGTGATGAGACGATAAACCCAAGGAAATCACGGGAATGTTAATGAGTTCAGTGTTAAATGGATTAAGTGAAACCGGTTAAAGGTTGAAGAAAGTTAAACTTCTAACAGGTTGAAATGATCATTTTGCCCAGCGTTTAAAATGTTTCACAGCCTGGTACCTGTTTAAGAGTTCAATTAAATTTCAAGTTACCTCAAGTCACAGAGAGAAAGGAAGACAGAAAAATATGTTTTCGAGGACTTTTCGACCCCAGAGCAATATCTTATAAATTTTGAAAATAAACGACATTTGTACTAGAGCCCAGTCCCCTTGTACAATTAATTTAAATCTTTCACACTTTTATTTTGATTATCTTAAAAAGCACAGGCACAAAAATGATAAATCAACGAAACTGCAAATTTGCAGTCTCGTTGATTTACAAAAATGATGTACCTAACAGGTAAACATAATCCTAAATGGTGTCATTTTGAGCGAAAAATAACCCTGACAGGTCATGTGACTTAATTTCATACGTCATGGATTGATATCAATATGACAACATTGTCAAGCATATTAATTTGTCAAAGATTTACGTTTTTTATAGCTTAATCCTTAGAAAAAATTAGACCACCGCCCCACTTTTTGGGCGAAAAGACTGGCGGCTCATGCCTTAATTTTAGGAAAGCTGTTTTAATTTGTTTCTCTAGCTCTTCCTGTAAAGTTAAAATATGAGTTAACTTCCTCGTTTTCAGCTGCAATTCCAGATGGATGATGTTATATTTTTGAGTTGATTAAAGTGCTGTGTGCACCTAGGCAAAATCGAGCAGAATGATCGGGCACTCGCACATATCAATAAGCTACAGTGGCCAGTTCACTTCAAGCGTGAGCGCTCAAAAAGGCGCCATAATAAGCGAAAAAATGCTTTTTTGGTGAAGTAGGCTGACTTCGGTTAAAGGAAGGATAAATCTACAATGTTATGCAAACTTAAATAGTGATCAATTAAAAATCCCATACAAGGACTACCAAGACCTGACTCGTCCCCAGTCGTCTCGCGCTTCTCTCGTTCCGCGTCTATACCCCACGCGCGTCTCCCGCGTCTTGCCTAGAAAGACAACTGGGGACGAGTCAGTACCAAGACTGCACAGGCGAGAATTTTTGATAAGATAATTTTGGAATATCCATAACACTTTGCGGTCTTGTCGCAGTGGTGAAGCTTTGATAATTTAGCTGATTGTTTGTTATTTGCGAGTGTACATATATATTGGACACACCAAAGAAATATAATTTGGCAACAAAGCGCATGGACAGGCTACTCGGCGATAAGCCGCCTCGTGTGGCTGCACTGCTCAGGACACATGTCGCTGAGTCAAGACGTTTGTTTAATGCACACTAAGGGTGCCTGGGAACTAATTTTGAAATACAAGATGGCGGACCAGATGGCGGCCTGCTATTGGTTTATTTTGTTTTGTCGCGGTGGCAGCTCGCGTGAACAATGCATATGAGGCAAAATGTTTTATTTTGTCCCCGCGACATGACGTATGAAATTAAACCAGTTTAAATTTATATATTATTTGCGGCCTGTCACAGAGACAAAACATGTATGGCAGCAACAAGGATTTTTCGTCAAAATGGGAATTCATACGAAGGGAATTATCGGTCCAACCTGTCCTCCTGGCCTTTATAGAACATGACGAGCCAAAGCGAGTAATTTAAATCAGTCATAAGTAAAGAAATATATAGGCATCCGATGAAGTATAGAAGTAGGCTGTCTGTTTATTTTAATAAACGCTACGATTAGAAGCGTTGTCGTTTACAGGTTCAAAGTAGTCCATGGTTATTAACTGATCATGGTGAACGCAACATTTCCCGCTATTTTTAAAACAGGTAATGGTCTAAGCAGGTATATTCAAGATACATTCGATTACTTTACGTCCTCATTGTCACTAAGCCATAAATTTCCTTTTTTCTTAAAGATTTAAGCCCTGGATGTAGGACGGAGCATCATAACAGTGAACTCAGCTTTAAGAGTAACATGATTATTAAATTGACTTGACTTGATCTTATGAAGGGATCCGGACAGTTTAAATTTATTATTACAATTATATAAAGCGCTCTGATAACTGGAGGTCTAATTTGGCAGCTTATAACAAGCCTCTTATCAATAACATGATCTTTCAGGCGCGTTATTCTCCCATACTGTTCTGGTGAAATTACTGAATGATACAAAAAATCCTGCCCCTTTTCCACATACAATTTTAGTACTATGGCAGTCTCGCCGTTCTAAATCCTGTAACCGAAATTAACCAAAGTATTCTTTCATCAATATTATGATAACAGCAAGATGTATAGCTGTTGTTAGAATTAAAACTAAAATAAAGTAACACAATTAAAAAATAACAAACGTTTGCTATTGTGGCGAAAAAGAAGTCAATAGAAACAATTTGGTCACAGGGCACAGGTACCAAAACAGAAAACAATTTATGTACCCGCAAACAACAAAGGAAAGGAATAAAAGTGTCATTGATCATGAGAGCACAATCAGAAGGAAAATGAAACAATAAGTCAAAACACCGAGCCCGACGATCAAAGTCATTCGCTGCCGAGTTTGATTGATTCGTTGAAGTATCGCGTGGAACAGCTGAAAGAAGTGTCGCTTTTCCAGGAAACACGAGCCTTTTTTGGCGTACATTGAATCGTACGCCGAACAAGCGGGAAAAGTATTGAACCACGCAAAGCAGTTTTTCAAATGAGCCGGGCGTTTTGAGTAAACAGTGTGATCGATTGAACAACAAAGTAACATATTCTTCAATATTAAATTGTTTGAATTAAGGAGAAGCAGAAACCTTTTTGTCTAGTGTCTTCATCCTGGTGCGGAAAGCTTGTTGGTTTGTTGGTTGCTTTAATTTTTAAATCCTGAACGGGAAGTCAAGATTTTCACATAAAGAAAAACGTGTTCGGTTCAACTATATAAAGGCCTACTCTGGGACCTTAAGTCGCCTAAAGTCGCCTTAAGTCGCCTAAAGTCGCCTTAAGTCGCCTTAAGTCGCCTAAAATCGCCTTAAGTCGCCTAAAGTCGCTTAAGGTCGCCTGAAGTCGTTAGGCTTAAAAAAGGCCTGCACACCTTAAAATTGCCTTAAAAGGTTTCACTTTTGCTATTTCTTGAATATATAATAATTTTATTGCCCCAAATCTCTTTTTATTTCCCATATATGATTATATACTGCAAGGGTATGGCCCCATGCAGTACAACACCATGCTTCAATAGTCATGCACCATGCCCTAGTTGCTTCAATTATATTTGCTGAACCCTATAAAGGATGGACCATTTTATTTTTGAGGGGGGGGGGGGGGCAAATACCAAGAAAAAAAATTCACGCACAGATAAAGTATAGAAAAGTATGGAAACATCACAAAAAAATTCTTGCACAGCCTCAAGATGGTAAAAGAAATTCATGCTTGCTAAAACAAAATGCCCAACACCCCACCCCTAAAAATAAAATGGTCCATCCCCAAGGAGGGTACACTCATTCATCTTCAAAACATTGACAGCTATTTCTGTAGGTTTACTTATATTTCATGGACAAAGTGTTACTGAAAGGATGAAGTTGTGACTTATATTATAATCAACATTTAATATGAGCAACATCATAAAAAAGAAACACTGCTGATCAGCAGTCAATACTGATATACTGTAATGGTGCAGGCATTCCTTCACCTTCAGGGTATTATAACAACAGTGAGAGCTGTTTTGGATCACTAAGATCACAATAATTTGAAAAGTATTTTGGTTAAGCCCAATTATTGCTTATCACTTTTACATTGAGCAAGTAAGCTTGAAAAGATCATAAGCTTAACCAAAGGCAATGTAACTGTATACAAATGTACTTAACTTTTAAGCTTACTTACCCAACGTGAAAGAGCAACCAAAAATGGGCCATTTCTCCCGCATACAACCTCTAAGCTGCGTTCTAGCCATCCAACATTATTCTATTTACAACCAATCGTAACTGAACGTTTGAAAACTTGAAACTTCTTTACAACTTGTATAAGCTTATGTCATCTTCTTGACAGTTTGATGAAGAAAAGAATTTAAATCAACCTATACGCTCAAGATTGCAAAATTTGCGTTGATTATGTTACTATGATGGCTCTCTGTCACAAAAGTCAAAAGGATTTCTTGTTATCAACCATTAAGCAGGAATGTGCTAAGGATTTGCAGCTGCTTCCAGCAGGAAAATTTGCCTCACTCGAGCAAACATGGCCGCCACATGTTTTGACCACGTGACTTCTTTTTGGATGGATGCCTACGCGCGCGGGCGCGCGCGCACTCATGTTCAGAAAATTAGCACTCAATTGATTCGGCAAACAAAGCCAAAGCTGAAGTGTTGCTGTTGTTGAAATTGAAACACATTCCCCCTTTACAGTACAGCCTGACTAGGCTTCGTGGCTCCCTCTAGGCTACCACTCACGTGCTTTACCTTCGTGGCGTAGATTGTCAATCAAGCTGGCCTGGGATTTTTGAAATCGTTCTTGTAGCCATTGACTGGCTTCCTGCTTGTATTGCGAAAAGAAAACTAATTCCGACAACTCAATTCAAGTTAAGGGTAGATGTAAATTTCTGAAATTTATTGGTTGAGCGAGCGCGGGCCGGGAGCTAATCGCGCGCGGGAGGAAAAGAAACGCGCGAAGCATGGAAACCATCTACGATTGGAAAGGAATTCTGGGAGAATCAAAATGGCGGACGCCAATGTAAATATTGTCAACTCTGTCATATTTGCTGTGCATTCATTTGTGATCCATTATTTTCTGGAAATTTTTGAGGTAATAATTAACTTCTACACGGGTAAATCTGTCAACAGCCTCATCAGTAACACTATTTATTTTTGTTTTGACAGGTTAAATTAAAATGTTGCCAGGTGGAAAAGTGTGAGAGCATTTCGGGCCTGGAAGCAGAACTAATCAACCCTGCTACAAAGTCTCCTACGAGGGTTCGGTTCCCTGTCAGTGGAACATCCAAGTTTTCAGGAGCCGGACAAATAGTTGGAGAAAATGGGAAAGATGCGCTATTGAGAAGGACCCTCGCTTACGGTACCAAATATGATATTGGAATATTCTATTGGACTAAGGCAGGAGAACAACAAATTGGCTGGGTGCCTGACCAAACAGTTTTGGATGTCGTTTGTCAAGCTTTCGAGCCAAAATTGACTGTGCAACTGCCACAACAGTGGCAGATAAATTAACCAAATTTATGTAATATGTGAAATCGAGAAGTGAGTTTGAATTAACTAATTCGATGCCTTTGTTCATTGTTGTATAAATAAGTGAAGGAAAATGTATGTTAGTTTGATTCAAATCAGGTATCCATTTTTAAGTGAAAACGTTGGATTTTTTTCCCCAAGATTTTGTTTGGCAGTGTGTATGATCTTTATATTTTTGTATGATTATTGTTTTTATTGCAATATCTTAAAAACATTTAAGCAGCTAACTGAATTTTTTCTCATTCTAGATAAGTAATATTGTTCCTGCCTCTTGTTTGGCTAATTAATGTTCATAATACAATTTAGCATTCATATTATTTATATAATGTTGTTGTTGTTATTGTAATAATTTGAATCTCAGTATAGCTGAAAGGGGCTTTAAAATCTGGAAACTGGAGATTTACGGTCACTTAAGTCTATCTGAGACCAAGTGAACTGATTGTGATAATTTTGTTTATTGAAATATGAGACTATGAATGCCAGGATTCATGTCAGGACTCAAGCTGTAGCCCTAACCCTAACTCTATGTCTAACCTGAACTGGTGTCCTTGGTCGCAAACTGACTTAAGTCCTGACTCAATCGGACCTGGCTTGAATCCTGTCTCATATTTCTCTCCAGAGAGCAGTGGCTTGGTATTTAGGTATAGTGATGAAGAGACTGTCAATAACTTTTGTTTCATCACTTTTTAGAAACACTTTTATGTTGCCTGAAGTTGCCTTCAGTCACCTTAAGTTGCCTTAAGTCGCCTTAAGTCGCCTTAAGTCGCCTAAAGTCGCCTAAAGTCGCCTTAAGTCGCCTTAAGTCGCCTAAAGTCGCCTTAAGTCGCCAATATTTTCAACTAATTTTTCCTTAAGTCGCCTTAAATCGCCTTAAATCGCTTAAAGTCGCTTAAAGTTACGGCGACTTAAGGTCCCAGAGTAGGCCTTATATAAGCAAAGAGTAGCTAGTTCAACAACCCTGATGTTTTACCAAGGTACAAGCGGCCTACAGGATACCCTGAGATATTGCGCAGTTATATGCCTAAGCTTAGCGATGCTACTCAGTAAGAAGGATACGGCATCGGCAATGAATCGTATTAAACCGTCGCGCGGGGATTTTGCCTTGTGTGAACTTTCTGCGGAAGAAAAGGAGAAATTCTTGGATGAACATAACAAGTTTCGTGGAATGGTTGATCCGCCCGCTGCCGATATGGAATATTTGGTAAGTAGTAGGACAGTAAGCGACTCGCAAAAACAAGCGCAAACAATCAATATTGCAACTATCTCGCGTTTAGACTTATACCTGTGCCTGCGTTCAATTGAAAGCGCAGTATCGCGGGAATTTTGACCATTTATTAGCCAAAAACACGCTACCACACCTTTAGTTATTTACAAAATAATACTAAAACACTAAGAAATAAATCAACTAATTCTTGAAAACGGGAGAAATCAGACCTGTTCTTGTGTATTTTGGAAATGAAAATGTGAGAATTTGGAAAAAAGTCTTTGCGAATGGTCAAACCAAGTCCATTCATAACTAAAGACACTCATCAGTCGACAGTACTGTTTTGGTACACTAGGATAGTAATTTATCACGAAACTGGACAATTATTTTACGATTTCTTTTAATACAAAAAACATTTGTGGTTTTTGACGAAAATGACACCATACCCCCGTACGTGATTAACTGCCCCTTTAAAGATTGTAATGCTCCTTAGTATGGTGTCATTTTTTTTTTATCTCACGATATCTTTTCCTTGCTTGCCACAGTCGCTCTGCTCAACACAATCCGAGCACCTAGAATATGGCGGATACCATCCTGAATGCATTACGAGGCCGTATAACAACATGATAAACTATAGTTTGCAAACGTGGTGGAAAAGTGAAAATAGAAGTTGGTTTCTGTGAGCGTCCCCAAAACAATTTACCGAAACATTAAAACCCTCTAGTAAGCTAATATCAGGTTTCACGGTTTGTCTACAAACCGTGATCAAGTCTTCCAAAGTGATATAAGTCTTCTATAGTTTACCAAGCTAAGAATGGAAATACATGCAGTCCTTAGTTTTCTTTAGTACAGTGACAGTCACAAATTAATTTTGCAGTTTTGGGATGACAATCTCGCCAACTTAGCGCAGATGTGGTCAAATCAGTGTATCTGGGATCACGGGTTTGTCCAATTTGGTGACGAATATCCAAACGATGTACCCTTCAAAGGACAAGTAGGTATGAATTGGGTCAATACCTTTTTAAATGTTGCATGTATATGAATGTATTTGGAAAAACATGTACCAATATGGACACTGTAAAAAGAATACTGAGCAGAAACACAGGCAAAAACTTCCAACTGTTAGTACAGGCTAAGATTTGACCAATGGACTACCGCGTTGCAAAAACATCTGGTATTCAGAGAGAACTGAGGACTTGAACCCAATATCTCTGGCTTAAATCTTCCGTTGCTCTACCGTTTGGGGCAGCAGATCGTGGGTGAAAAGGTGGTAATTCGCAGCAATGAGGGTGTGAAGAGTACATTGAATTTGAGCTACGGAGAACAAGTGATACAAACAGGAAACTCTGTGGCAACCGGTAAATGTCTTACCTTGTGCTTACAACATAAACTGACATAAAATATTACATGAAGACATTTAACATAATATGTAAATAAGTAACATAAACATCTATTGCGATTGACCTTGTTTACTTGTTTATCCCCCCCCCCCCCCCCCCTCCGGTCTCCCATGACACAGGTCAGAATCTTGCGCGGCAATGGGGTACACTTTCCTCTCCAGAAGACCGAGTAGAGCCATGGTACAAAGAACACCAATACTACGCGTACAGTAAGTTCGCGAGTCCAATGGGAGCTGCTTGCTCCAAGGAGCCATGCGGCCATTACACTCAGGTACACTGTTTATACCATGGTAGAGTTCACCTGCTATAGTTCAGAAGGAGGTCGGGCACCTTATTGAGAGTTATATGACGTAATTTCGATACTTGGAGTTTTATCTTCAATAAATATTTGACTGTAAAAAAGAAAGTCTAGAGTTCCCACCAACGCTCGAACCTGTGACCACAGGCAGTATCTAGATTGTTAGAGAGCCTACACGACCACAACGCTATCGAGCTGCTTGCGTCAATTGGGTTTAAATTGAACTATATTACCTGTCAACCCTAACCCTGATTACAAGCTAACCAGCCAGGCTTAGGGTTATGTTATGGTAGTTAATCTGGTTCTTATATATTCTCATTAAGGTGTCCGACCTCCTTCTGAGCTATAGCATTTAGACTCTACCTTATATCTTATACCATATGATGTTTTTGACATTTAAACTACACTGAATCCTTATTGTATAAATAAGCGGGTACTGTTAATGCAATCGGTACAATCTATCTTATATCTTTATCGTTTTTCAAAATGGTTCGCAGTGTTATCAAATATAACTAAATATATAATTTAACCAGCTGAAATATTCTTGGTATGTATTTATATGCGATAAAACAAAACGATAAGAGCTACTAGAAAGTTGCCGCTCAGCAGATAACACTTGAATGATAACATTTTGGTATTTTATATGCAATCAATCTAGAAACATTTTGCGAAACAAAGTTACGAGCGCTAGCACCACCACAGAAAATTATTCTTGAAAACCAACCCCATACAGCGATATAAACAATATCTTCTGCCATTGTTTGTAAAGCCCCGCAAAACCTTAGGATTATTTTTTTCTTGTCCTCTTCCCAAAGCTTGCCTGGGCGAAATCGAAGTTTGTAGGATGTGGAGTAAAATGGTGTGACAAGGAGTTTGGTATGTCCCACCCCTGGGTCCCTGGGGAGACAATTGTCACTTGCGACTATGGTTCATCGTAAGTACCATTCTGCTCAGTTTTAACTGCAATTTGTTATTTCAAGATATTCTTTATATAATCTGACTCATGTATAATTTAAATATAGTAACCTCCCTAACTGCGCTGAACAAAAGAAATAAGTAACCGTACAAGTGGAAAACAAAAACATTTAGCAATACTCCTGGACAACACTTATCATGATATTAGGATTAGAGGCAAGGACGGCTTTTCACCTCTATGAAATGTTTACCCTTGGCAAATTAACATGACTTAAACTAAACTGCTTCAAACCTGTTATACACGTGCAGATTATCAATTTTTGTTTGTTTGTCTTTTGTTATAGTCCTGGATTTAGTCAAAAAAAAATATTCATTACCAATCATATTTTTATTTTTATTATTTATTTATCTACGTATCCATTCATTAGTTAGTGCATACTTCACTGAATACAATGTTTGAAATTGAATCTTTATTTTTTCATCTAAGAGGTAACATAATCGGTCAATATCCTTACAAGAAAGGAACGCCATGTTCTAAATGCGCCTCTGGTAAAGGATTCTGCTACAAGAATCTATGCAGTAAGTAGAAACAGAAACTTAACTCTTATCAGCTTCTGGTACAAAATAATCTATAGTGCGACCGTACAAATTGTGAGGATGTTTACCGTGCTGCAACCAATCAGATTTCAGTTTGAATTCAATTCAATTGTACCTTCTGACTGATGAAGCCCTTTAAAGGCCCACCTTCACCCAAAATGCTGTGCGCGCCGTGACCACTTTCTGTGCTGAATTTCGTGTAACAAGAAATTCACGCTTGAATGCGTGCAACCAATCAGATCACGCGCATGAACAATGGAGCATTTCAAAATAAAAACAAACGACCGCAACGTCTTTTGGGTAAAGGTGGGCCTTTTATTTGTTGCTGTTTGATACAAGATCCGGTTTAAATAGGATTATAAAGGTCGAAATGTATATCAAGAAGAAGTGTCTCTGCGATAAAAGGTGTGTATACACACCTATTAAAAACCGAGGAAACAATTCTGTAGGTGGGGTTCAGAGCTACCTTACTTCTGATACAAAATAATCTATAGTGTGAAGGAATCTACAGTTTAAGGAAATAATTTTGTTCATTCATTATATAGGGGACTGCGATAACTTTGACATTGAATGTGGAAAGAGTCTGTTACCAGAAAAGTGTTCAACAGACCGCGATTTAATGGCCAAGAAATGTCCCAAGATGTGCAACTTATGCGGTAAGATGAGCTTCACGGATGAAATCTTTATATTAGAGGATGGACTTACCTCGTAAAGATAGAGCAGTTTTCAATTGAGTGTCGTAAAACCAAAACCAAAGTAATTACTCTGACCAATCACAGCAGTCGTAAACAATCCAATGAACCAATCAGAGCTCGAAGCAATGACATGTCGGCGGCACCAAGCGCAGGAAAACGCTTGCGAGCAAGTCACGATTGGTTTTGGTTTTACTTCTGATTGGTCGAGAAAGTGGCGCGAGATTTTTTAGCCAATCACATAGCGTAGCAATGCAAAACCAAAGCAATTGTGTAATTACTTTCGAAACTCAATTGAAAACTGCTATAAAGTTATAGCAGCATATCTTCTGGAATAAGGAAACTGAAGTAAATATAAAAGGACTCTTGATATCTTCGGCTAGCCTTCTCCACAGGCAGATCTGGTACATGAGCAATAGCTGGAACAGGAAGAATGATGGGGGGGGGGGGGGGTCTAATCGTAGTTTACGTACACAACAGTTTGCGCCAATCACTGCTGTGGGACCTTGTACACTAAAAGCTACAAAACACCGAATACAAGGACACAAACAAATTAAAGGGAATGAAAAAAAAAAAACATGTTCATTCTTTTCTTCTGTTATGTCCTCTAAGCCTCATTTTCAAGTTGAATTTTAATATAACGAAAGGAGCATATTATATTCTGTTGCAGCGAAAAGCTGGAAGGCGCGGGATGAATTTTGTCTTTTTACTTTCCATCAGGTATTTCGAGCTTCGTGTTTGAGTTCCAGTCTCTCGCGCTTCGTGCTCTTTCAAGGGTCTGAAGACAAACCAATCACCATTATTCATAACTCAAACCTCTATTAAGCGGCGCTCTATTAAGCGGTCACCCTCTATAAAGCGGTCACTTAACAAATCCCCGGAATTAAATCGCTCCCCATATTTACTGTAAACTTGACCTCTTTTAAGCGGTCACCTCTATTAAGCGGTCAGTTGGCTATTCAACGAGGGTGACCGCTTAATAGAGGTTTGACTTCTTTTTCTTCCCAGAGTGTCCTTTGAAGTGTCATAATGGTGGAACAGTGAACCTTCAGAACTGTGCTTGTACCTGCCCCTCCGGTTGGAAGGGTATGGACTGTTCAGGTAACGTATAACGTTTATACATGTTGTAGGACAAGTACTGTCCTGTAACGCCGTAATTATAAAGACTGTTATTAGTATGTATAGTAACATATAGGATAGTTTGTTGCAAGACATGCGCTGCTCTTTAACTTCATTCCTATATAAGCAACTAAGCGTATCCAAATATAGCAACTCTAACTTGTAAGTCGCACTTAAAACAGAAACCACTTTACTTAGAAAAAAATTAAAAGTAAAGGAGCCTTGCATCAGTTGTATTTGTCGCTTTATCAGTTTGTTCAGCATTTAATTCTCTAACTTTCCTATTTCAGAAAAAGAATGTCCACCTGGCTTCTACGGAGTAAATTGCAAAAGTACGTTATAACTAAAATGATTATTTAAGTACGCTGTAACTGACAGCAAAGGACAACAGAAAATTTTTAATATGTGCCAGATCAATAATCTCTGCAGGAATAATAAGGATGTTTAACTGAGTCCGGAGTTAAGATTAAAATATATTCTTTCTTGTTTATGACGAACTTCATCAATTTACGTTTAAGTTTTCAACTGAGTTCGGTAACACACCTAAAAAGAGACCTCATTAATCATAACATTAATTTTGAAAATCACAGACAGCTGTCGCTCGGTATATTTTTATGTATTTTTTATAGCTAGGGGTCATGATTGTTTTGTTAAAATCTAGCTTTACAATAACTTTGAAACCCTGAAATAAATCGGTTTCTTATAACACTTCTTCGTTTTTTAGACCGTTGCTACGATGCCGCCGGCAAAGAAACTTGTGAATGGCGAGTAAGGAATGGGCACAAATGCCAGGCGTATTACATGGAGATTGACTGCGCGGCGACTTGTGGATATTGCGGTAAGCCGGCTTGTTAAAATACACAAGTACCTACTGGTTATTAATTTATTTATTTGTTTACATATTTATTGTTAATTAGTAGTCTTTTCCTTACTTTTTTCAATTGTGATACCCTTTTAAGACTCTTTTAAGGGTGCCATGAGTCCAATCGTCTCGAATGCAAAGTTTCTTATAAATCCCGTCCAAATGGTCTATGAAATAATCTTCCGAGTTTCGCCTTCTTTCATATTTGATTTTTTAACCTTCAGATGACGGTAGCAAAAGTACCACAACACCAGCTCCCGTGATAACAACCGTTCCAACAACACCAACACCCCCGACAACAAGTAAGTCTCTCGTAAAGCACAGTTTTCTTTCGTTTTAAAAACATGGTTTATCGTGTCCTGTTTCTCTCACTCCCGGGGCGCGGGCAATGACAGACAACTGTAAGAATTTGGGTGTAAAGAATTATGTAATAGGCTTCTTCAGTCTCGAGAGACTGTGGATGTGTGCCCTGTAAATGGTTTCCATTTTTGGTAGAAGAGCAGTGCCTGGATCGCAGTGGCTGTGTAGGCCTACGCTGGAGTGGCGAGATATTCAATCAAAATACAACAGAATTTTCACGCGAAAATGAGGCAAAGAGGGCTAATTTAAATGCATACAAAAGAATAATAACTTGCCCGCCATTTTGGAATAAGGTGTACAGTACTAACATCGGATGTGAGGACTACGGTGGAATATACACCAAGATCATGCATGCAACACAAGTGGACGAGCTGGAGTGACTCGCCAAAGCGGCAGCACAAAACAGGGCGGGTTGATCAGACAGCGTGACGACTTTATACGCCTTCTGGCACGGAGAGAATTAGAACTCTGTCTGGCTTTTCAGCACATGCGCTTCTCACCAGCTACCTACAATGGTCAAAGGAAGAATAATAAACCAGGAAAACAAAGTGTGTAAATTTTTACCGTTTTAAGACAAACGAATTGCAAAAACCTCGCTAAATCTGCACAAAGTGCAGTTTAGTTGGCATCGGAATGGCCCAAAGTCTTCGCTTAAACTTGTTTCTCGACTTAAACTCATATAAAGTTTGCATTATAGTACCTGTTCCTCTATAGTTAAAACACAAACGACAGCTCAATTTATAGGCTATTACTTTTCGTATCGAAGACCCTGCTTTTGGATAATATCTCGTTTGATTGTTATATCAATGAATGGCCGGTGTGACCTTTTCTTTCACCAACAGCTTTGCCGACCACTGCTTTAACCACAGCTGGGATTCCAAATTTGCCGGTGCCTACGCCTCAAGGTATGTTGGGGCTTAATTGACCTCGACTCACTTGACTGTTAATTGTTAATTGTTAATTGTTAATTACTTAGTAAAACTTCGTGTTATCAACAAAGGCCTGTACACAGAAGTCTTCTATTTCCACCTTTCTTTTTCCACCTTATATTCAAAATGGAAGACGCCTGGGTATAGAGCGTTTTCACATGACGTCACGGCGGCCATATTGGTGTTCCAAAACAATAAAACGGTAGCCATGTTGGTGTACCAAGCCAGTCCTGTGGGATTTGAACTCTTTTCTTATGTAAACACTTTCTTTTGTTCCAATAAATTTGCGTAGCTGCTTGCTATGTGAGTGAAAACGCTCTAAGTACTTGTGACTAAACGATTGCAATGTTGTTTATTTTATTTATTTATTTATTTATTTATTTATTTAAATCATTTTTCAATTGAGTGTCCTAAAACCAAAACCAAATTAATTTCTCTGGCCAATCACAACAGACACAGACAATCAAATGAACCAATGAGAACTCAAAGCAAATACATGTAGCCGGAGCCAAGCCAAGCGCGGGAAAACTCGTGCGAACAAGTCACGATTAGTAATTTGATTTCACTTCTGATTGGTTGAGAAGTGAAATCAAATTACTAATCGTGACTTGTTCGCACGTGTTTTCCCGCGCTTGGCTCCGGCTACATGTATTTGCTTCGAGGGAAAACACGTGCGGGAAAACCCGTGCGGGAAAACACGTGCGAACAAGTCACGATTAGTAATTTGATTCCACTTCTCAACCAATCAGAAGTGAAATCAAATTACTAATCGTGACTTGTTCGCACGTGTTTTCCCGCGCTTGGCTCGGGAAAACACGTGCGAACAAGTCACGATTAGTAATTTGATTTCACTTCTGATTGGTTGAGAAGTTGGCGCGAGATTTGTTGGCCAATCACAAAGCGTAGCAATGCAAAACCAAAGCAATTGGGAAATTACATTCGACACCCATTTGAAAACCACTCTATTTATTTATTTATTTATTTATTTATTCATTTAATGTGTTTTTTTTTAACCAGAGTGTAAAACTGACCTTCAATCAAGCTGTGAGATGTGGGCAGCAGTAGGCGCATGTGAAAAGAACCCGTCGTGGATGATACCTAACTGTTGTGTCAGCTGTAAATACCATCAGGCACCGAAAGGTTGGAAATCGGATTCTTCAGTATATTGGATGCGACAGATCTTTAAAGTCATGGCTTAAGGGCATTTTTCAGCGCTTGGCACGAGTTGCACGTTTTTGTTTCGATTTGTTTCTTATTGCTCATTATGTGTTTCCTGTTTGTGGTATCACTTCCAAAATAATGTGATTGCGTTCTTTTTATTATTTTATTTGGATTTTCCTCACTGACCTTTGACGAGTGGGACGCTAAGAAAATTACGTTACTTTAATTTGCTACTTTATTTTCTTTAATTTGTGTCACCGAATAGAAAAATGATATGTTTTCTTCCTTATTATGCTGGTTTTGGTGTTGTCTCTATATTCCATGAGATTATTAATATGAATACTTCTCGACGAAGCAGAAGGCAAAATCATACAAAATGTACAGCTTAACTGTAAAATGGAGACCTATGTTTATAGACTATGTATACGGACAGTAAGGCACTTGCAATTGGTTCCTAGTAAAATTGAAAAATCATAGAACGTCTACTTGAGACTATTCATAAATTATGGATATTTTGAGATGTTGTGTCTTTAGTTTAAACACTTAACATGACTTAAACTCTATTACAATTATACAGACACTTCGTTCGTTACCGACAGTTAATTAAAAGGACAGCGGAAAGACCACATTGCAAACAACCTTGCTCTGACTATGTCTTTCTCAAGGATTAATAACTATATAAAAAGTCTGCTTTTTATGCGTCCGCCTTAACACTATACTATGCATCACAGTACCATAAAGTATTTCTTGCTTTACAGACTGCAGAGATTCATCATCAAATTGCCCTCGCTGGGCCTTCTTAGGAGAATGCGAACGAAACAAGATATGGATGTTAAAGAACTGTAGAAAAAGTTGTAATCAGTGCGCAGGTAATTATAATATGAGCTTTATTCTAAAAAAACGATCTGCGTGTCAGTCAGCACACCAGCTATTTGAGAGGAGAGGGGAAAGGGGACAGAGAACATTGCGCTCTAACGAATAATATATTTTTGTGTATTAGACTGCAAAGACACAGATCCTATGTGTCCTTCGTGGGCTTTGCAAAAACAATGCCGCTCAGGAGACAGAGTAACTTGGATGTACACAAACTGTAGAAGAAGCTGTGGACTCTGCAGAGGTGAGAATGACAAACACTGAAGTGCATGAAATACATGAACTTCTCGGATAGTCGCACTTTTCGATATCAGAACGAGATTAATATTGAGGTAAGAACGAGAGGGATTAAGGACATTATTTCCCCTGATCCTTTCCGCGCCCGGGCTTCTCTCGTCTTTTATTTTATCTCTAGAGCTAAAATCATATATCTGGCGGGTGCATGATTAGATACTTAGATGTTATGGAACTATAGCGCGAGGTCCGTATTGCGAAAAAAAAGAGACCAATATTTCCCAATATGGACCGAACAAGCTAGTTCAATAAAGTTTTTTATTATAATTGCGGAAAGTTTGACCAAAATTGTCCGCTAAACATGAAAAAAATTGTTTTTCTACTTAATAGAAAACAGTTTTCATTTGTTAATTGTTAAGTTTGATAAAAGGAATTCTGAGAAATGAGTTCATGAGCGGTCCATCTAAGCGGTCCGTATTGTAAAATTCGGACCGCTCAGGGAAGCAATCAGAATGCATGCTCCTTGTCATCGTGAACCAGTTTGCCATATAATAATTAACAACTCTTAACCGAAGTGGAGGTGGGTAGTGGTGGATATTTACCTGGCCGCGAAGCGGCGAGGTAAATATCCACCACTACCCACCTACACTGAGGTGAATAGTTGTTTTAGTATATACTGAAACAGTGAGATAATATAACGAAAATGATGCTTTTTAACTCATTTATCCCTGTCAACGATTACAATTTTCGCGCGCAAATTGCTGGGAGGTGAATAGCACTTGCTATTCCGAGTTTCAGTAGCCAATCAGAGCGCGCCAACAATGCTATCCACTGTTTCAGTATATACTAATAAAGGTTATTACCCACTGAATGTAACTGTTCGAACGCTGTCTATTTTAGTTTACGATAGACACGAAGAATGTCCAGCTTGGACGGCGATGGAAGAATGCAAGAAATCCAACTGGACCTGGATGGTGGATCACTGTCCCCGAAGCTGTGAAGTGCCTTGTAAGTAAACGTATCAACAAAGAATGCTAACAATCAGGATTTTAGGGGTCTTGTTCATGATCTGATGAGAGTAAACTTTTATGCCTAATTGATTCCCTAATCGATGACGCGACGTATGAGTTCTCAGCAAGTCGTTTTTTGTTGAACCTTTCATAGGACAGAAGTCCAATAACGAACGATATTCTTCTATTCAGTTTCAGTATAAATCTACTGGCGTTCTATCACGAATGCTGTTCTCTTATTGGCTGCGCTACTCACTATCTATTCAGCAATCTGTTGTTGAAAGTGAGTAGAGTGAGTAGCCTAATGGCGGCTGCTTTTCGGCGCGTTTGCGAAGTGTCTGTGAATAGTATTTGTTGTTAAGTTTTGAACGTCTAGTAGATTTATACTAAAAGAATTAGATTATTCGCTCTTGATTCCTATCGCGTGATAGTTGATTCGGGCTTCGCCCTCATCAACTCTCACGCGATAGAAAGTGTTAAGTGTTAAGTAGTAAACATTATGCAATATAACCCCCGTATAAAAAAAAAAACGAATCCCTGTTATAACGAACACTGTTTTTTTGCATGTGTATTTTTTTTAAACTTACTGCTTTGGGCATTTATTGTTGTCAAACTTCACAAGTTTGCAATTTCAAAACGAGGCTTGGGGGTAAAATTTGCTAGTCTGACGTAGACATGTCTAAGAACTGTTGTTCGCTTAGAAGGGGACTTTCCGTTAACGGAAGAGCATCTAGAAATTTAAATTAAAACCAGATCTTCCTTTCTTAAGTTTCAGAAGCCTCGTTTTGTGGCGGAAAACAAAATGGCAATTACAAGGCCCCCACGTCCTGTCAAGCATTCATAGCGTGTTCGCATGGCGTCACAAGTCACGTGGCATGCCCTCCAGGAAAGAAGTTTGACACGGTCAAACGAATTTGTGAGCCTGCAGATAGAACTAGTACTTGCAAAGTGGATTTTCAGGACAAAATCAAAATAATGTAGTAGAATTTTCGCAGAAGTATTACGGTCTTTATACAAAGAAAATAAGTCGTGGCTTGCATAAAACCCGATTTCCCTCGAGATTTCCCCGTTTAAAGGGAGGGTTTCACGGTTCTGCGCATGTGTAAGCTATGACGTAACTCAATTTAAATTCATTGTTTAGACCAATCGGAAGCGAGTGGATAACTCAGGAGGGAAATTTGCCGGTGAAAATATCGCGGTCATTCAGCTGATGGAATAGATGATTATAACGGAAACTTGCTCGCGATTCATTAAGCCTCAAGGCTAAAACTATGCAGGGGTTTGTACAAAGAAAACATTCAGAGGAACTGGACAACTCAGTGCGTGATTGACGCTGATTTTTTGTTTATCTTGTTACTTAATAAAGTTTCCGAAGGCTAGTTTGAAGTTCAACTTTACAAGCATCTCGCTTAACATGTCGCTTACTTTTTTTATATATTGTCAAATATTTTGTCAAATATATGTCAGAGGACTGTACGAGAACTTCAAGTCTTGTGTAAGCCTTGCTCGTCGCGAATAGTTCAGTCCACACGTCTTATGCAAATACATGCATGAGCCGCGGCTTATTTTCTTCGGATAATTGGCCAAAAACTTTGATGTCTTAACAGTACAGCAATGAGCTAGCAAAAACTGATTTTGTAGAGTTTATATATAGACTGTGCTTGATGGACAGTCGACGAATTTACCTAGTAACTAAACGACATTCAGACAGACAGACAGACAGACAGACACCTCGACTGATCATGAGTAGGTTCCCGAGGGGGAACTCCCATATAAAACTGACGGGGGTACTCGTCGTACCTTTTAGGGGTCAAAATCATGAAGTATGATTTCTTGCCTTCTACCTGTTAACTTGATGCTTTTTTTCGCCGATAAAACCAACCCATAGTTTTATAAATGCATTTTAAGGAACCTAGGAACTGCTCCCTTCACTCAACATCACCGCGATATGCGATTCTTTTTCAAAGTCATTTCTTTGTCTTGTGAGCACTGGACATTTTCCGGCAGATCACAAACTCTCTCAAATGGATTAAATAATGTTCCGTTTGGACATCTCTCGTGACGAGTGACTCCCCCGGAACAGGCTACAAAGCCTGTACAAATCCGTGGGATGGGATAGTTTCCATCTTCCTTGTCCCCACAGTATTGCACCTCAGAAACTGTGTAAATAAAACAAAAGATTAAAGGATTATTGGCAGTCGAAGAATCAATTTATAATTAATTGCCATTAGGCTTTGGCTCCCTTGACATAATAACTGAATTTAATTGAATTTAAAGAAAATTTTACTTCTGTCCCGCCAGAAAGAAAAAAATAAGCTTAATGCAATTCATTTGTATCTTTTCCAGGTTTGGCCATCGATCCGTGCTCCTTTTTGACAAAAAATTAATTAGAAAACGGCTGCGTCTCTCTTTCTGACGAATGTTTTCCTTATGCTAACATAAATAGTAAGTCTCATCAAATTTTCAGGCTAACTGAGTGTTGTCTTGTAAGACTTTCCCACTTCTTACGTGGGTCCATCTTGTTATTACTGCCACTTTCCAAAAGATTTATCACAGTTCATACTACGAGAAGTCCCTTTTTATTTCTCAGGAATAGTCGAGCAGGAAATCACGTGAGCGAGCGCGAAAATCGCATGCGCAAGAAGATGCAACAAGTCACGTTTCCTCGCGCACGCTATTTTCGCGCCCGCTCTTATGAGAAGAGGGACTACTCGTCCTCTATTCAAAAGTGCACATAGAACTTACGTGGTATTCGGCAACTTGATGGACAGTTGTCTCTCATCCATGTCCAGCTTGATTTCTCGCACTCATCCTGCGCCGTCCAAGCTGGACAATGGTCGTGACTGTCATACACTGCCGAGTTTGAAAACAAAGCTACAAGTGTTAGCATTACCTCTAACTTAAAACAGAAGGAAACAGTTTTATTTACTAAAATTGATGTACAGTTCTAACTATGATAATCAGCTGGACAATTTGGAAACGAAACGATTCGTTGGGCGCTCGTTATATGTTGGTTTTGATGGTTTAGTAATTGTTAATCACCTTACCTTGACACAAGCCACAGCTCTGTCGACAGTGTGTTAACATGAAATGTCTGTGGTCGCCTACAATACACTTGTCTAGTAAGGCGAACTCCGCACATTTAGGACCAGCATCTTTACAAACTGTTTGGTGGAGAAGAAACGATGAGCTACTTTAAATTCTACTCACAATGTGCATGTAGGTAAATAAATTTGTCTCTCGGAATATATTCGAATTCTTAGCCGTTTTTTTAAATAAATCTTTATTGAGGATACCTACTTCACTCGATCGAAAGTACTTTTCAGAAGGGTTATCCTACTTAGTTACAAATAATAATACTAATTCATTTGATATCCCAGAAAAACTAAAACAACATGTTAAGTATATTACAACTAAAATAAATAATTAACAGTAACTTGCACTCTAAATTCATAAATATTATAATCTAGTATATAAAAAATTAATCAGATTCTTACTTTGCGGATGGCCTTTTTAAATATGTCGAGTGATGTAAGCTCCCTCAATGACTTATCTAAGTTATTCCATTCATTTGCAGCAAAGTTTGACGTCGAAGTCCAAAGTCCCCAATTCTATTTGAAATAGCCTTACGTACGTTATCCTTAGATCTAGTATTATAATCATGATGGTTTTTATTGAAAACTAAACAAGTTGTTCAAGCATTTAAACATGAAAATGGCGCGATGTTCTGCACGTCTATCTTCTTGAAAGCAATTTCCACCCAAAGTACATCGGAGACAATAATCCATCTAAATTATATTCGTCATGCGCGACTTAAAGTGCATATGAAGAAATTTTTTATTTTGTCTTTTTTTGGAGGCTATTATGTCTTTATTTTGAAATGATAAAAGAAATTTGTCAGAAAAAAATTTCAGGCCTCTTCATTGCCGTCCAAAGTAGCACAATTTGCAGAAATCAGTGTCCCGGAGACTGGGAACGAGTTGTCGATATCCATGGCGTTGATGACGTAGAAAATACTTGAGATTCGTTTTTTTGTTTGTCTTCTACAGAGTCTCTGTCAGACAGACAGAAAGTCGCCGAGGTCGAAGATTTCTCCTTTGCCACGATGATACTCGTGAGTTGAAGTAATTTCTACGTCACAGCCTTGTTTGGTCGCGCGCTCGATAGAAAAAAAATTCAAAACTTTCAAGCCGAATAATTTTACAATGGGAAGGATCGTTTAGATGAAACCCACAAATTTAGATAGAGAAAGTAAAGCACTATCAAACCATGGAAATTGTTTTTTTTACTTCATATGCACTTTAAAGAGGTCATCATTTTTAGTGTTACTTCAGAAAACTCAAAAATAATTATGGTTCAGTTTTGTTTTTAATTATTTTACTAGCATGTTTGTACTCTCTGAGTGCTCTACGATTAAAAAACAACAGCAACAAGTGTCTTGGGTTGCAGATGGCCAGGATTCGGAAATTCATCTGATCCTGATTGATATATTCCTGATAGTAGTTGTTTAACAAAGGCACTTAGTTTTAATTTAGGACAGTTTTGACCCAAAAATCAAAAATTCCCCACGGCATAGCTTCTTTTAAGGTGGCTCACAACAGTTCCCAGAATTTTCCATCACCTATACTTTGATGATGGATCAATACAATAATTCTTTATCAGTTGATGCTTCAATAATGGCATCAAACAAGTTGTGGTCTCTTTTATGATGTAACAGGTTACCATAGTAACAGTATAACCTGTTAAAGACACCCTTATTTTTAGCTTTACGTGTTAGCTTATAACTAAAAAACGAGCTGGATGACCCCCATTTTTTATTATCGAATTGTAATTGGCATGTTAAGATACAATTTTTTGCAAAGTTTTAAAAAAATCTGTACATAAGGTTCCGAGCCACCTTAAATTTTGTCCACTAACTGATGAAGAATTATAGTATTGATCCATCAAAGTATAGGTGATGGAAAATTCTGGGAACTGTTGCTAGCCACCTTAAATACGAACACCGTGACCGTTGCTAAGCTAACGTTGCTTTCGACATCGAATGTCTTCCGTCGATGTTACTCACTGCATTTTCGTATCCGAAAAGGCCTTTGCTTGATACCGATATCTCTTCACTAACTATAGCTCGTTTTTTTCCCGTTCACTAACATCCGTACGTAATTAAGTATGTAGTTGGCATTATACTGAGTAACACCTACCTCCACACTGATTACAACTTTTTCTACAGTTCGCTAACATCCACTCTCGATCCCTCGCGCACTCACCAGCGGAAGCCCAGAAAGGACATTTGACGTTGTTGTCTTTACATCCTGACAAACACAAAAGCACATTATCTATAAGCGGAAGCTCTTCCTTTCATGAACATGATAAAGAAAAAACAAAGAACGTCCAATTCAATTTGCCTATTATCATCCCAAATGCAGATAATACATGTATATTACATTATGTTTAATAAAGGTTATTCCCACTCATTCAATTCTTGGCTGACGAATATGCATGGTGTCACAGAGCGAGGACGAGAATTTTAATGGAGACTCAGGGGCGTAGCTACCTGTACGCACGTACGCACGTGCGTACCTGAAAAAATCGAAAAGAAAAAAAGAAAGATTAGGGACTTGAGGGTGGGAGAAGGAGGACGCGGTAGGGGAAGTGTTTCAAAATTGATTGTGCGCACCTCTGAAAAAATCCTGGCTACGCCTCTGAGACTGCGTTGACATTGGTTTCTAAATGAAATCAAATGATCGTGATCGAAGCCCAAAGGTTACCTTATTTGAAAAGTAATTAGAAAATGTTGACACCACGATTACACACAAAGTATCATACGAAGTCAAAGAAAATCATTTTTATTTTCATATTAGCAAATTAAATTTACCTATAACATTGTTAACCGAAGTGTCCATAACTCGCTTGCAAGTTGAACAGCAATGCTTGTTCATCCAGGTCGGCTTTGTCTGACATTTGCCCATGGCTGACAGTAAACTACACATTGGAGTTTCGTCTTTGCAGTCTAACACAACAGAAAAATACAGGGAAAGCGAAAGGTTAAGTACAAATTGGAGCGCATAGCCCAGCCGAAAGGCAAAAATATACAGCAAGGCTCTTCAGGCAAGCACATGTTCAGCATAAGTTCGCATCTTTATGCATACATTAGTTTACAGCGCAGTGGTACCTCCATTAAGGGAACCCCATTGTGACTGGGAGAAGTGTCCCCTTAATAGAAGTGTCCCTTGAATAAAATTGCTATTGCAAAGATTATATGAGGGTTTTGCCGGCCGGGACAAGGAGAAGCAGGAGAAGTGTCCCCTTAATGGCGGTGTACCCTTAATGCAGGTTTCCCAAAGAAGAGGTTGTACTGTATCAATGTGTCGTCATTAAACCTGAAAACAATGTGCTTGATATTACAGTATAACCTCTGTACAACGGCCACCCTTGGACACAAACGTCCGGTCATTGTAGAGAGTTATTTGATAAGAGGATACGAATACCTGATCTAACGTTGGGGCACATGGCAGGGGGCTGTTAACTGAAGGTTCGACCACAGCTATCAAAGGAACCTAGGTAGCATGTGAACAGCTTTTTTAAGGGGAGCGGAACAAACCAAAACCTTTTCCTCCCCAGTCCACGTTCGGTTCGTATGGTTTGGCGATTTCCTTGAATACCCCCTGAATAGGAGCCTGTTCACAGGCTACCCAAACTTAAGTTCTCCGCCTTTTAAAACACGAATCTATATCGGCAGCCCGTTCGATTGTCTGAACTAATTTGGTGACATGCAACAAGGATATACTAAGTATTACAAAGTTCCCTACATCCCGAACATTTCAGGGTTTATTCTAGAAATCGATTTTGAGGACCCTGAGACAAGAGCATCTCCCGAAATTTTAGAGTGCCAAAGTTATGCGTTTTATGCGCCATGGTTAATGCAACTCATTTATTACTTAGACTAGTAATAATCATGGATTAGTAAAGTGCGTTCGATCTGGGCACATGAAATCGAGGCGAGTGGTCAGCCAGTCCAAGATGGCGCCCAAACCCTGAAATCGCATGGCATCCAGACCGACACCCTTCCCACAATACCCTGCGCCAGACCGATACCCGACGAGATTAGAAGGCGTTCTCCTATCGTCGAAGGCAAAAAGCTTAAACTTGCTTCGTGGAAGGTGGAAGGTGGAAGGTGGAAGGTGGAAGGTGGAAGGTGGAAGGTGGAAGGTGGAAGGTGAAAGGTGGAAGGTGGAAGGTGGTTGTATCTTGCCTGTGGTGACCATTTAAATAAAAGTTATGCTGATTAAAAACATCAACCTAAAAAGTGTTAATTGTTCCTGAGTCTGTGACCATTGGTATAAAAGCTATCAGCAATTTCTTTTCTTATGTGCTTTTTTTTTTCTTACCTGCTATGTACAGTTATAATACTTGAAATTCCCCTCTTTCTGGGTTGATGGATTTGACGTCTCATTCACTGAATAAGTTTCAATTTGTATTAACTATATAATATGGTAGTTCGGCAATAATCAGTGCTGCTGTTTGGTTAGTACTTACGTAGTACTTGTACATTTCCAAGAGCTTTTCCGGAGGACGAAATTAATTTAAAAACTCCTTTGAAGTCGTCCGCTGTTTCAAGAGTCACGTTGAAGCGACTCAGAGATGGTGTGACAGGTGGAACGCTTGACGGTTTGTTTGTAATTACACGGGGTGATTCAATACGTGTCACGTTGGAGACCATGACAGGTGGGGCAATACTTAAGATTTTATGCATTGAATTGGGTAACACTGTAACAGCTTTTGATGATGTTATCTGGGTCACACCTGGCGCAGTTTGAATCACTGCAGGTTTCGGCATCGCATTTTGAAGTACTGCTGGTTTGAGCGTCGTATTTAGAAGAACTGCAGGTTTGTGCATCGCATTTTGAAATACTACATGTTTGTGTGTCGTATTTGGAAGTACTGTAAGTTTGGGCGTCGCATTTTGAAGTATTGCACGTTTCGGCGTAGTATTTTGAAGTACTGCAGGTTTCGGCATCGAAAGGGTAGGAGACGGCTTCCGTGTGGGAGTGGTTTCACCTAAAAGAAAAAGATTTTGCCGTGATGTTATTGTATTCAAATTGTTTCTTCATACGTTAACAGAGTATTGACATCACCACGAGCGCTAATGTGACACGACAAAAAAAGAAGAAAACTCAGAGCCGGATTTGCAACTCGTGTGCTGCGCCACGAGTAACAACTCGAGTAACAACACGAGTATCTGCACTTTTTTTGAAATTATCTTAATTATCTAAATTATCTGCACTTTTGTTGAAATTATCTTTAAGAGTCATATGAGGAGTCATTAGTTTGGTTATCTTTTATTTAAAACTACGGTCTCATGACGCACTGAATGTAAGTCATAAAACCTTCAAATAATAATATAGGATGCGTGAAAATAATGTTAAAAAGTTTACGTCGAATAAGAACGGTTTAATGATGTCACTTTTAGAAATTAAGTTGTAGTCAGTTGTTTCCCTCAAAATGTATAATATTTGTTTGCTTTTCCTTTTCATCTGATTAAAAAATAGTGGATTTTACTTAATTATACAGTAAATAATAAATATAATAAAAGGGAAGAATTTCGAAATCAGGAGAAGTGCAAGTAAATAAAACAACCAAAATAACAATAACAATGAAATATATATAAATATGAATGATGAGTGTGGAGAGAAAGGAACTCAGAAAAAAAAATTTCGAGTTCCAGATGGAACTCATTTTTTTCTCTGAGTTCCTTTCTCTCCATACTCATCATTCATATTCATATACAGTCTTTTGATTAAACGTTGTCATTGATTGGTATCATCCCTACGCGACAAGACCGAAAAGGATTATGGAGAGAATTCACATTCAATAACTGCACATTATTAAAATACGGAACGTCCTTATCGAAGCGACTCTGGTTATCAAGACAAACATGAGTTTTGTTCTCCGTTGTAAACGCGATAGAGAATAATTAATCATGCATTTTAATTCACCCATACTCCCTTTCGGTCTGGTCGCGTAGGGGTAAGACCGATCAGTGACAACGTTTAATCAAAGGACTGTATATTTCATTGTTTACGTGACTGCGCGATGCAGTTATTCGTATATTTCAAAATAATAAAAGACCGGTGATCGGCTCTTATACCACACAATCTGCATGAGGCGGCGCAATCTTGCTTCATGTAGGCTGCACTACATTGATGTCCGTTGCTTATTCTCCAGTGGCATACCTCCTGACCAATTCTGTCAGTGCACTGAACTAGAAGGAGACAGTGTGTGAGAAGTGAGGGAGCTGGCACGGGGGGTGAGGGGGGGGGGGGAAGGGGGAGAGGGTGGGGGAGAGGGTGGGGGAGGGTGTTGGATGCCACCTACCCTTAATCTTTTTCTGTTTTTAAAGATGTTTGTTTATTATCAGCACATGCGATCTTTATTAGCTGTTTGTTTATTCCTGTGATACATTTTGGCAAAGTTTGAGGAGAATCGGCTACCATGATGGTAATGTTATATGACGTCATAAGTAGCATGATGCCAAGCCATTGTTGTCTTAGGATGCGTGTTTTTCACCTGTTTTGGTGACCATCCCCCTCCCTCCTTGTACTACGGTTGTACCATGAGTTCATTTCTACATTTTTAACTACTTCTTTAATTATCTTCATGTAGAGATACTCACATTGACAATTTTCTCCAACGAATCCTGGCAAACAGCGTTTCACTGCATCTTTTGAAACAAAAAAAACGAACTTAGCAAAGAATGTCTTATTTTAAAACAAGTTCGAAGTTTAGCCTGCCGTTAGTGAAGACCCCCTTGTCTATGATCAGTGACTTATCTATGATGTGTTAAAATATTCTGTAAAGTGATCTTGACAGTTTGACTAACCTGAACAGTCCAATCCAGTCCAGCCGGATGGGCACGTGCATGTGCACGTGAGGGGATTGAGTTTGCCGCCATTTTTACATTCCAGGGGACATTCTAAACAGTAACATTTTAAGTTAACACTTTGGGGTTTTATATTTTACTTGTCATAAATGTTGTTATTACTAACATGAGATTATAAACTCACTTACACACCGAGAAAGCCAAAGACCAAGAGTACTATAAAAAATAATATAGAACTTGGTAGATGTATATGGCCTAACTCGTCACGGGTCTCTCGTAGCTCAGTGGTTAGAGCATCCGACCGGTTAACGGAAGATCATAGGTTCGTTTTCTGTTGGAGACGCGAACTTTTTTCTTTGTGATATTTTCTTTGTGCACAAAGAAAATATCACAAAGAAAAAAGGTGATATGTTATTAGTAAGTTTACTTACCGCATAAGTTGCACATTTTTGGGCAATTCTTGGCCATCATATCCTTAAAGGCAGTACACATTACCAGTGTCAAAGATTTGCCACACTCTGGGTCAAAATCATCACAATCTCCTAGTATAGAAGTGAAGGAATTCTCTCTGCTAGTTCTGTTTTAACGGTCAAAATACACGCCGAAAATGTCTACAACGAAAAGTTCTTCTCTTTCACATACAAAGCCACTCGGACATGTACATACATGGTTCAGGAAGCAGGCAAGCGTTCGCGAAATGTACCGCGCAGTAACGGTGAAACCTCCATAAAGTGGAAACCATCGGATGCACGAGAAGTGTCCCTTTTAATAGCGCTGATAATTACAAAGATTATACAGTCAACTCTGTCAGACGGACACCTGGTGTCGGTCCCTGCCGTTTTTTCAGACATTTTACTTTTATAACTAAACTCTCTAAAAGACGAACACCTCTCTAAGACGGACCGAGGACACTTTGAAACCTTCAACGGTCACTTGAGAAGTGCATTTTTAGTGAAAAATACTTCAAACGGAAATGTAGGTGCTGAATATGAACAAACGACCACACTTTTCTAATGTTATTTTTGTTCCAGTTGTAGGTTTTGCTTAAGTAAACGACTTTAAACAGACTTAAAACAGACGTAAGTGTATTCATTGTGCATTGGTTCAGCTTTGTTATCTCAGAATTACTGTTGTCACGTTACCTCGACTCTCTATACTGCCGCGGACATCTTAGCCTCTTCCAGGCGTATAGATGGTGGAGAGCAGCGACAAGCGCCGCACCGCGCTAGGGTCGGCGCGAGGGAAGACAGCCCGATTTTTCTTTCGCGCCCCACTAACTGAATGCCTGGAACAGGCTACGGACATCTATCTAAGATGGACAGTTGGGGCCGGTCCGGACGGTGTCCGTCTTAGAGAGCGTTGACTGTATAAGCGTTTTACCGGCCGGGACCAGAGAAAGTGTCCCCTTTATAGAGGTGTCCCTTTAATAGAGCTGTATGAGCGTTTTGCCGGCCGGGACCAGGGGAAGTGTCCCCTTTATAGAGGTGTCCCTTTAATAGAGCTGTATGAGCGTTTTGCCGGCCGGAAACAGGGTCGAGAAGTGTTCCCTTTATTTACTCAGTGGGGCAACAATTAGGACATCACGACTATACAATAGTCTCACTGTTACTCGTTAATATATTGGCTGTGTGGACAGAGGTATTATGGAATAAAGCGTCTCATCCAAATAAAGATCTAGAGACACAACAATTTGAATAAAGCAGCTGGAGGTATTTGAAAGGGACACATAAACAAGTGCTCGGGCCTAGAACTGGGAATCTAATATAATATATTAAAGCCATACTTACTGCAAAGATTCTTGTAGCAAAATCCCTTCCCAGAGGCACATTTGGAACATGGTTTGCCGACTTCATAAGGGAATTGGTCAATTAGGTTACCACTGTAAAATGAATCAGGAGAATCAAAATTTCAATTAGCAAACATTTTATTTTAATCATTCGTCATTGATTTGTTCAGAAAACTAAAAAAACAACAACAACAACAATTACACATGGAAATTTGCTTGATCAACTGAGTTGATAACATAAAGGTAAATTGGCTCGACGGTAAAAAGATTCAAAAGTTGACGTTTTGAGCGCCAGTACTTCGTCACTAGAGCGAATCGGAATCCTATTCGTTCTAACAAAGGGCTCGCGCTCGAGACCATCAGTTTTTCGAGCTCTTTACCTTACCACTCATTTGATGCCATTTTTAACGGTCGATGGCATCATTAACATTCATTAATAACTGACTATTAAAGTGTATATGACAGATATTTTTTTATTTGCTTGATGGAATCTAAGGGCCTGGTCGCACTACAGTCAAAAACAAAAATTAGCCCGTGCAAAAATCGAGGAAAACAAAAGAAACCGCTCCGGTGGGACACGCTTTTTGTGGAATGTTTTTGTTTTTATGTCATTTTGCACGAGCTAATTTTTGTTTTTGACTGTAGTGCGACCAGGCCCTAAATGGCGTTCTGATAAGAAAGTCGGAAAACGCTTTTCGATATCGATTTTTTTTTTTGAAATTTCACTTCCGGTGGGTTACAAAACCGCGCAAGAAGAAAGACTGGAAATAGTCTGCTGTGACATCAATACAATAATGCCGGTGTCGCGGTTTCTCAGTTCCTCGCATTTTTTGGTGCGTCCTGAGGAAGAAACATGGTTCTACTCATGTGAGGTGTGTTGTCTATGGTTGTAGCAACACGCACCAAAAAACGGAGGAACTGAGAAACCGCGACACTGGCATTCTTGTATTGACGTCACAGCGGACTATTTCCAGTCTTTCTTCTTGCACGGTTTTGTAACCCACCGGAAGTGAAATTTCACGTTTTTAGACGGCTAAATCACGGACAAGAAAAATCGATATCAGAACGCTATGTAGATTCCATCAAGCAAATAAAAAACTATCTGTCATATACAATTTAAGCCTTTTGTAATGGTCGATGACATTTTCTCGGGTCTATGCCTGGATAAAGACGAAAGTAGAAAATCACTGATCATAAAAATTGGACCTAAATTGGACATAAGTTAGATTCACTCTTAGGTTAGATATAGGGATAGCGTCACCCGTTATAGATGAACCGTTAAGAAAATCGCCTATTACAATAAAATCTTTCGTGGGTTTGCCGTATCAACGAAGTGGTGTAATAATGGCAAACATGGTAAAGGTGGGATGTTAGCCTGCAAGAAGAAGAAGAAGTTTCGAGTTCGATTCTAGATAGTTATTGAATTTTTCCGTATCTGATAGGAAAAATTTTCTATGAGTGATGAAACATTCGCTAAGTGTCACTAAAATGACATCGATCGTTTATTAAGAAAAGGAAATTTACCCAGGTGCATAGTTACAGACCACTTCAGTCTCTCCTCGGATCCATGGATGCGGTTTGTCAATTAGCGACCCGTGACAAAATGAAATGCCACATCCCACGTACATGGTTGTGGCCCAGACAAGCTGCGAAAAGAACGTTCACCTCGTGTTAGAAATAAGCTTGGCCCTGTAAGACGAAGACTAAAGTTGCGAATTTACATTGCAGTTATAATTAAAAAATAAAATCTGATAAAAAATGGAGCGTTTCATGATGATGTCCTAATCGCACACCTCGCAAAAGCTACGACTAGTAGTTAATTCATTAAGAATATAAACAGGGAATCGAAATACGAAAATAAATGGTAATCAGTTGAAAAAAAAAACATGTTTAGTTTCCAAGGAAACCTATATAGAGGATGAACAGCATAAGAAGCAAACTCAATTCCCTATTTACAAAACCATGCAAGACTGTGATGTTTGTGTACTTTAATTATGATAAAAATATTACAAAATTTAAATAATGACAATACTTTTAAAAATTGTAGGCAAGTATATTCATTTAATGTTTCCGAAAAGAAAAGAGACCTTTATCGCGGTCTGACGTATTAATTTGGACAAATAATATATAGATAATTAGGTATTTTTATCGTCCGTGAATAATACTGATTTTACCAAAGGTTTCAGTTAACAATTTTAACCAATCAGGAAGGAATTGCACCGCTCATTGCCATTAAGGAAATAATAATCTTTGTCGAATAAAAGGGCAAACTCACAAGTTAAAATCAGTGCAGGGGTTAAAAAAAGAAGATTCAAGTTTGGCTCTCGTAGAAAATTAAAAAATTCAATAGCTAATAGGGCGATTTTCGTATGGCCTTGAAATAATTATACGTGACTAAAACGCAACCAAAACGACAAACGAACTGGAAGGAAAAAATTTGATTGGTTTTGCTGATATCAAAATGGAGGCAAACGCGCGCTGCTTTTGGTTGATTAACAGAACTTGCAAAGCAAAGCGAACGGATTGCGAGCTAAAAAGTAGCTATTCTCTTTGACGACGCTCGCTTTTCAGCATTCTAATTGATCAATCGATAGAACAAGTCCCTTTCCATATCAGGAACATTTTTAGTGGGAAAACGACACACGTAACTCGGACCTTGGGCACTTCATATTACACACAATTATTTGTAATTTCCATATGACTTCATGTTTGACAGAATTGCTTGTGTTTAGGTGAGAATTAGGTCTAGGGGACACTTCACGATGTCTATCATAAAGAGCATGAATCTCATTAGCGTGCATACTACTGACGGATGAAATAAATCGCGAACATTCGCCGCCGTTTTTCAAGGTCATACATGTACGAATAATTTTTGCTTGACAGAAAAAATAAGTTATATGCATAAAAAAAAAAACAGGTCACATGCATGACTGTCGAATGGACGTATGACGTGACTAAAACGAACAAACAACATCTTCCTCTCAAATCTTTTCTGTTTCTCATTCCAATGCGTTACCCATGCGCATGTCTGTGAAAGCGATAACGTCATTGAAAGAAAGGCGGCGTCCTTTATGAAAACAACAACAACAACAACGAAGAAACGACATCTAGCCTCCTTCGACTCCTAGTACTTTACTACAACGAAAAAACAAGTTGTGAAGGAAGTATCAATGTATTTTCCGACCGAAGCGACGCCGGTGTATCCCGGTCTTGCCTCCTGTATGGCGCTATTATCAGTTATGGGCTGCGCTGTTCAAATCCTGTCGCTCTTGATGCTGACTAGGACCCCGTTTCAACAGTTTGATTTGACGCCGTATTTTTTGAGCGTCGTTCTTGGCAACCTCATGGTCATAGGCGCGGACCTGCCGCCCCTCGTTGCGTCTGCGTGGTCACACAAACAGCTGGTTGGAATCGCATATTGCCAGGTACAAAATGATTGTCAGTGTATTCAGAAAAGAATAGTCCATACTTAAAATGGCAGCAGCAAGTTCCAAGACAGTGCAAATACAAATTTTAGTTGGATATCAATACTAGGGAACCTTTTTTATGACATATTTATTTGAGAGTATTTCGTAAGGCAGTCACTGTGACGGCTTTGGCAGAAATGCGTTCTTTCGGGAAACTGTTTCCTTTGGTTCATTCCGAGTCGATAAAAATGTTCTTTTAAAAATATAATTGTAATTAATTTGGTCTGATTTTTCAAATTATCGTTTAAGGGGTCTTAAAATCACGAAACATTAATGCAGCTTTAACAATCGAACTCCGACTTTATTCTTTCAAATTAATGGTGCGTCCCGTGTCAGCGTTGACAAATTGTTCGACATTTAATTCTGCTTGCCAAATGAGGAGCTGGATTGCAAACAACACCGGCGAAAAATGATCTGTTTCCATTGTGCCTTTGAAAATAGCGATTTGCAGGATACATTTTAGAAACAATAATGCGCAAATGTGGTCGACTTAGACCGGAGCAAAGTACTACACAAACAATATTAAGAAAAAATAACATTCGAACCCCGTCCTAAGGATAGCTCTGAAAAGTACAATAAAAAAACGATCTTGCCCGGCAAAAATCATTTCTCACGTCCAAAATAAATACTTACTGCTAGATTCCCTTCTGATTTGTTTAAGTATAATAAATCAGTCCGAATAAAGACTTTTAACAAGCATTTTTTTCGTCTTTCGACGGACAAACTCACGGCCCTCGAATTCCAGATCGAAATTTAAGGCCCGTTTTTTTGGGACATATTCTGGTCATTCTGAAATCAGAACAAAACTACGTTGTTTACAATCTCACAAGCCAAATATTTTCGGGGTGCACATAGTTAAAGTAGCGACTTCTTTCCATATTTTACGAGAGGAATAGATGGAATATTTAGAGGTATTCTGATTTTGGAATTGCCGGAATATGTCCCAAAAAACCACCCTTAATTTAACTACACCACCCCTGCTCCCCAACTGAAATTAATAACAAGAAGCTGTACACAGCTTGAACTCGAGACGTCTTTAACTCATTGCAGTATTAATTCTCTTGTGTTTTGAGTTTTTTATGGAGAAACATCTTATCTTTAACTTATGTCTAAAAAGTAAGACTCTACTACATTTACTCCATTCAGCATTAGCCGACACTTGAAACCTCGATCGCTAAAGCCCCTTTCCCACATTCACGAATTTTCGTACGGTCGATCACGATTTTGGAATTTTTAAAAATCGCGGTCGTCTGCCGTGGCAATTTGCACGCGAATCACCAAGATGCTGTTGCGGTCGACCACGGCAACGCTACGGTGGTACTACGATGCTACTATAAAGGTGTTACGTTTGTCTAAGAATTTGTTTGTGCTACGATGCGCCACGATTTTTTTTAACATGTCAAAAAACATCGTGGTCCTTTCAGGTGTCCTCTCGGTCCATTAAAGCGCACCACGAATTGCTACGGTCGATCACGAATTTCGTCCCGACGTCACTGCGATTTTTAAAAATTAAAAAATCGTGATCGACCGTACGAAAATTCGTGTATGTGGGAAAGGGGCTTAAGCAAACTCACTGAAAAAATCCCACAGCAACAAGCAAGTGAATAAAAGGCGAACACACTATCAAACGGTCCTATCCATTCATGAACGTCTTGCATTGTATTGAAAACTTGCAATTGTACGCTGTAATTCTAACTTCTGCTTCTCAAGTCAAAACACGGAGAGATTTTGCGGTATGTACTTCATCGCTGAAGGCCATAAAGTCGTCGACATAAACTAAAATATGCGTGCATAAATTTGCATGTACTAAGGCCCCGTCCACACGTATCCGTTTTCGTTTGAAAACGCAAAAGTTTTTTTCCGTTTTCGCTTCCCGTCCACACGTATCCGATGAAAACGGTCACCGAAAACGGAAACTTTTGAAAACGATTTCAAAGTGGAAACTTTTGAAAACGGTGTTTTCGCGTTCTCGTGTGGACACCTGAAAACGGAACTTTTCGAAAACGATGACGTCAAGAGGTCGAATTCAGTCCACTACGCATGCGTTTGCTTCATCTGTCCAAACAAAACAGTCGCTCTTTCGTTGAGTTTTCGACATTTTTGAATGTTTTTTTTTCAAAGACTAAAGGAAAGCGATAAAAAGCGATGAAAAGCCACAAACAACTCGCAGGCTCGGCTAAACTCAGTGGTGCACATGCTCTTTAGAGGCATTTGAAGCGTTTTCAGTCGTTTTTGCGTATACGTGTGGACAGGCAAAAACGATTCGAAAACGCTACGTGTGGACGATATTTTGAAAAGCGAAAAGAAACTTTTGCGTTTTCAAAGGAAAACAGATACGTGTGGACGGGGACTAATATGCACAAAAAAAGGAAAACTCAGAGCCGAAAACCTGATATGAATCGTTGGCAACACCACGAGTAACAAGCGAACGAAATGTTTCCAAGACGTTTCAATAGAGTCAGAGATGAAGGCATGTCCTTGTTAATATTTCATTTTCTAATAGTCACGTTCGACTCTCTTTCCTCTAAGGGCCTGAGAAGGGATTGAATTCGCTCCAACAACCGAGCGGGTGTGAAGGGAGCCCGTGAAGGGTACTCGACAGTCAGTTACTAAACCAGTCAGGAGTAAATCAATCAAGGTTTCCTCAGTTATTTCATCATAACTTCGACCAGACAAAAACCCAAAATGTTAAAGGGACACAGTCCCGGTTGAAATATCGTGATTTTATCATTATGGCCTGGAGCTTGGTTTAAGCTTACTTTATTATATTGACTCTATAGAATCTTTTTATCCAACAAAGTTGAATATATGGTGATATTTGGCCATGATATAACGTGGAAATACGCTAAGCGAAATTTTGCTTTTATGCCGGGACAGTGTCCCTTTAACATTCGGACGAAAGCCATTTAGCCGTACGTACTTGAGTTGATTATTGTTACAATACAACACAATACAATACAACACAATACAATACAATACAATGCAATACAATACAATACAATACAATACAATACAATACAATGCAATGCAATACAATACAATACAACACAACACAACACAATACAATACAACACAACACAATACAATACAATACAATACAATACAATTATACAATATTTTATTGGCCACTCCCCATAGGGGCTTTTGAGGGACAATGTTCCTGATGTTTCACACAACTGCTATATTTGTTCCAGGTTGGTGGCTTCTTGACCGGAGTCTGGTGGGTTACAACAGGCGTTACCATGGCTTTAGCTGTCCGCGCGGTTTATCTCAACTTGTGCGACGAGGCTCTTGCAGGTGCTCCGGCCGAACGACCAAGGCAGTATGACAGTTGGCAGTACGATAGCATCATCAAAAAGCTGACGGGTGTCTGGCTGTACGCGATTGCGGTGGGTCTCCCACCGGTATTTGGATGGGGTTCGTTCGAACCCGAATCCGGTGGCATCATATGCGCTCCGAATTGGCGAGAAAGCAGCGTTTCAGGGCGATCCTATTTAACTCTGCTGATATCCGTGGCGTTCCTTATACCTTTGGGATTCTCCATTGCGTATTTCATCAAGATGTATCAAAGATCAAGGCAAGACCCGGACGAAGATGCGTTGGTGGCGAGGAACATACCGAAGGAAAAGAAAGCAGTCGTTTTGACGTCCATTGGTATGGTTGTCTTCTTTGGCGGCTGGACGCCTTACTGCATCTGCGCAATGGTATCTGTGTTTGGTGGTTCCGAGATGCTTGGCGGGGGGAAGTCGTTCATTCCTGGGATGTTTGCAAAAGCCAGCTACGTCTTCCTTCCGATAATATGCATTTTTCTCAGTAAACGGTGAGTAATAGCAAAACAATTTCCTTTGTTACTTATTTCTATAGAAAACGATTTGTTTGGCGAGATCTTTCAAGAAAGCCAACTATGTTAACATGTAACATGAAGTTTTTGCGGATTTTGCGGATCAGTGTCCTCGATTCGCAAAAATGAGTTCCCGCAGAAAACAACTCTCGCAAAATAATACTCCGCAAAAATTAACTCCCTTCAGTCAAATAAAGAACTCTGCTTTTTGATGTAAACTTGCGTCACTGGGACAGTATCAAACATAAGTAAGAACTTTTTTAAAACAACGATTTTTCTTTGTAGAAAACATTCGGGTTTTTTTTTCAATAGTAACAACAGTTTTTTCAATAGTAACAACATTTTTTTCTTGAGCATGGCAGAGGACAGGGGTAGGCTTTTTGTTTGATTTTGTTGTTGTGCCAGTCCTTTAGGTCCTGTACTGTTTTACCTTCCAAGATTTAATAGAATTCAGTGTCTCTAAGTAGAGCGTACCATAAGCATGGCAGAGAGCAGGGGTAGGGTTTTTGTTTGATTTTGCTGTTGTGTCAGTCCTTTAGGTCCAGTACTGTTTTACCTTCCAAGATTTAATAGAATTCAGTAAAATTTCTCTAAGTAGAGCGTACGTAACTCAACAAGTAATAAAAGTTAAAATATATTAAGTTTCCTTCCTCAAGTTGTTAATGTTCTGCTGCTTGAACAGAAAATTGCAAAAAATTAGTTCCCAGCAGAAATTTCAGTCATCTCAAAGCACATGTCTATGGTTTGCCAAGGAAACAATAGATTTGTCCCGCTGGGATAGGGATTAGGGATAGGGGCATTGTTCAATTGATATATCAATTGTATCGTTCGCCAATCACAGACATCGTTTGGACAGCTACGACCCCGTTCCTCGAACCGCAAAAAGTTGTTCCCGCAAAACACAAAAACTCGCCAATCCACAAAATAAACTCGCTCCCGCAAAAATTTCATGTTACACGGTATGTCATGCCAAGAAGCATTGTAGGATGTATTTTTTTATTATTATCCCAACGTAACTGTACAGTCACCCTCTTCGATTTGTTGATCGTCGATCGTTTATCCAAAAATTGCTAATCGGATTCCCCAGATTCCTGCGCCTTTTGTATTCAGTTGTATTGCCCTTTGGCTCTTGCAGATATTTTTAAGGTGTTAATTGTAAAATATACTATTCTAAACTAAGTTGTTTTTTACCTGAGAAGTTACGGATCGTACAAAATGATGTGAGAGACGCTTGTAGGAAAGTGATTAGAGCTGCCCCCTCCCCCTGCCCCTACCATTTTACGCATAATTTAACACAAAAACCTCGTCGATCTTCAAATCTTTCCCATCACATCGTAACGATACTCCTAAAACTCCACACAATGATTTATGTACAGTAACTTGATATTTTTACATCGAATGTCAATAACGTTCTACTTCCTTTTCTGAATGATGACAATCATTGGCGGCCATTTTTTTAATAAATTAAAATTAACAACTTAATATGTTTTTCTCAAATCCAATGTTGACTATCCTGTTTCCCTTTATGGCTTCGGCTCTACATCGGCTCTTAATTAAGATCAGGCGAATATATAATTTGGTATGAGGTACAGGATACAATTTCGGACCATTATAGAACGCTTTGACACTTATTTTTCTTTCTGTCAATTCGGAATTAATTAGTTTTTAAAAAAAAAAAACAACAATAAGATGGAGTATTATTAGGGAGCTTACGCAACGAGGACGGCAACGCCAAGGAAAACGTCACTTGAATAAAGGATTCGCGCTATTTCAGTTAAACTACTTTGCAATTGTTCCAATTTGTTTAATTTGTCTATGACAGGATTATCCAGGAGCTAAATTTGTAGGGTCAGCCTTTAAGTTCAAATAGATAAAGGAAAATTAACCATCGTGTGTTCACGTTCTCCACGAAACCTATAATTTGATCATTTGACGTTATTGTTTTGCAGGGAAGGCAAAGAAATGTACCAAAATATAAAACGCACGTGCATAAGCATTGTTTTCACTCAGTAAACCTATTGCTTTGTGCCGTTCTCTCTGTCGTCGCCGTCGTGGTTGCGTAAGCTCCCTAATAGCAGTTTAAAAAAAATGTATTAAACATAAATGGGTTGCTACTAGTCTATCAATTGTGTCCATTATTTGCTTATATTAGTTTTCTATTGATTATTCCTTGGAAGTGGAGACAAAAAGACATGTTTGTTCGTTGTAGAGAGGTAGCTGTTATTGGAAGGGAGCAACATCGTCCCCAGGGCCTTCTCTGTTTTCAAAATGGCGGGTCGGGTGAAGAAATCCCTGGACGAGGCTGCAAAAATGGTTGTGACTTAAATGGAAATTGCTAGATGCCATAGCTCAGAATGAGGTCGGACACCTTATTGAGACTTATATAACGGAGTAACTGGTTAGCTTTCAGTTGGGGTTAGTGGTAGCAGTTTATATATTAGTTAAATTTAGGACTAAGCAACCCGAGAAGCTTGGTGGTACAGTGGTACGGTAGGCTATGTACAACTAAGCCTAAACCTAGCTGAGGTCACAGGTTCAATCCTGAGTGGGGATTTCAGATTTTCTTTTTTACACTTAAAAATTTATTGCAAATAAAATTCTAAGTGTCGACATTACGTTATATAATTCTCAATAAGTGTCCGACCTCCTTCTGGGCTATAGAAGGTAGACTCTACCGACTTAAATGGATACTCCAAAATCAGGTTTCTGAGCCCGCGAGAATGAGGACCCCCAACAAAACCAATGTTCCTAGGTACTTGGTGTATCCCTGATCAAAATGTATGGTACTTCATGTATCCCTTATTGTAATGTATTTAGATATACTGCAGTGTAATTTAGGGTCGGATTACAGTATCTAGGGTTCAAGCACTGATTTTAGTATTTAGGTTTAAACACTGATACTCTAGGAGAAACCTTTGAATGCAGAGGTCCACACGACGCAGAAATTAAACTTGCTGGTAGTTGCCGTATCTTCTTAGTGAAAGATCTCGTTCCAGGTGCGTCACTTGAATGTGAAAATACAAAACTGAATGCAAGGCTGGCACTACGGCAAAGGGCAGATTTATTAAATGGCCAATATTTCGACTAATAGAACTAGTCTTCCTCATGGCCAGGAGATACTCTAGGAGTCTTGATACTCTAGGAGTTTTATTTGTAGAGGGGTTTCTACGATCGTGGGGACAAGGTTGGGAAGAGACAGCTGTTAAGGTTGCTTGAACCAGAATCACATGTTATAGACAAAGTATAACTGCAAGAAAGCATGGACTCTACACTATCCCCTCGGTATGGCAATTACCAGGACGAAACAGCTGTCCTGCCAAAAGTTAAGCAAAGTAAAGTTAAGGTTGTCATTTTCACTGTTTAAAGTTTAATATATTGCCAATACACTGTCAATTTACCAAACGTTTTGAAATTTTACCAAAAAAGTTCTAAGCGTTTAAAAACTGAATTGTCGGTCCATTTGCCAACATAATTTTGATCAGGCTCAAAGAGTTTTGGTCAATTTTCAACGGAAAAAAGCTCATCATTTTGAGAAAAATTAAAAGATAGTAACGTCAACTAATTTTTTATACATCCTTGCCCATATTTCCATTTAATAATAAATAAAATCCCACTAAATAAAACGAAAAACGCCTCGGACGTTTGACCGCGGTGGAATGGATGCAACTACCAGGGTGATGTGGTTGTGCGCATGACTGAGTAACGTTATGGGGATGGCCGTAGTGTGCTTCCTTGTCACATGCTATAGCTTGTTTTAATCATTGAATGTTTTTCACTTGTCCATCCATGCATGTTAAAAAATAACAACTGATCTTTTCGTTTCCACAGTTTTCGAACCGCAGGCACGGAGCTCTTTTACGCCTTTCTGTGCTGTAAGAAAAAGACGACCGCTCCTGATGATGATGACAGCGACGCTGACGTGAACTATAACGCCTGGGGGCAATTTGTGTTAACGCGCCGTCGCCCCGAGCAGATTATAAGCCGAATAAGACGCATGCGTTATCCTCGCCCTTCGCACGATGATGACCATCTTTTGGCATTGACCGCGTTTGCATTTGAGTCTCCAGATAATGATCAACAGAAGGAGACTTCAGTTTAAAGGGGATTGTCATGAAAATTTTGAAGGTCTTGAGTGAAAACTGCCCTACATTAAAACTTGATACCTTTGTCAGACACGAAATGCTCGTTGAACGCTAAAAGGAAGATATCAAGTGAATTTTCGAATGGAGAATATTATCATCATAATCGTATCAATAGCAAAATTCTCGATTGTGATTGGTCATCCGCGTGCCTATTTCTTACGTAACCGTATCAATAACAAAATTCTCTATTGTGATTGTTCATCCGCGCGCCTATTTCTCACGTAATTGGAGAGCGGTCACGTGGGTGTCCAATTACAGCTACTGTATCCAATTACAACTTTTTGTAATTGGATAGCTGTAATTGGACACCTACGTTGCGCGCGCGTCAATCAGTTGCACTTAAATAGGTTCTTTTTTGCTTTTTTTTTTCCTCCTACTTTCAAACTGCGATATTAAATATCCTAGGCGTTTTGAGTATAAAAAAAGACCACATAGACTTTTAAATCTCGCATTTTGTTTTTGATGTGATTAATTAGTAATTGAACTTCGTGTAGTACAATTCAGGGGTAATCGTGATTACGGGGTAATTACTCCCTGAATTGTACTCCACTCTGACTCAGTCCAATTACTATTACTTATAAGAGTTTTCTAAGACACAAGACGATAAACCATTTCCATCCTGGCCATCTGCAGCCCAAGACACCTATGCTCACTAGTAGAACTATCTTAAACAAAACTGGACTTTTTTTGCGGGGGGGGGGGGGGGGGGAGGTCCCCACTGGTAACACTGAAAATGGTGACATAGCCCCCTATAAGATCCCTTACATGTACTACAACCAGTATGGTTGTGTTTGGTGGAAGACCTCATAAATGTTAATGCATGGTTTGAGGGTCTCATTGAGGTTTTAAGAAACGGCAACACACGGTAGTTTTTCTCAAAATCTTTAGGATCTAGTCTGCCTTTATCCTGATCCACCTGAAAAGGTATGCTGAAATCACAGTTCTTATTTCAATTTTCGGCCATTTCAATCCGATACCAATTAAAGTTTTAGTCATTTGCAGAAAACCGCATTATCGATAAATTCGGTTTGTTCTTTCGAAATATTTATCCACTGTGTTGTAGCTGAATGTTGAACTTTAATTGGTGTTTTTCTTTTATTTAATAATTATGTGTCCATTTTATAAATGACCGTTATTAGTATTCTGTTTGTACAGCATATATACTGCTAAATTACAAACTCAACTATAAAGCGGAAATAAATAACAACGTATAACATGACATGACTGACTGACTGACTCATCGTTTAAATTCTGCGCCAATGAGCCTAAACAATGCGACCAATTAAAAAGCTGCTAAGCAGTGCTTTCCCGTGGTACTGTTTATAATACGACCATGATATTATCCTTTACACTGGGTGGTCCTAACTATTGAGTCCGTTGATGAAATCCTAAAGTGCAAGCAATCAAATGAAAGCTATTGAGCAGCAGTTTCAGGCAATTTTATTTTTCAATCTTGAGATTGGCTTCTGTAGAGTCAAAGGATTTATTTATAATAAACCTACCTGCGTGTATCGTTTGCACGGAGGCTTGGAACACTGGTTAGGCACCATGGGAGTAGAAAACCTGCTGAACGTGTAGTTGCTGCTTTCCTGGAACCAAAGCTTGACCCGGTCAGAAGGATTATGCAGTCGACTCCATTCACGAGCAAGATTTTGTCCTGTGAAGGGAAAACAAGAAAAGTAATTAAAAGTGCAGCACAACAAAGAAATTCCAATAAATAGAGCGGTTTTCAATTGAGTGTTATAAAACCAAAACCAAAGTAATTACTCTGACCAATCACAGAACACGCAGACAATCTGATGAATCAATCAGACCTCGAACCAAATACATGTAGCCGGCGCCAAGCGAGGGAAAACGCGCACGACAAGTCACGATTGGTTTTGGTTTGACTTCTGATTGGTTTATAAAGAGGCGCGAGATTTTTTAGCCAATCACAAAGCGTAGCAATGCAAAACCAAAGCAATTGCGAAATTACTTTGGACACTTAACTGAAAAGCGCTTTATAACTTAGACAAATCCTTATAGGAGTCCACCTATCACACCTGGGGTATGTACGGGCGATATCACGCGCGCTTTCGCGCTATAATAGTTAACAGCTGATGTCCGATCAATGGAGGTTTCCAAAACTATGTTATCGTACCTGACTGAGTTATCTGTTTGCACTTAAAAAGTCCCTTAAAATACGACCAGTCATGCATTCGTTAAACTAAATTACCGCCACGAGACAAAACTGCACAGAGAAAAAAAATAATTCTTTAACATACCAACTTGGCCTTTAAAAGGAGCATTGGGGTACATCTCTCCAAACTCCAGGAATCCGTGATCCCAGTTGCATTTGTTGGCCCACATTTGAGCCAAGTTTCCCAAGTCGTCATTCCAGAACTGTGAAAGGTCAGCATTTCCAGTTAGAGTTTCGTAACGATTTATTGTGAGTATCCGGCTTATACACATGCATGGGTGGATAGAGACAATGGGAAGTAAAGTTCCTTGTAAACAACAGATATAGAGAGCAGAACGTCCCAGGATTTAACCACCGTACTACCCTTCTTCATCGTATCTTAAACGTCAATCCACCGTAGGAAAAAAGATGGCGGCTGTTCATTTTACCACAATACCTTGCGGACCTTACACAGCACATAAGGCACAAAGAAAGCCAAATTTTTACAATATTTGTTCCAGTACTAAGGACAATGTGTAGACTTGGTTTGAAGATTTTAAAACTTTTCTTTACATTTTTATGAACGTTGTTAAGGTTTTTGTACGCTAAGAATTATGGGTAAATGTACCAATCGCCATCTTTTTTCCTACCGAGGATTGTGTGACATGTGTCGCTGTCATTTCAGTTAAAGGCAGCGATACTTCGATACTTAGTAAGTAAACCAAGTTAGAATTCACTCACAAAAGAAAACTGAAAACATATTGCCACCGGTAAAAGCAAATACATTGCATCTGGATATATTGCACTGTACAAAGATGTATCTATCCGTAGGACGTTCCGGTTGCTATAAATAATTGTGAAATAATTATGGACAACAAACATTGCCGGCGTGCAATTCAATCAAGAGTATATCAGAAACACTTGAATATTGTTATTAACTCTAAATCAGGCCTACCTGTGAAAAAAAAAAAAACAATCAAAGCACCTCATTAGAAAGATAAATATCATACCATATATTCCATGTTGGCTGCTGGGGGGCTCACTAAGCTGCGATATTTATTATGTTCATCCACGAATTGTTCTTTCTGTCGTTGTGTAATCTTTGAGATGGCGTATTCTATGGGCATTGGTTTCAATGGACCCAAAGACGAAACAGAGGATATAAGGATCAGGAGAAAGAGCGGCGAAAATGTGCTACATATTAGCAGATTTTGCTTATCCATTCGACCGAAGAAAAAATGATTAAAACGAAAAAAAAAAAAAAAGTCAAAGTTAAACAGATGCCATTATCTTAAGATCAAAGGCGAAATGAGATGGCCACCAGGAAGTTTTTGGCGGCATTAGCAAGTTTTTTCACACCTTAATAGATGTGCCACCTACCAAACAATAAGCTTTGTGGCACTTTATGGCACTTCAGCACTTCACGCTGGATTATCTTGGATTAGACTACGAGTAGTCCCTCATTTTTCCTCAGGGATAGTAGAGCGAGCGAAACGCGAGCGCGCGTGAAAATCAGTCCACGCGAGAAAGGCGAGACGCGCGTCTCGCCTTTCTCGCGTGGAGTGATTTTCACGCGCGCTCGCGTTTCGCTCGCTCTACTTTCCCTGAAGAAAAAGGAGGGACTACTCGTAGTCTAATCTTGGATAGAAAAAGACAAACTCTATCAATGTGGTCTGCCCTCACGATCATAAATATGACATCGTTTCGGTATCGGATCTATCTGGAAGCCGTGAATCGCTCAGCAAATTATTTTGTTTTGTTTTGCCTTTTTTTTTCGGCAGGTTTTTACATCCTCGGAGACCCGGTCAGAGACAAACTCAGTGACAATGCACTGGGTGGCATGTAGAGTTGGGAATAAATATAAAACAGAGTTAATCGGTGCTGCCCCTAAGCTTCCATAATGAACCTGTTCCAGGCGTTCAGATAGTGAGCGAAAGAGAACGAGCACCCCCTCCCCAGTCTCTGCTCGTTTTGCCCGCTCGTTTGCCCGCCGGTTTTTAGCTGCTCCGCCCGCTGCCCCACAATAGACTGCTAGCTGTCCCCGTTTTCAGTCAATCGATCGCGCGGGGGTTGTGACTAGAATGGATCATGCAGGCTCCAAAATCAGGTTTGGACCAGCGGTTTCAGTGAAAACATTGGTTTGGTGTGGGTTTCTCATTCTCACGGGATCAGAAACCTGATTTTGGAGTATCCATTTAAGTTACAACAGGAGCTTCCTGGTCACAACCATCGAGCGGGCGAGCTAATCCTCTTCCCACCTGTTCCCCAGCGCCTCCTCGGCTCACATTACTTCGCTCGCCTTGTTGAACGCCGATCGCGTATTTACCCGCCCGCTCGACTAGCCAGCGAGGGCCTGCTAGCAGTCTACCACAATCTTAACGCCTGGAACAAGCTACCGTAGTTGGTAAAGGAAACCATGTATAATTCTGTTGTTAGCCCAGTTACCCAATTACTCCAATTACAAAGTAGAAACCCGTTGATCGTTTTTTTTTTATTATGTCTAGATTCTTTTTTGGACGCTGACCCACAGGTCAGTCAGTCATATAATTTTTCCAACAGTTGTCTCGTAACAGTTATTGCATGAGAGATGCAATATAACAAGGAATCACCTCTCAAAAACTAACTGCGCCACGCTAACCGTAGTGAGATCGTGGAGGTATAAATATATAAACCGTTAATTAACGGCCAAACGAGCACGGTCTGACTGAAACTTTTCAAACGTCCGACTGACCAAACTTTTAGGATCAATCTTTGTTTCTGGGACTTTTCATGACTGTAATACTCTATAACTAAGCCTAGACTCTCCATAATTTATTTTTGTAATTTTCATCATATTTTCCATGGGTGCGAAAATGTTTGAATTGCCACATTATTTCAAATGAGGAATTTTTAACCTATGAACGTTAATTGTACTCTGAGTACTCTGTACTCTTAATTGTACTCTGCACGGTAGAATAGACTAGTACAGTAAACTTCGACTTTAGACGAAACACTCCTGCAAGACGGGCACCTTTCTATAAAGACGCGTACGTATTGATCAATTATTGTATGGTAATGGTCGGATTTCACTTGCTCTTCTGTTACTAAACTCTCTATACAGTCCATATACTGAAGGTGGACACCTCTCTCTAAGGCGGCCGACAGCTAAAGCTGATCCCAAAGGTGTCTAGCCTGCGAGCAGGCTCTACTATTTGGGTTTCACGCGCGAGTGCTATGTGAGCGGCGAAGCCGCGAATTACGAGCGAATTACTTTTCCTCGCCCCATTCTTCTCGCCGGCTTCGCCGGCTCACCCTGGCAGCTCCGCCGGCCAAGATGGCAAGATACTCGCGCAATACCCCAAACAAGTTAGCCTGCTCGCAGGCTAAAAGGTGTCTAGCTTCAGGCTAAGACAGAGTTCACTGTTCTTATCGCTTTGACTATAAATATAACATATCATTGATTTTCAGTTTCGAAATTTTACCTTCTTTGCTAATTAAGCAAAGGCCGATAAGGTGGGTCCAGCTCCCTGATAAACCGCACTAATGGTATCCATTACCCCTATCTATTATCTAAAACCACAATCCGGGCGTCCATGGGGTCAGAAATCCGCCAAAAATAACGGTTTTGAAGACACGTGTACTTATTAAAGCTGTTCCATCTACGAATTCTTGCACCAACCAACACTTTCTCTTTTATAAGCTTTCATAAATATAATTCTCAAGTTTATTATTGCTTTAAACTTCACATTTTTTCACACTTTAATTTCAAATTTTTCAAATGTTTTACGGCATTTCACCCAGACATAATTCATAACCCAAGTTGGCAGTTTTGATGACAGTACGGGCCGCCGCAATAACGGCAGTTATGTCAGTTCAGTGTCAGTTTAGGTGCTAAGGTGCTGGAGTATCTGATTCGTTTATACGCAAAAGTGCGAATTTTGCAATTTGAATTTTGATTGAAAAATTACCTCATTTGCATACAATCCATTTTAAAAACAATCCTAATTAATCGATTTTTTTACGCGGAGCATTTAATGTCTAAGGATAAACAAGGCAGATATCAAAAAAAAGAAAAGTTTGATCACATCTCATGATTCATCCCCAGACTTGATAGGACTGATAGTACTAGGAAAGAAAATTGAAAAAAATTCGGACAACAATTATTATAAAAGACAGACCCACATAGCCAGATCGACTGAATGCACACTTATGAACATCTTATGATCTCGAAATTTAATACGATAGGCCTAAATAGCGGGTATACGGTAAAAGGAATACTAGACTGGACGTGACTTGAAGAGGCCTAGCAAAACGCGTCATGTAAGACGAGAACTAGTATATAAAGAACTTCTCAAGTGGTCTGATATTCAAAAGTATCAATTAAGAACATTATACGGTGACTAAACGCCAGTGATTTTAGATCCAACATGACAGTAGGCTCTTAGCTTAAGGATCCGCACCCCCCCCCCCCCGGATTCCGTCTGAAATCGATGCCTTTGGTTCGGCGGACTCGTCTTTCATTTTCTCATGATAACAACAGTTCAAACCTCTTAGTTTTCGAGAATTGTCGACATTTTTAGAGAGAGATGGCCGTTTCCGCGACAATTACGAATGCAAAATTATTCCGAATATTGGCGCATTTTGGGTAATTTTTTTGCTGGCTGATAAATTGCATGTGATTTCTTTCAATTGATCAGAATTTCAGATTTGTCAAGTATTTTAATAATAACAGGAAATAAAAACATTTTCATTTAATAGTGATTAAGTCTGCCAGTTACGTTTGGATGGAACAATGCGAGGAAAAAACAAGAATCGAACCTCTCCTTATGGACACCTTCCGAACCCCTCTCTATTACAGATTGAAACATGTATTGAAAGATATACCAAACTTCATACAATCGCTACCTCTGAAAAAAGGACACCTCTATAATGCGGACACTGGGATCTGTCCCTTTGTTGTCCGTTTTAAGGACGGGTTCGACTGTCAAAACGTGGCAGAAATTTAACAGTTCAGTTCTTCGAGGACGCGCCAGATATGAGCTGAGCTGATACGATAACCAACGAGGCGCGTAGATTGGTTCCCTCCGCTATGGATCTGAGCCATTATCCCGTTGACCACATACATGTTTGCCGAAAAATGATGACGAATTTCTTGTACTGAGAATTTTTTTTGTGGCGACACGAAAAACAATTCACATACGCTATTTTTTGTTTATTGATGAAAATTGTTTCCATGGCGCCATTTGTCTGTTTGTCTGAGTCAGTTTTCCCAAATGGAATTTGTCAGTTTGCACTTTACAGTCTGGATATCACGTTGCGCAGAGCGCCAAATTCAAAATTCAAAATAACCTTTGTTCCGTCCGGTATAAATAAGAGTTTACGCGACTGCCAAACCCAGTACGCAGCAAGTATTCATCTGGTGAACTGCACAAACAAGGCTTAGCTTCTTCCTCGAAAGTCTACTGGTTTGTAATGGCGCGATTAGACATGCTTCTTGTTTTTCTAGTGGTGAAATGCATAGCCGCAAACTACAGTAAGTGATATCGTTTATTGATCGATTTATTTCACTTGGAATCTTAAACCCTGTCATCCTATTTAATATGCCCCGTTTAATTTTAATGAGCTCGGTAACGGTCTATAATGGTTTAAAAAATAGGAGTTTTTCATACCCTCTTGGCATTTGTAACTTTGGTTTATTAATTTTATTGAACTGCACGAACATGCAAGCGTACTGAGCTCACAGTTATTCCGAAATTCTTCCTCGAAAGTCTACTGGCCTGGTTTGCAATGGCGCGATTAGAAATCCTTTTTGTGTTTTCTTGTTTGGGACTTGCATAGCCACAAAATATAGTAAGTGGTAGTGTTCATTGGTCGATTAAATTGAAGTGGAATTAATCTTAAACGTTATTACCCTATTGACGCGACTTTCACTTGCCCCGCCGTTAATTTCAGTGCAAACAGCTCAGTTCAGAACCGACGGTATTTTCATGTTTTTAAAGTTTAAAGTATCGATTTTTCTGCCATCATCTTGGCATTTATAATATTCATTTATTTTTAAGGAGCTTTGCTTGATTGGATTTCTCACATAAAATTATTTTGTTACATTTCTCAGTCGATGTTATAGCCACGCTTTAATATGAGGGCAAGCAAAAATGCTTAATCCGAGACACCACGTTTTAGGGGCAGCTCTGCACCTAAAAACAAAAACTCTCTATGGCAATAAAAGAGTCATAAAAACACCGTCTTATAATTTTTTCATACTCACGCGTTCTCAGGAACTTCCAGACCGTAAAGACAACAAAGATAACTTGGATTAGCAACGGATCCGTATTACGGACGTGACTCAAATTATTCGCCAACGGATGAAGCTACATAAATCGCAGAAAATTCAAAAAAGCTTTGGGCGTGTTGCAAACAGTGATTTAGTTGCCAAGGCTTATAGCTTTTGAAAGAAAAAGCCCTGATTTACTAGGCGGTATTTGTAGGTTGTCTAAATCTTCTTTCGTTTTTATGTTGTCCTCTCAACCGTTCTTGTATTGCACATGCAACTCAACGCGTATCACAAGGCTTGCTCACCCTGCTTTCAAAAATTCAAAATTCAAACGCCGTTAACTGACTGTTTGTCGGTTTATCAGTAACACATTACAATGTATATACAAAATGCTATTTTAAGACAAAATTCTACAAATATTTACTGCACCCGTTAACCGCAGACATAATCTTGAAATTATGGCCAGATGGCAATTTATCGATGACAGACATAACTTTCGGTCATCTAAATGATGGGGGGATATTTTTGCCTATTAAATTACATACTTAATCTAAACCATCAATTTATAATAACTGAGGTCATCTCAACCCTGAAGCAGTTCTGGAATATTCTAAAACAGGCATTTCGCTGGAAGCTTTGTAGGTGTTAACGTCACATTTACATTTTAAGACTTGATGTGGCGGTTTTCTTAAACTCCCTCGAAGAAAAAAAAAGAAAATAAAGACTAGGGCGTAATCGAACCTCACCCATAATAAATCCCACACGCAATCTTTCAGAGTTTTTTCAAGTTTTCAAGCTATAAAATAACAACGTCAAACTATCAAGATAAGGTTCACGTTATCGAAAACGACATCACGCTAGCAATATCGACGTCACGTTATCGACGCCTGATGTGGCGGTTTTCATAATCTAACTAAAACAAAAAGGAACTTGAAGGAATGAATGAATTGAATTGAATGGACCCAACCTTAACCACGAATACTGTTTTAAAAACGTTTGCGATTAGGGCGTAATCGAACCTCACCCACAAATCCCACACTACACGCCAGCTTTTGCGAGTCAGGCTATAAGATAGCGAACTAACGGCTTGTTTTTTTGGGTATAGTCATATAAATAGGAAAATGAATCCTCGAAATAGATAGTTTAAATTGTGCTCATTTTAAAGCCATTTCAATTTATTCTTCCGCTTATTATTTTATTTAGTTTTTTTTTTTTTTTTAATTTTACTTCGTTTTACAGTCAGAATGAACAGAATAGTACCATTCATTCTAGTTCCCTGTCGAAAAATGCATTTCGTTCGATATAGATGGAATTGTTTTTATTTGTCAAAACGGGTATAATCTAAATAATCAGAATTGTTACTTTTTTTAGTTTAGGGTTGAACTTCTCTTTATTGATCTAGGTCATTATCAACACGATCCGAAACCTCGGCAAATCATGGACTAATTGAGGTCAAGTTAATATTAAAGATTTTCAACAGTGCCATTCCTCTTTGCTTTTCAGAATTTTTCAGAATCAAATTTGAGATTTTCACAACTTGTGATTCTGGCCACAAAGTCTTGGAAGTAAAACCCCTCAGAGAAAAAATGCTCTTTTGAAGACCCCTGAATGCGTTCTCTTGTGAACTGAACTTATTATGACGTAACCCTCAGATATAACCACTTATTAATAATTACAGGGCAGTTTTCAATTGAGTGTCGAAAGTAATTACACAGTTGCTTTGGTTCTACATTGCTACGCTTTGTGATTGGCTAAAAAATCTCGCGCCACTTTCTCGACCAATCAGAAGTAAAACCAAAACCAATCGTGACTTGCTCGCACGCGTTTTCCCGCGCTTGGCGCCGCCGACATGTTATTGCTTCGAGCTCTGATTGGTTCATTGGATTGTTTACGACTGCTGTGATTGGTCAGAGTAATTACTTTGGTTTTGGTTTTACGACACTCAATTGAAAACTGCCTCATTATTCTGATCAATCGCGCTCAGAGTAAAAACCAAAATAGCTGGGTTGGTCTTCTTCCCGCGCTCTGGAGGGCTCCAGGGGACGGGAAGATGACAGACCCTGGAATGAGGTTGCTGACAGCCTGCGAATATAGCCACCTCTCATTATAGCTCCAGTAAATTCAAAACGAGTTCTTTAACTGCTGTCTACTTTGAAGACCTTTTTAATACTTGTTATGCAAACACCGTAAGAACTGAAAAATATACACAAATACGCGATACGAAACTCTACGGATAAATTATTACGCTTGGTGACGAAAAAGCTAGAAATAAAGAGCTTTACAACTGGTTTGAAAACCAAAAATTTACGGTACAATTGACCCATGAGTTATTTGAACAAAAATTACAATAAACAAAACAATCATGTAAAAAACGAGAATGTTGCGACTGTTACAGTAACACGAATAAAACCGCTTAACTAATCGTAGTTAATTAAATAAATAAATAAATAAATACCTTGGTTCTGCCCTACTAGTAACTTGAAACTTGCGGCTTGTTGTTTTAGCAACTGAACTTGTAAGCCTTGCTTGCAACTTTTCGCTTGCAACTTTTTTCTTGTATCTTGCTTATAACTTTTCTTTGTAACTTTTGCTTGCGATTTGCTTGCGACAACGCAAAATTTTGTATTTTTAAGTACTGTGGTGTACACTATCGTGTGCTTAAAATGTACGCGCGATAAATTGCGACAATGTAAAGATCTAGAAACGTAATAAAGAACTTTCTCTTAAATAACAAATCATAACTGGAAAGGGTAGCGTTCTTTTAATAAATAAAACGCAAAATAAACTAAAGATAATTGATTTAGTAATTTGTTTCTGCTGTAGCTACACTCATCGCTCAGGGCCGTTAGGGGACAGTACGCAGCTCTTACAAGTTCTTCTCTGTTTTGCTGAGGAAATAATAGAACAAACAACACAACAATGGACCCTAGCCCTGAAAACAATAGAGCTGCGTGATACCCAGGTCCAATGAAATTAGAGGTTGTTAAGAGCAGCGTCGTATCAATGGCCGCTAGGGGCGTTCGCGCGCGGAGACGTCCAAGTCCAGATACAATACTGACAAAAATTTACCCTTGTGTTTGACTTCCTTTGGCCTTAGCAATGATATACTTTAATTTTTCTCTTTGCATAGTTCGACCAAATCGTCCATTTTTCAACAACTTCGACATTCCGCAGCCACAGTTCGATGAGCGAACATCGCTGGCTGAGATGAAGCGCATGTTCGAATCCGTCGACCATATGTCTTCCCGCTCATATGTACCACGTGATTTGGTGGCTGATGGACCTGTGGCCTGGTACCAGCCAGAGGAAGATGAGCCGTTTTACGATGACGGAAGTAAGTTTCATACTGAAGACTTGTATATGTTGTGGTGCAATTTTGTCCTTGGTGCAAATTTCATTTTCCTTTGTTTTTGGGTATCGAAATGAATGATAATGTATGATAATGAGTTTTAAAAAAAGGAAAATAAAATTTGCACCAGGGACAAAATTGCACCACAACATATACATGAACAACCCTACGCCCCGTCCGCGCCAATGTTACACCAGCCTATAGTCCACATACAAGCAGAAAAGTTCTGCGATTCTACCAGAGTACTCATACGTTTTCATTCACAAGGACAACAGATACGCATGATGATTCTTAGATAACACGCGCGGAAAATAAGCTTCTGTAGTTGATAAACATTCAAAAGGCATCTCGCACGTAGAGATAATTTAGCTTACAAGTGATTCATTCCAAACGACAATGAAATACCTTTTTACAACCACAAAGGCGGTGTGCATACAGGTTGCAACATAGTCTACAGAAGTTCGCCTTCAGGCCAAACACTTTGCTGGTGCTGATGGAGCCCAATTGCGGTCTTACTGCATAACTTTTCATATACACGGCTTACATACCCAACCGTTTCACGCTAAAATAAATTGATGATTTTTACCAATACGATTACGACATCGCATTCTCCTTCCCTTCATTCCAGTCCCCAAACCTCTCCCCACCCCACCAGCAGTGCCTTTTCTCGCCAAACAAATCAACAAGGCTGACCACGTAATATGGCTCCTAGAAGCTAAATAAATACAGTATACAATATTAATAATAAATTAAGTAGCAGTAAGCAGTTGAAACATCCCGATCTACATCTAAAGTGACTACATGGTGAGAGAAACGATAACACACTTACCTTAGTTTCACGATGAACAATAACCAACTCTTTCTCGATATTCATTATTTATTTTAATTAATTTGTAGTGAATAAACCCAAAACTATAGTTTTACAACCACACCTTCAGCATCTTCAACGAACGATATTTTGTTTTCCTTATTCTATTGTCAGAATGCGCCGACAGGTTTTCTAGATGTCAAGTTTTTGTAGATAATAAGCAGTGTTATGAAGAGAAGTTCAAAAAGTGGATGCAAGCAAAATGCAGAAAAACGTGTGGATTCTGCGGTGAGTTATTCACGTTTTGTTGCTTTATAGATCGTTGTCGTGATTGCAGTTTCTGGTCGTCGCTTCACTCTTTATCACAAAATTAAAAACTTCATACCATTTGTTAGCATCGTTATTAATGTCTACACATACCGAAAGATTCACAATGAGCAGTCTTTTAATCGACCAACGTAATGCAGTGCTCTCTATTAGAACAGGAGGTGGGGTCGTAGCAGATACCATGGGTCTCCTTTCAAGGGAGGTGGGGTTGTAGCAGATACTATGGGTCTTTTTTCAAGGGAGGTGGGGTCATAGAAGATACCATGGGTCTCCTTTCAAGGGTGGTGGGGTTATAGAAGATACCATGGGTCCCCCGATTATGGAAGTAGGGCCACTGTTAAGTGAGGGGAGGGGGGCTGTGGAAGTTACCCTGGGTATCTGGATAAGGGGAGGGGGCTATAGGGAGGTACAGTAGTCTCGACCTATTTTGGTGGGTCCCTAGCATGTAAAATAGTTTTGACCAGTTCCCTTAGTTGTGTCCATATTCATTTAGAGATTGCTTTGATTTTAATTTGCATTGCTCAGTACTCTTAGTAATTGGCTACAAAATATTGCGCCAGTTTCTCAACCAATCAGAAGTAAAACCAAAACCAATCGTGACTTGCCTGCACGCGTTTTCCCGCGCTTGGCGCCAGCTACGTGAATTTGCTACGTGTTCTGATTGGTTCATTGGATCGTATGCGTCTGTTTTGATTGGCCAGAGGCATTTACTTTGGTTTTGATTTTACGAAATAAATTGAAAACTGCTCTATCTTTTTTCAAATCGTTTTTTACTCACCACAACTTCAGGAGAAGAAAGAAAATAAACCGGAGAAAGAGCATATTAGTGGACTGCTCAATCGTGAACGATAAGGCTTAAAAAAACGTTGTCATAGCCGCTTGATGACGATAAAACGTTTAAAGTTTTACATATATTTTTAAAATCTTCGTGTTTCACCTCTGACCATACGAGTTAACACACGTCTGCTTTTTTTTCTGAAATAGAGGAGAACTGCATGGACTCAAAATATGGCTGTTGTCCAGACCGTAAAACCCCCGCTGACGGACCCAATAAAGCAGGCTGCGGAAGTAAGTCATTTATCATTTTAACTCGTGACTACGCGAAGCTTCGAACGAGCTATAGCGTTTGAGTAGAAATTTCACTCGATTGCTTGATCGGCTGTAAACTTTGAGCCCGTGATATGTAATGGTCACCTAGCTTACCCATGGGGACGATCGACGTTTGAGGGAGGAGATGGTGGATAGTTAGGCGCAGGGTGGTGCGGGGTCAGTGGAGCAACACGCCAAAGAGAGGGGAAGGCGTGCTTTTGTTTAGAGCGTTTCGTATACACGAGTTGGCTCATGGTATCCTTTGATTATTATATGTATGAAAAAGAAAACATATCCAACTCTCAAAGGCTTTCATTTGATTGGCGGCCCCATTTACAATTTTATCCACAAACTCGAAAGAACGATAGAACATTCAACAGCACATGAACAGTACAACAGAAACGTAAGGTTCTCAGAAGCTTTTCTTTCAATGGCCACAATTTACTGAGAAATGTGTCCACAGACACAAGAGTTATCATCATCATCATCATCATCATCATCATCATCATTAACATCAAGTGAACACTTTACACCGTTTCTGAATGAATTAATTATCTAAAAGCAAGTGTACTGCTTTAATGGGTGTTTCTTGGTGTTGCGGAAGCCATTGTTGGTTAGCTTTTGTGTTGTGGTGTGGGTATTGTTCAGTGTCTTTTGAATCTTTTGTTTTACGTCATTTGGTGATCACACCATCCGCAACACCAAGAAACTACCGCTTTAATTTATAAATCGCTTCTTCTTTCCACTAATCCACGACAATATGCAAATAGACCACAGATTTTTTATTTGCTTGATGGAATCTTGATGGTGGTCTCATAAGAAAATCGAAAAACGTTTTTCGATATTTTCCATGTTTAGCCGTCTGAAAACGCGAAATTTCTGGTTGGGTACAATACCGCGCAAGAAGAAAGACTGGGGATAGTCAGCTGTAACGTCAAATACCAGAATGCTAGTTTCACAGTTTCTAGGTTCCTCAGTATTTTTAATATGCCAAGAGGCCGAAACATGGTTATATTAATTATGTTTTTTTTTTGGTGCGTGTTGCTACAGCCATAATTAATATAATCACGTTTCTGGGTGAAAATAGCGGAGGAACCAAGAAAACGCGAAACTAGCATTATGGTATTGACGTCACAGCCGACTATCCCCAGTCTTTCTTCCTGTGCGGTATTGTACCCCACCGGACGTGAAATTTCACGTTTTTAGATACCTAAAACACGGAGAAGAAAAATCGATATCGAAAAAAACGTTGATCAACTTTCTTATCAAACACCATGCAGATTTAATCATACCGCCATACAGTGTTTGTAGGTGGAATCAAGTGTCAAATAATTTCGGTAAAATCTGATCTGAATTTTGCTATATTTATGAATTTCTCATACATTTATCAATAAATCTTAGTCGAAGTTCACGGAAAAAAATACAGACAAATGTATGGCATATAGATAAATGTACAGGCGGGGTTTTTTTTATCCCCAACAAGCGCGAAGTCCTCTATTAGACGAATTAACATTTCTATTATACCATCCTTGCTTTTTTTTTTTAGTAAAGTTATGCATTGACCTGAGAGACTGCACAAACGTTAAAACGAAGTGCGACAAGCCTGGTGCAATCGCCTTTAAAACTTGGCTTCGAAATAACTGCGCTTACACTTGCCGGCTTTGCAGTAAGTAATGAAATATCATTTTAATTTACAAACTAGCGGAAAGGTGCGCTCTTTGTGGAGGTGCCGGACTGTGAACTATTGATTAGCTGGTAAATTATTCCCCCAAGCCTTCTTTATTCAATAAAACAGTTTGCGAGGATGAGGTTTAATTTATTCGCCTGAATTTGAAAGGGGAATAGCGAAATTCCCGAAACATTCTGTTAGCCTAACATGTCTTGATTAGATTGATTGATATAGTCTTGTCAGTGGCTTGATTGTACGCGCTGACAGAAAGGTGGTTTTCCAGTTTTAAGTTACCAAATGACTTTTTTAATAGTAAGAGTGCTAAAATTCATTGACAATAGTCGATGATTCTACTACATCATTTTCAAAAGCTTTACAGTTAATAGCTTTAACTATAAAAAAAAAGAAAGATGTGAACGACAGACTACCTGGAGGCCTTCATTAATTAGGGATTTCCTTGTGTTACGGAAATTTAACTTATTGTTAGTTAGCTATATATATATATATATATATATATATATATATATATATATATATATATATATATATATATATATATAGCTGAATTTCTGACAACGCGGCTGATGAAAATTACAGCAATGTCACTTCAACAAGCTCGAACAAGACTTTCTATGACCCCGAATAGCCCGAAAATCACAGGCAAGAGAGAGAAAAGGGTAAGGGAGTGAGAACGAGAGAAAAAGACTAGCAGCAGTCTTTTGTTTTTATATACCGTGGAGAAACGTACGACATGGTATTCAAAAATCGAGCTAGATATTTGTGTTCTGTTACCGGGAAGTACTCAGTCAGCTCAGTGTCTTTCGAATATTTTCTGTTACGTCACTTGTTGATCGAAACTTCCGCAACACTAAGTAAATTCCTTTATCAGTTATTGTTAGTAGCATTTGTGTAACGGACATGTGTGTAATTTGTATCGATTATTTATTGGTATAAACAGAGGCACCGAGTCCCCAGGGAGACTGCGAGGCTCGCAAGCCATTGTATGGTTGTTGTTGGAATGGTCAGGAAGCAACAGGATGGAACGGCCAGGGCTGCTTACGTAAGTTAATCATGGTTTTCATTAGCGACATATAAAGCATAAGCACGTATAAGTATAAGCGGAGGCATAACAGCGCTCCTGCCAAGTGAGAATAGACCCGACATACTTGCATAAGCATAAGCGGAAGCATAATAGCGCTTCTGCCAAGTGAGAAAAGGCCCGACATACTTTCATATAAAGCATAAGCAGAAGCATAATAGCGCTTCTGCCAAGTGAGAACAAGCCCAACTCCATACTTGCATAAGCGGAAGCATAAGCATATGGATCAATCTTATGCGCAAATTCGTATGCTTCCGCATATGCTTTTCTTTATGCTTATGCTAATATCGCTAGTAAAACAAGACTGCTTCAAATGAAGCTTTTGTCTTGAGCTGGAATCATTTCTCTTCAAGTGTTTCTATGGGAATGCAACAAACATTTGGCGCGAAAATATGAATGGATTTTTGTCCAAGGACATTACCTTTCAATGACTGATGTTTTAATTAACACCACTTCTGTCAACTTTGATGCGGCTCATTCAACTCATTTGTATGATTTACTTTCCAGCTTGTGAGGACACATATCCACGAGCATGCCAGCTTTTTCCACAATGTGATTCTCCATTCTATAACATGAGGACGTTTGTGGATCAGAGCTGTCCTAAGACATGTGGGAGGTGTGGTGAGTAACAAGCAACTATATTTATTTAGTATCAGGATAGGACAGAGGGGGAGGGGGGGAAGGGGGATGGGGGAGGAGGGGGCGGGGGGGAGGGGCAGCGTGGGGCGTGGATTTGTGACTGCACTTTTTTTTCTCGTTAAACGTGACCTGTTATATGGTTGCACGCGTTGCGTTTGTATCTGTGGTGTGAAACCTTTGAAACCTTTGAAACGTTTTATAGGAGCATGTTTTGACAAACAAGAGTCCTCCAAATGCGAAAGGTGGGAACAACAAGGCCTGTGTAAGAGCTCGGGGGGATGGAAAGACTATATGGCAGAAAACTGTGCCAAGACGTGTGGGCTTTGTGAATCCAGCGGTGAGTTTGAGTGTAATTATAATTTAGAATTATAATTACATATATTGATTTTATCTTCACTATCGTTATCGTCATCATCGCCACCTGCATGCACCATTATCATCATCATCATCATCATCACTATCATCATCAACATCATCACCATCATCATCGATCATCATCATCATCACCACCATCATCATCATCATCGATCATCATCCAAGTTCGTCCCCAAAATACACCTACTCTGCACTATATCTGTTGCATAACATGCTTGAAGTCAAGAAGTACCTCCAGTCATTAAAAAAAACAACAACAATAAATAGTAGACTGATGTTTTAGATTGTAGTTACACTGAGGACTTTCGTTATGCTCTCCTTAGCATCAGCGATAATTAACAACCGCTGGAGTCAAACCATGCATTCACTATAACGATATATCTGCTGAGAAAAACTAAAAATAAATGTCTTCCCAACCGGTCTTCTTTGGAAATCATATATTTTATACACGTTAATTTCAGCTACTATAAAAGTTTCATGAAGTTCAATTGACCTTCCTTTCCTTATACGGGAGATATCGATAGTCACCTCGACAGATAACCGTTGTAATGTGCAGTTTTAGTATTGATAAAATGTTTTTTTTTTTTCAGGAAACAATGGCGTGAGATCCATTATGGAGCTGTATCATGGGAAATAAAAACACTAGATTAATGTGGAAATTAAGCGTAATTATCGTTAAAATTAGAATTAATATAAAAAGGGTAGATTGTAAATAAAGACAAAAAACTGACCTATCCGTAGGAAACACCAAAAACGTATATTTCCAGAGGTTGGACTACTAATTGAGGCATCTTCTCGATGTATTACGTCCAAAATAACTTAGCACTTATTGAATATTGCATGATTACATATTAAAAATCAAAAAACTCAATTCGGTTTTTTATACGAACGGAAGTCTAGCCTTGCATGTGACTTCGGTTGGTCGGAGGAACAAACTGGACCGAACTGAGGCTAACACTTAAAGGAGCTATGTCATGGTGATTTTGAGGTTTTCGAGTCAAAACCGCCCCAAATTAAAACTAAGTACCTTTGTCGTACACGAAATGCTTAAAGAACACAAACAGGAAGATATCAAGTAAATTGTAGTAGAGAAAATAAACCATAATCAGAGTTTTAGCGAATTTTCTAAGACAAGAGCGATAAACTTGAAAAAACTGGCCCAATTTTTTCAAGATGCAATCCAGTTCCATCCTGGCCATCTGCAGCCCAAGTCACTTATTTTTACTCTTAGAGCACTAGTAGAATAATTTTAAACAAAACTGGACCTCTATTTTTGGAATTTCACTGAAATAAAGAATGTATTTTGGCTTCTTAAAGTAACGCTAAAAATGGTGACATTTAATTTAAAGCCCTTTCTTGTTTCGGTCCCCGAAAGAAATGTAGATTGAACATATCAAAGTAAAACCAGCTAAGCTTGCATGGACAACGATGTTATTATTACAGCTTAATAAGTTTGCAAATGTAAATGGCTTTGAATTCTCAATAAAAATACTTAGTTTACTATTATTCTTTGTGTAATTCAAGTTGTCTAGCTAGCCTGCGTGGCAGGCGTTCTAAGGGGAAGGGGGAAAATTCGGGCTCGCGAGAACGCGAAGGGCGCGCGAGGAAGGGATTTTGACAATTATTTTTTCCTATTTTAAGATAATAAAGCAAGCTCCTTGCAATAATCATGAAAATACCATATTTCAGCCTGGATAGTGTCTCTTTAACACAAGGAAAGTTTGGGGGAAAAATTGTTTTCAGGGGCACTCTTGGGTCTTCGAACTGAAGTTACGACTTCAGTAACTGTATTTATAAATCAGACGAGTGTATAGATTGTTTTCATGTACATAAGCAGTTTTCTTTCTTTCTTTTTTTTGCTTTGACAGCAACACCAGAGACATGAGTACAGTGAATGCCAAATGACTTGGCAAAATGTTGAAGCCCGACGATGTTCAATAGCCGACTTTCAATTGGTACACCAACATGACGGCCGATTCCATTTTTAAGACATTCTTGAAATACAGCAAAATGTTCTTTATAATGTTCAAAGATTCAAAAGACCTCCGATTCACATCATCGCTTAATTAGAAAAGACTGCAAACTGGAGACGATCAGCCCAACTCCCGGGGGGGGGGGGGGGGGGTACTCAACAAAGTTTTGTTCGCTCGCTCGATTTCTAATACGAACCAACATGTACATGTGCGTGAATACCGTACGCCCGCACTGCTCCTGAAGTAATCTATATTTAGCTGTTTATAGATTTTAGAAGTTTGATGACGTTGAGTGAAAACGAGCTATAGTTCCCAAGCATATAACAGGCATGAGTAGTGAACTTCGGAAAGAACTTACTCGTGCAAGAAATCATGAAGGGCAAGGTTCTCCACGCACGCAAATAAGAAACACGATTTTCTTCCTGTTATGACCTATTGTTCTATCTAAACAACTATACAACTCAACAAATATGTCCTTAGTTGTTGTTTGGTTACAGTTACCATCCTTGCCAAATGAAGCATGCTGAACTGGCATGGCGGTTTTCACGCAGCATGCTCCATTTGGCAAGGATGGTAAACTGTACCCAAACAACAACTAAGGACATATTTGTCAGTTGAGTTGTATAGTTGTTTAGATATTCATTTCAAAATTAATAGCCACTCTCCTGTTCTGTTGTTGTTGTTGTTGTTGTTTCAACTAACCATAATACCATTATTTCACAACTCAAGTACATCTGATATACATCCGTTTACCACATGTTTAGTCAAAAATTTTATATAAATGATCCTCATTGACTGAACACATGCAGGGCGTGACCCTCTCAGTATGCCCTCAAACAAAACATGATACCGTATTCACTCTCTATGACACAGAGCGGCGCTGTACTTTATTTTTTTTTCTGCTTCTTGAATTTACAACTTAAGACAACAACGAGAACAAAAACAATAACAAACATCCATATCTTCAGAATACTCCAGAGTTATTTGGCTTAGTTCGATGCTGTTTATTTAACAGTTTATAAAGCTAAATAGTAAAACAAACATTACCTTAGTAATAGTAGCTTAAGTGTCTGTATCCTGAATTTTCCATAATCTAATCAGTAGCAAGTTCAGACCTATCGGGCTAAACAAATTTTTATCTATTTTAAATTTTTCTGTTTGGTTTATTTTTAATAATATTCTAAAATCACTCATTTTAGCTCGACATACTTCAGATTTTTTCACTGAAGGACCTACCTCAGACAGTATCACCGAAAAATATAAAACGCAATCAAATCAGTTTAAGCTGATAATTTGAAACCTCGCCAATTACTGTAATTCTGGCAAGATTTCTAGCGGTTATTCTCTTAAAACAAGTGAAACGTGGGAAAGGAAGCACTCTTGGCACACAAAACCCGGATCACATGACACTCAGTACATTTCAGCGGTAGCCGATGATGATTTCCGATGTCAAACATTATATGAAGCACGTTTAGGTCAGAGGGTGCGCACAATTGATATAAAAATCATTTACTCGCCGGGGGGGGGGGGGGGGGTAGGGGGGTTAATTTTATATATAAGCTATATGGGTATGTGTCACTGTGAATGATTTGGTTTTCAACCAGTTTAGGCTGGAATAGGGTATAGAAACAGGGTGTCATTTACTGATCAGTGGTATGAAGTAGAGTTTCTGGAAAATAGCAAGTCTAGATAGGATATAGGGTAGGCGGGATTGTTGGTGTCTACAACGTCTAGAATGGAGTTGCAAAATACATCTAACCGGGGTTGGGAGGGGGGGGGTACTCCCGACAATTTAGGATAGGTGTGTGCCGCCAAGGTTCTGAAACCCTGACCCTATTTAAGAGTAGAAAATCAAGATTTGATACCCTTTTTAAGGCCCAAAACCAAGGCGTGTAGTACAGTTTTAACAGACCATATCTTTTTCGTTTTGCGCATTTGGGTGGATACTGCAATTTAGTGACCCTATCTAAGGAATATCTAAGGACCACAATACCAAAAAATACCAAAATGGATATCCTATTTAAGGACTGAGCACCTTAAAAACCCTACCCTATCGGGCGGCACATACCTATATAGCGTATATAAGGGAGTACACCCCTCCCTCCCTCCCCCCCCCCCCCCCCCCCCCCGCGACATCTAAACATGGTCTGGTATAGGGTAATGGCTTCAGAGTCCCAGCCGCTCACCACCACCCCCAAAACGGAACAGAGTACCGCCCGGGTATTTACTTTACATGCTCAGTGTGAGGCAAAATAAAGATCGTCCTAAATGAGTAAAAAGTCCATCTCCTAAGCACGACTTCTTGATGGTCCATAATGCCACCAAGTGCGCAAACATTCTAAGCACGCAGACGAGTTTTAACTCATAACCAGGGTAAGTATACTTCTGGCGTGAATTTTTTATTACTAAATAAGTTGAAAGGGATGAAGGAATTGACGAGAAGGTAGTCGCCAAAACGTATTAAGTCGACTAAGTTTTTTTTTTTTTGCGTTTGAAATCATAGCAAGCTCCGACAAGGAGAGAGACAAACCTATATAGATAAAAGATGATAGCACGAAGACAACGAAGCTGCGTCCCTAAAATGAGGAGACAGACTTTTCTTTTACGTTTTGCAATTTTGGCTGTGATCGCCTTTATTGGTAAGTGTGCAAGTGTGTTTAATCCCTCCCTCTTCGATTTACACCGTGCCTATGCTGTACAAGCTTGCTCTATGAGGAAAAAACAGAACTTTTGTGAGGGGTGGCAATAGTCTTTTAAAAGTTATAGGTCTCATAAAATGTTAGTAGAATTTCACAGGCGTCTCAGTCCCGGTTTTGAGCAGTTGGCCACGTCAAGGAGTCTCGATTTTTTCATGAAGCCGTTTCAGGGTCTTGGTCGCGGACTTGCAATTTAAAAAGTAAATAGAAAACTAGTCTCGCCGGATTTGCTGAGAATCACCGTTTCGCAAAGTCTCCAATTTACTATTTGTCACCCCTTTTGAGTCTAAAAGAAGAAGAAGAAATGATCATTAAATGATCGCTCTCCTGATTGGTCATGCACTTAACTTTCTAGTGGGACTAACTTGCAAACACGTTATAACAAAACGGTTTTCCTCACAAGGAAGGAAGTACTGTAATTATTAAATTAAGATCAGGCCTTTTCTAAATACCGTTTATAATACTAGTAATACGTGTCTCGCAGACTGAAGCTCACGAAGCTCGGGGAAGGGTGCATTGCAAAATTTTAGGAAAGTGATATGGATTTCTATATTTAAAATCAGTGTAAATTAAAAATTATCGTTGACGGCAAGCATTAATTACAAGAAAAGAATTTTATAATCATGACAAATGTCTGCAGTATATCTTGTCTTGTTTATTCGGTTCGGTGTTTTCTTTAATTATTTTAATGTTGATTTTTTTACTTAGACTGGCAAAAGGTTGGAGACTTCCCAGAGTTATTTTTTAGATCAACAAAACAAGCATTCATGGATGTTAAAATAAAGACGTTAATAACATCATTCTGGCTATTCTTAAACGATAGAATTCGCCGGAATATTCTGAAATCTTACACACTTCATCTCTCGAAAATATAAAAAAGTGACCTGTTTGACCTTGAAATTAATAATTATATTTTGTGACTGTAAAATCAAATTATAAGCATTAGAATTCGTTGTATTCCGATCTTATGGAATAAGAATATTAATTAAAGTTAGAGTCTCAACGAAACGCGGCCTAAGAAAGAGACGGGGAGTTTTGTTACCGTGTCCACTTTTTTAGGTTGTACTTTAAGTTTGATCGGTTATAAAGACTTTCCAACTCCCTTCAAGAATTTCTCAGTTACAAGACTACCTAAATGAATAAAATAATGAATAAAATACATAAATTAACTTTTTACAAATTCATAATAAATAAATAAATCAGAAAAAAGTTGGTTGACAATTCTTTTTTTAAAAAACTTTTACAGCATCTACAGACTTAATATCATTGCTGAGGTTGTTCCAAAGCTTAGCTCCACGGTATAGAAATGAACGCTGACCGGTGGTTAGACGGCATCGGAAAATATTCAGATTATTCCGTTGTCTGGTATTTCTGGTATGAATTTGACAGCGTGAGATAAACTTCTCGACTAGGTAACCAGGGACGAGTGTATTATTCCAACATTGTATGTCAAAATTTGTTGGATGCGACAATGTTGGACGCACGGCTAAACGTCGTCCCAACATATTGACCAACCGATTATCGTTGGTCAAACATCACCTAACACGGACTCAATACGGGGGTGCTAAACGTTCTAATATTAAACCAACAATGTTGTACGACAATATTAGAACGTGTACAATCCTCAGACATTTATAGTTTAGCTCGCCACCAGTCTTCTTGTTAATTAATAAGCTCGGTACTTACAGGTCTTACAGCGATCCCAGCGGTTTGCATAATCTGTATGTGTACTTTAAAGTCATTGCTACTAATGTTGATATGATTTTTCCCTTAGCTATAACAAGTGTGAATGGTGGATCTTCATCTGTACGACACGTTTGGAGAACAAATGCAGGAGAAGGTAATTTTCGACAACGTTTGTGATGTCTTACAGTCAGGCCTTACTGCACAATCTGAATGCAACACTTCCTATCAGTCTTGCTATAATAAGATACACTCAAGAGACGATAACATTTACAAATACAACACATCAGTTAAGGTTACAGTGTACCTTCAGATCGAAAATTTTTTTTTTTTTTTTTTTTTTTGGCGTTGAAATAAAGTTTACAGAATGAACTTTCATCCAAAAAAAAATTATCGAAAAATAGTGAAAATTGACAGAGAAATGACGGTATAACTTTTGTGAGCGGAGTTTGTTTATTAAGCGATATGTTTTTTTAAGCGCCGTTTTCTCAAAGTTAATTTTTCGCTTGTTGGGGACACTTTAAAGAGCTACAACTCAAAGGGAATTTGTTCGATTTTCCTTAAATTTGGACAGAAGCTAGGCTAACATATAATCAACAAAAACGTGTCGGCGAATTTCTTAATTCCGAAAACTTTTTCGTCAAGAGCCATTTCCGTGCGATCATTCCATATTTTTTCTCCCCTTTTCGAAAATATTCTGTAACTTTTCACTGCAATTGAATATGGGAAATCGTCGACACCTTTTTTTAGCGCTTCGTGTCCGGAAACCCGAGAACAAATCAAATTAGCAAAATATAATAATCGCTTTGAGGTATAGCGTTTTAAAGCTGATTCGGACGTTCGAATTAAGACGTCGTAAGAAATTCAACAATTCAGTTTATTAGCAAATGGTTTCCATATTAAGATAGCCAGCTCTATAAGCTTTAATTTGATATCTGGGTTTAGGTATATTAAGTGTAATCTTAAGACGCTAGAGCTGTTATACTGGAGACACCCCCGAAGGTACACTGTAACCTTAATGGTAGTGAAAGGCGGGCATGCAAATTGCCTTATAGTTATAGGAAGATTGAAAGTATGAAGTCCTATGAACAACTTACTACGCGAAACTCCTCGCGTAAAATCATCATTGTACTTCCTTTGATGATGAAATATAAATCAAGCAATTTTAATTTGCTATAGATCTGGGCCTTAATCACAAGTAATTATATATTATATAATTCGACATGTCAAGACATAGAAACAAACTGGCGTTTGTCATCATGATCAGGCGAGATTACATTTGTATTGAAAGACTTATGAAGTCCAAAGGAGACCGTTTACGTGCTAATTAACATTGTCATATCGGATTGTTATTTGCAAAAGGAAACGAAGTTGTGTGGGTGTTGAAATGCTAGTACAAGTACACAGGGTGCCACGACTGACGTCAAGAATAATCAAAATTGGTTTACCGCATAAGAAAATCTGTTTCCGTAAACAAGATTGCATGTGAAAACACCGCGTCGACTTCCTGTTTGGGCTTACTTACTCAATAAGGTGACGTGCTGCACAACAGACTGTTCTTCATTCGTGTACATTTCTCAATCCCATCTGGAACTCGGAAAAAATTTCCGAGTTGGGATGCTGTTTTCATTCATATTTCTCAATTAAATTACTGTATATTATACAGCGGTTTACAATAGACCATTTTACAGTTGGACCCGGTTGTTCAAAGGTGGATAGCGCTATCCAGCGGAATACAAAGGATTTGTTATACATGTCCACTGGATAGTGATTTATCCGATGGATAGCGCTATCCACCTTTTGAACAACCGGCAACCGGGGCCTGGCCTTTTAGTGAAAGTTAGGCCGGAGTTGACTTTGTCAGTTGATACATGTACAAACCTATCTGCTTTACACATGGAAATCATGTTCAACAATCAAACTAGTTAGCATAAGAACAAGACGATTAACATATGAAAAGCAGGAAGCCTTTGTATCAAAATTTAAATAAAACAAGAGGCTCCAAGCAGCCTTTACTCATGCGCACGCGTAAGAAAATTTTATGATATATTTTAAACATGATAAGAAGATGTCCGACATGGAGAAGAGTTACTCCTTTCATTCAGTCATCGTTCCTGAAAACCACGTTGTTTACTATTGAATGTTGTGGACATGAAGGCTGTACCACAATGAAGCCAGTGATTTTTCTAAGTCTTATATATACCAAACGTGAACATAATAATGTATGTAGGGTTGTAGGAGATTCTGTCGTGACACCTAAGTAACGCTCTTTTACCGGAAGTGAGAATAGCCGGAAGTCACTAAACAGGAAGTGTAAATGGCAAAGACGTCAACCGGAAGTGCACAATTTAAAATATGCGTGCATAAATTTGCATGCAAAATCGTGACACAAAAAATAAAAATAACAAGAGGCTCCTAGCAGCCTTTACTCATGCGCATGCGTAAGTTAGTTTTATGATATATTTTAAACATGATAAACATAAATAAACATAGATAAACATGATAAGAAGATGTCCGACATGGCGAAGAGTACTCTTTTCGCTCAGTCATCGTTCCTGCAAACCACGTTGTTTACTATTAATTGTTTTGGAAATGAAGGCTGTACCACAATAAAGGGAATGATTCTTCTAAGTCTTATATATACCAAACATGAACATTGCTAATGTAAGTATGGTTGTAGGAGACGCTGTCGTGACACTTGAGTAACGTTCTTTTACCGGAAGTGAGAGTAGCCGGAAGTCATTAAACAGGAAGTGTAGTGGCAAAGCAATAAACCGGAAGTGTACAAATTAAAATATGCGTGCATAAATTTGCATGCAAAATCGTGACACAAAAAATAAAAATAACAAGAAAAACGGAGCCGAAACCTTACCTCATGCCGCTACGCGCATGAGTAATAATAATAAAAACAAGAAAAAAGGAGCCGAAACCTTACCTCATGCCGCTACGCGCATGAGTAAAAGGTCAACTTCAGCCTCACTTTCACTCAAAGGCCAGGTCACTAAGAAGACAACTGTAGTAATTTCGTGATTATTTTGGTTTTGCTACGCTTTGTGGATAAAAAAATCTCACGCCACTCATCAACCAATCAGAAGTATAAAACCAAATTAAACGAATCGTCACTCGCTCGCATGTGTTTTCCTGCGGGGAGATATGTAGTTACCACTCAAACTTACACTATTTAAATTCTTATAGAGTGTTTGCACTTGACGTCATAGCCGCCATATTGGTGTCCCCGAACAAAAGAATTTTAATTAACTTCTTTTGTTAGAGACACCAACATGTCTGCCATGGCCTTTGTCATTTGAGCCCCACGGGACTGAGTGAAAACACTCTATAGATCGTTTATTTTGATTTAGACCCCAAGTGTAAGGACCGGGTAAGACACTGTGCAGCGTTTAAACGAAATAAAAAATGTGAAGACAAGGAGAACTGGATCAAATTGAAATGCGCACGAACATGCGGATTTTGCGGTAAGCCTCGTTAAAACGATGCATATACTGGTAAAGTATAGTAATACCGTGGACAGAACAATAGAAGATTGAGTTAAATGATGATTGTTTTAAATGGCGCGAAAACTGATGTGACCTCGCTTACTTTCCCGCTTACCGGCTAAAATATTTTAAAAATTCTCATGTGTGAAATTTTATCTTCGGTTTTAATTTGTTTCCGGTTTTTATTGAATTAAAAAGAAGCATTTAAAAATTATTATCATTTAATGCAATCCTCAATTGTTTTGACCAGGGCCTGATTGTTCAATCAAAGAGTAGACTATCTACCGTATAAATCACTATCTAGTGGCCATAAACATTAACTAAAACCCTTCTTGTTTTATCTATTGGATAGAGATTTAAGCAGTGGACAGCAGTATCGACCTTTTAAACAACCGGGGCCCGGCTAATATATTTTAGTATATACTGAAACAGTGGATAGCATTGTTGGCGCGCTCTGGTTGGCTACTGAAACTTGGAATAGCAAGTGCTGCTCACCTCCCAGCAATTTGCGCGCGAAAATTGTAATCGTTGACAGGAATAAATGAGTTAAAAAGCATCATTTTCGTTATATTATCTCACTGTTTCAGTATATACTAAAACAACTATTCACCTCAGTGTAGGTGGGTAGTGGTGGATATTTACCACTACCCTCCTACACTGAGGTGAATAGTTGTTAAATAATCGGTGGTGGGTCCAGGGAAGGGGCCGGGGATGGGGTCTTAACTCGCCAAAAAAACAAATTATTTCAGTTTCAAACATTTTCACCCCCCCCCCCCCCCCCCCCGCCACGATTTCTTTCGTCATCATTTCTTTCTTCTGTATTGTACCCTATGCAAACTAAAGAATCATGGAAAAAATGACATCATCATTTCTAGCACTAAGTATCCAATCAAGCAAACAGTTCTTAATGTTATCTTTAGTTCCAAGACCACGACCGTGCAAAAGTTCAAAGTACGGATGCTGTCAAGATCGAACAACTCCTGCAGATGGACGAAATGAAAAAGGATGCGCCGGTCAGTCAAACAGATGAAATATATACCAGTAAAAATAACATTGAACAACAAGAGAGAAAAAACTATTGACAGTCACGTTGTCCTTATCAAAACTTTTCATCAACAGTATCCGCCCCATCCACCTTAAAAATCATTCCTAAAGCCTTAGTTAAGAATTAAATTAATGGTCTCGTCTCCACATTGGTCTCTCGGCCATTTAAAAACAAAAACGAGATCTCGAGGGAAAAAAACATCCCTCAGTCTGGAAGCCATATATATTTCCTATGATGGCCTACTGTAATCGGATGAGGCACTTCGTAGAGAGATAGTCGACTCTTATTAGATAGTAACAGTCTTCAGTTAAACACCTTCACTAGTTATCAATCGGTAGTTATCAATCAGCAGCATTTCTAAGAATCGATTAGTTCGCGCGAAAAATCATAGTGCAAAATAAAAGATGTATTAAGAAGACTTTGTTGTTTTCAACAGTAAAATTGTGTGTGGACAGGATTGTTTGTGGCAATGTGAAGAACATCTGTGAAAGTAAAAGCAGGGTCGTTAAGAATTGGATCACGGAGAGATGTGCATCTACGTGCGGATTTTGTCGTAAGGCATTGTTTCCAAGATACATTTGTTGTTTCTACTCGGGAAAATTTAACAAGGAGTAAGTTCAAGGGAAATAGGAAATGTCCCAGATGTCCACGCGTAGGCTAGCTAGTTCGGCATAGCCCGTATATATAATCCGCTGAATTACATGGTCAATCTTATGCACGGTCTTTCATCCACATAATTAGCACTTAAAGCACCTTGTACAACACATAAAACCAAAGCAATAATTTCTGTTGAAAGGCCGATCACCTACACTTTGGGGCAGTATGTACAGTCACAGACTCCACCTTAAAACCACCTCAGTTTTACAGCATAATGAACAGCATATCAGCCCTGCTCGGTATATTCTCTTGTATGGTCACACTTAAACCTTTATCAATAGACACAAAAGCTCTATAATAAACAGCGTCACAGGAAAGTATTATACTCAGAAGCTTGTTTTCATCATGACGAGATGATACGCAAACTTAAAAGACTACAGTCACGGTTCCGAATCACTTTAAGTTTTACATATTCTATTAATCCATTTTTGATACTGAATACAGTATTTTTCTAAAGGGGCACCTGCTTCTCCCAAGCAACGATGCGAGGAAAGCAAACCACTTCACGGTTGTTGCTGGAATGGAGATGAGGCTGCAGGTCCTGGTAACACGGGCTGTACTGGTAAGTTCAACGAAGAAGGCCGTGTTAATAAATTCAATGAAAACATGAGCTAATTAAGAGAAAAAATGTGAAGTTTTAATGATTCATTTGTCACTCGCATATCATGATTCAGGACATACCAGCCAAAAATGTAGCCTGTGAATAGGGCCGCCTCTCATCGCTCCCGCCAGTTCGCGATGAGAAGCGGCTGTCATTCGCAAGCTACCAAGAACGAATTGAGCAAAAAACTAAATTCCATTTTGCAAAATGTCGACAAAAAATACACCAACCGACGCAGTTTCATGATTTGGGTTTCATCTGCAGTGACTCAAACGTTATAGAGCCACCATATACAGAAAAATCAGTGAACATCCCTTCCGGAAAGTAGTTCAAAAGTTGGGGGTCGGTACACAGCAGCTCTTACAAGGTCTTCTCTGATTGTCTGAGAAAATAATAGAACTAACAACACAAGGGACCCTAGACCTGGAAACAATAGAGCTGCGTGATACCCAGGTCCAATGAAAATAGAGGTTCTAAAGAGTTGCTTGGCTACTGAAAGTTAGACCTTCACTGTTACACGAGCTACAAGGTTTGCAGCTTTTTTTTAGGACCAGCTCCTGACATGACTGGAAGAAACGGTTAACGAACGGGACAGTGTAACTTATAACATGTACGTTTTTTCCGTTAGCCTGTGTTGACTCCAACCGACGTGTATGTAAAATATTAAAAGAAAAGTGCTACTCAAGATTTTACACAGCACGAAGCTTTATGGAACAGCACTGCCCACAAACGTGTGGACGATGCCGTAAGTGGGATTTTTTTGGCATAAAACATCTCAGCTTATTAAGAATAGATGGTCATACTTTAGGATTTTACTCACAGAGACACAGACGCAAAAGCAAAGATTAAATGATTTAACACTAGCTGTCACAGTGGTTATAATGATGATAAAATAATTCAGTTGATTTCGGCACCATGTGACCAATTTTGACAAATGACGCTGCAGAAAAGGCTGCGGTGGCATCTATCTTATTAGTTTATATATGCTGAACAAAGCCTTTTCTAGTTTCAGGGCAACACTGGTATTTTTAACAGCTTTCGGTTCTGAATGTACTACTTTTGTCTTAATTCCTCAGCTCACGATTGTTACGATACCAAAGAGAAATGCAGGCAGTGGGCTCTAGAAGGTCTCTGCAAGAAAATGTTCTGGACCCACTTCATGAAAAAACACTGTCCTCGAGCATGCGGCCACTGTAGTGGTGAGTGTAAAATAGTCAAGAGCTTTAAATGAAAATTTTCGATTAGAGTAAAGTGACCGATATTTGAACGGGCCACGTACCTAGTAAGTAACCGATAATGTATAACGTACAACAGAAATGTGTCTAGTTGCTTTAAGGGGCCCTGTCAGCTATGTTGTTCTTATATATATGTTAAACATTACGGGCAGTAATTTTCTAAATCCTTGTAGGCTTTTCTAGTAGGCAGACTTCCCATTAAAAACTGTTTTAAAATAAATGCATCCAAGATTAAAAAAGCCTATAACTGGCCATGAATAAAAATGTATTTTAGTAAGTATTATTATACATTGGTGTCACTAGCTCGATTTTGATTGGCTATAAGCACGCAGCTAATTATTGCTTGCTGTTTCTGTTACGTCATGCCTACAGACAATGAATTTTATATATGTAGAAGTGACGTCATACCTACAGACAATAGTTTGTCTGCTGTGCATTAATCACTTTTTTGTGCGCGCTCTTGTCTTTACAAGTGCAGCTCAGTGTTATCCGCTCTCATTGTTATCCGCTCAGCTCTTGTGTTAGCCGCCTCAGCCTTCGGCTTCGGCTGATAACACAAACTTTGGCCTTGATAATTATCGCTATCATGCTCAACCTCATCCAATAATTGTTAATTTTCATCATTCAGTTACTTATTCAGAGATGTTGCTTTGAAACGAATAAGACTTTTCATCATGATTACCCTCTAACTCGCCATATTTTATTTCTTTTCAGCCATTCAAGAAAAGTGAAAAGAAAGCAAAAAGAAAAGCAGTGTACCATGGATATTTTCGATAAAAGATCGGACTTATTTGGAGGACAATATATAAACTTAGCAAATATAGATGACATCAGTTATGGGTGAAAAACATTGGTCACCACGGCATGCGCAATGATAATTATATTTTAGACGTACCTGAACTGCTGTAGAATACAAGTAAATCGGTGGATAGTGTTAGATTCAAAGAAGGAATTCTACGATGTGGGGTAAAGAAAACGACTTAAGCTGGTGCAGAGGAACTAAATGGATGCGAGGCCATAAATAGTTGTGACTAGTTTTTAAAACGAAATGCAGTGCAAATTCAGTTGCTATAACAGCAAAGGGGCTCGATCGATCGGCAAAATTAGACTGGGTTTGTATGCAGTCACCGGAGCATACAAGTGCCAATAACTCACCTCCAAATTGCAATATAGGATGCTGAATTTTTAGCAAGCGGGCATTTATCGCTCTGCTCTTTCCCAATATGTCGTCAAATCCCATGATTTCACAAATTTAGTTTTTGTGACGTCATCACTTTGGTACTCTGTTGTGCTGATAAAGGAATCACACTTATCTATTCATTTATCTTCCGTTGTATTAGCTCAGGTTAGAATCACTATAGGTCGTTTGCACATTTAAAATTCTTTACATGCAATCATGATTAATTTTCACTGAGAATACGACTTTCGTACTGAAAACTATACATTAAGACCTCACATCAATCCCCATCTCTGCGGTGAGCTCGGTCTTTGTAGATGGAGGTGACTATTATATAGAGGTTTCAATTCGCCCCACCCCCAGAAACTTTGGGGAGACTGGCAGTGAGAGATTTCTGAGATCGTTTGGCCAATCAATATGAGCGATGACTGGTTAATGGTTGGCTGCTTTTGAATTGGAAACCATCAGCCTATCACAAGTAATGCTGGCATGGTTACCCAAACGATCTCGGAAAGCCTAGTGCCGAAAGCTGGCGGCACGTTCTCCTCCTGAAGTTTCTGGAGGGGCGAATAAGAGAACTTGAGTGAATGGCCATGGATAGCGGAAAGTGGCGGAAGAAAACATAGCCGCTGAAGGTGGGGAGGTGGCTGTCGTAGGGAGGTGGTCATTATAAAAAAGGTTTGACTGTAACGCCGTGATCGATGATTATAAAAATCTCACTAACCAACCGTCAATATTACTTTAATAAATGCCAGTTTACATGATACGCTTTATCGGTCCAATTTGGAATCTCACTGCACGAGTCTTCTACCCTTGGTTGGTCGCAAGGTTGAATCCTCGCTTATATCTTAAGAAAACAGAAAAGGTAAAACAAGTTATAAAAGTTAACCTGGGAATTTTGTTTTCAATTCCAAATTTTAAAAATCATTTACATCCACCCTAAAAAAAATAAGAAAAAGAAAAACAGGTTTAGTTTCTTGATATTTATTTTCAGCTGAAAAATTATAATTAACAAGAGGCTCCAAGCAGCCTTTACTCATGCGCATGCGTAAGAAAATTTTATGATATATTTTAAACATGATAAGAAGATCTGGAAGATGTCCGATATGGAGATAAGTTGCTCCTTTCATTCAGTCATCGTTCCTGCAAACCACGTTGTTTACTATTGAATGTTTTGGAAATGAAGGCTGTACCACAATGAAGCCAGTGATTCTTCTAAGTCTTATATATACCAAACGTGAACATAGTAACTTATGTAGGGTTGTAGGAGATGCTGTCGTGACACCTAGTAACGCTCTTTTACCGGAAGTGACAGTAGCCGGAAGTCACTAAACAGGAAGTGTAAATGGCGAAGACATGAACCGAAAGTGCACAATTTAAAATATGCGTGCATAAATTTGCATGCAAAATCGTGACACAAAAAATAAAAATAATAATAATAATAATAATAATAACAAGAGGCTAAACATAGCCTATACTCATGCGCATGACAGTCTAAGACGAGTTTATTGAAGCTACCAATTTTTCTGTAGTCGCTTTTAATATTTAATTTATTGATTCCTGATCAAACCCACACTAGTGTAATACTTCCCAAACGTTAACCGTGAATTATTTCTATTACATTGGGTTATTCCAGAAAGAATTCCCCCCCCCCCCCCCCACCGACGGATGGCAAGATTGTTTGACCCCTCCCCCCCCCCCCTCCCGCCTGGATTTCCAAGCCAAGAGACCCCTTCTCCTGCCCGGATTTCCAATAATTTTTGTGGAAGCCCTAAATTTACAGGTAATGATAAAAATACATGTAATCCGATCCACGAGATTCTACTTTTATAATGTGAAAACTGTGGTGATGAGTGCTATAAATTGGTGAAACATTTTAATAAAAATAAATATTGCGTGACACATCATGAATCATGACACCCCCCCCCCCCCCCCCCCGTTTGATTTCAAGACCAAATCGAAATGAAATTTTTCTATAAAGCTAGTCCTTTAAATAACTGCTTTGATTTTGCCATGTATTAGTTTTTTCCAAGCTTCACAGTTTTTCAAAGTGTTGTCGCAAATACACTTCTTTCATATATGCAAATTTCGTGTGGAATGTAATTCGATCGCGTGCTGCTTTCACATGATCATGAATCCAAAATATTTGTTCTAAAGGTCCAAACTTTTTAATGAAACTCATATTTCCTTGAATGAAAATGTTTTTTCCTTGAACAAAAGAGTTAAACGCTTATCAGAATTCAGTGATTTTCTGCTTCCGGAAGGCTTGGCGATTTATTTATCCTCAATGCAGTGCGCAGCGCTGGCGTCTGCGAATTATATTATAAACATCACAAAATAATATTTAAATTCAGCAACCTGCTATATTATATCTAGTGTTTTCTAAAATTTCCGACTTTGCTTGTGTATATAGAATGCCATTCTTATCCGTAAAGATGATTCGCATAATGTTTTCGCGAATCAAAAAATCTTGAAAGCAAACTTTATTTCAGAAAGCGCTATTTAACTTAATTATATTTAAATACTAGCGTTCCTTTACCGTGATTATTGACTTCACGAAGAAAACATTCGAACAAGTTTGCGTCTAATGTTTCCCAAACCGTGACTGCATTCTGTTACATTTGAAAAGACTACTTTTAAAAGCAATAAAATCAGTAAACGACCGGGTTATTTTTCAATTTTAGTAATTCTCAAGACAGTCCGTTGACTCTGTGTTTAGAGTGCACAAAAGCTCACAAAAGCAACTGTTTCTCGGTCTAGAATAACAAGTACGACACAAAGAAAAAGTCAATCACAAATTGATATCAACATAAATTCTCACCGAAAAATGAAATTTCTATTATGGTAAAGTCCCTCGCCTGCTTGAAAATTCTTTAAACTCCGCTTCTTCGGATTTGATCGCCCCCCGCACTGATAAAACTTGAAGCAAGATTTCGTCGCTCGTCGCTTACAGCTCTCCTTTTTCTCCACTACAGCGGCTTCTGAGTACTCTTTAAAGCTTTCTCTTTCCATTTTGAGTATTTTGAATGTGTGTTGTTATTCCGACAAGACAAAGAAAACCAAGCACATGCCGAGCGCGGCCTGCGACCCGGTTAGTAATAATATATGCGCGCATAAATTTGCATGCACTAATGTGACAAAAACAAGAAGAAACGCCACCGATTTTATACCTCATGCGCTTACTGCGCATGAGTAATAATAATAATAATAACAAGAAAAACGGAGCCGAAACCTTACCTCATGCCGCTTCGCGCATGAGTAACAATGGAATTAACAAGACAAGTAAAAACAAGCGATATAATATCCCGACGTTTCAGCGACCTCATGACGCCAACAAGGATAACAAAAACATCCAATAACAAATTTCGCCTCACTTTATGATACTTAGAATAAAAAAAAAAACAAAAACATGAAACTTGGAAAACATTTCTGTCTTCTAACAATAGATAAAAATAAAAGAAAGCAAAAAAAATCTGAAAAATTATGTATCACCTGCTTGTTAATAGATGGGTTCTTTCGCTGATGAATAGTCAATTTGTTCAAAATTAGCGACTGATCTATCATTGTCAAAAAAAACGATCTATCACTGTTTATTGAACAAAACCTACCTCACCAGGAATTTTACGCCAGTCCATGGTAGGACCGTAAGCTTTCGGAGAAAATAAAAGTCTATTTGTTTCTTCAACGTTCTGAATTTAAGACGTCCACCAACGAAAATGTCAAATGAGGTATGTGATATATTAAGGACTGACTTCATCTTGAAAATCCTTTGATTAGCGAAAAGCTTTCTTTTTTAATGTAGCATGATTAATCAAGCAAACACAAACGAAAATACACTTTTTGTATTTGATAGACATGGGCAAAACAAAAGAAAGTTAATTATCGAGAAAGCGCTTACTCGGGGGTCCGTTTAGAAATGAGACCACCAACTCAGTACCCAACTATGACGGCTGTTTTCGTAGGCGTCAGAATAAAAAAGACGATTTCTTCGAATTCCGTGAGTTGCTTTAAACTGTTTCGAAAGACCGAAAGCTTCAAAACAACTTGGCAGTGAAATGGGATATCGAATGAACTCAAAGTTGTTAGTCGTGTTGCTGGTTTTTCTAGATATCTTGCACGCGAATGTTTCAAGTCGAAAACATGGTAAGATTGCGCCTCCTTTTTAGTCTTATGTGATTTTTTCACATTCATGCATTTATTATTCACGGTAACCATCGTGTTACAGTAGTTCATATAATGCGTAGCCGGAAGAGAAACAAATCAAACTGAAAATAAGATCAGATGAAAGTAATGGAAACTTTGTAGTGTTACATAGTTAATCAATCTGATAGATATAAGACTGCGGGGAGTTTGGCAAAAAAAAATGATATCTATAGCGTACGGGAAAATATCTTGGAGGATTCTTAACATGAAGCAACGATCAACTAACTACAATTATTTTTTCCATCAATTGCAGCAACGATCAACTACAAATGAATTTTCCCCATCCATTTTAAGCTGGATACTATTAAAATTAAACACAAAACGTCAACGTTAAAAAAAGCATGCCGTGACTGAGACGTTGTAGTTCTGAAGCAAACAGTTCATGTTTGCCCAGAGGCTGAAAATGAAATAGAAACTTTCAAAATCACTAGCTTCCCTGTTTTTTAACGTCGTTCAGTTATGTGTGTATTTTGGTGATTTGTGGCTCGCGAAAGTGGTATTTCAAAATAACGGTTCGGCTCGTTCAAAAATGTTTGGCTTTAACTTGCTCTTACGTTTTCGGACCCTAAAACATCTGTTGCGTGATAGAAGATAGTCACATCTTGAGAAAACTGTATCTTTAGGTGTCACTTCTCACCGAATAATATGACATGGTTCTTTAAGATATATGTTAACAATGATCTCTTCAGATCAGTTGATTCAAAAGTTCACGTTAATTCAGGCTATCAACATACCATCGCTTTAATATTTAGAGGAAAATAGAAAGAATAATTCCACAGTTCAAGTAACTAAGATATGGTACAAGAGCGGTTTTCAATTGAGTGGCGTAAAACCAAAACCAGCAAAGGGATCACTCTGGCCAATTACAACAGACGCAGACAATCCAATGCCAAGCTGTTGCCAAGCGCGGGAAAACACGTGGGAGCGAGTTTTACTTCTCATTGGTTGATAAAGCGGCGCGAGCATTTGTAGCCTATCACAAAGCGTAGCAATGCATGCAGAATCAAAGCAATTGCAAAATTACTTTCAACAATCAATTCGAAATGTTTATGTAATTTGATGTTACCATGCAATACGCTATTGAATTGAAACCGCACCCAAATGCCAATTTTAGGTTTTTCGTGGCAGAGTTTGATCAATAATTAATGGTACATTTTTGTTTTCAAAATCATTAAAAAAAACTCAAATTAGCGATGCAATTATGTAATATATAGCTAAGATTTCCGAAGGAAGTACGAAGGAATTTCAGTGAAGACCATCAGCGACCTTAAAAAATTATCCGAAGGGAATGTTGGTGTTTGAAAATATTTTTTGCTACCGAGGTTTCCAAGATGCAAAGCGATGAACTTGAATAAAATTGGCCTCGGAGAATTGGCCCATTTATTTCTAGTTGCAATCTATTTCCATTCTGGCCATCTGCAGTCGAGGACACTTATTCCCACTATCTTAGACCACTAGTAGAATAATTTTAAACAAAACTGCACCATTATTTTTGGGATTCCACTGATATGAATATGTCTTATAGTTACATCCCTTCAGAGAATGCGCACTCTGTTGGGTTTAAGTTTGTTAGGAATTGTTGTAATGAATAAATAGAAGCTAGATATGATTTAGGTATGTAACTATTTCTGTAAAGTAACTGTATATACCGTAATTAAGTAATTGAACTGCAAATAATGTAAGTAACTGTATCGCAAGCAATTGTAATTGTATTGTATTGTACTGTAATGTAAGTAACTAACTCGTTAGTAGATAAAGTAGTAGGTTTTCGTTACCGTAAGTCATTTAATTGTATTGTAAAGTCTTTCATTGTGTGTTTCAATAAACTGAATTGAAAAAAACAGGCTTTCTCAAAAAAAAAATGTGGCCCGGCTTTTTAAAGTAATGCTAAAAATGATGACTTCAAGCCCCATTTAAAGTACTTATATAACATGACCAATTACTAGGGGACAGTGTCCGGGCTGAAATATCGTGATTTCATGCTTATAGCCAGGAGCTTGCTTTAAGCTTGCTTTATTATATTGAAATGGAAATAAATAATCGCCAATAGTGATGAACGCAAAGAATATGACTAAAAAGACAAAATAACGACTGAACTGAAAACTAGTGTCCGTCTATTAATTATTAACTACAAATTCTAATTTTAAAACTCCACTAAATTTTCAATATTTCTTATTTCTCTTAATTTAACCACTCCTTTGAGATAAACTATTTCCTCTCAAACATATCCAAAAATCACCCAAAGTTTACAAAACATCCCATAACATAGATTTATGGGATGAGCATAGAGTTTTTGGATTGCTTGAAACGTGAACGAGATATTTCCATTAAAGCCATGTCAAGTGGCGGAAAAATGGTGTTTAGGTTAAGTCCCGCCTTAAGTTCTATGATTTGGTGGCATTTGGCCGTGTTTGCCATTCTAAGTCACTGCTATTCAAATTGTTGCAGAAATCAGTGTTTGCATGTAAAAACCAGCTATAATCATGTATAATCGTGCAAGTTCGTGCACTTTTTATTTAAATTATATTAATCGGTTTTTCCTTACAATATAATCCATTTCCTCTTATCCGAGTGAAACATCGAGTCACGTAATACATATCGTTTTAACAATTGAGGGGTTTTGTGAATAATATTCTCAAGTGTCTGAAATGAACGTGTTCTAAATGTCAAGAAGAAATCAGCTTTCATTTGGGTTAGTTGTGTGTCTCATTTCAGTTAGCGGGGACCGGGATTTGCAAATTTTACGTTACAATCATATTTATCTCTAGCCCTAGGTGAATACCACTATACTCTCATAACTCACATTAAAGGAAATGCATGCAAATCCGTTAGGAGAAGTGATATATTGAACCTTGAGTTCCGCTTGAATGTTCATGAACAATGCCAGAAATGATAGATTAAAGAAGCTTAACTGTAACTTGTTTTTAATTCACGACCAACTAATCGCTGGAGTTTGTAACCTCTGCGTTGCTTTCATCAGAAACGTTATGTTCAATGTTGCGGCTGTTGGTCGTTTTTATTGCGTTATCCGTCCATTCCGTTGTCACCCAAAGTAATGGTATGTTCCTTAACTGTGAATTACTCTGTGTGATCTCTCTTTTAACAGATTAACAAAAATAAGAGCGTCACGAATCTGACGAATTTCATGAATCAATTATTTTATTCGCAATGACAAAACCTTTGATTACTTTAATTTAGCCAGCTTTACCGTAAATCACCATCATTTCAATAATCATGCAGTCATCTAATGTTCGAAAACCACGTAAAATAAGAGAACAGTCGATCAGTTTAAATCGGTTTCATTTTCGTCACTTTATATTGCCACTGTACTGTATTGCGTTCTTTACGTTTTGTAACAGGAGATGACACATGCTTAAATGTCGGAGTTGAGTTTGTTTTGGAACGGCGTCAAGAATTGACAATCAGCTGGCATGGGTGTTATCACCGTCCCACTATCGGTCTCTAATACCCTGCATGTTGATATGGTTAACGGAGAAATAATTGAGTGCTTCTGAGATCTCCTCTAGCTAAATATTGCACTGGGTTGTTTTACCAAATTTTCTCTGGCGCAATATCAGCAGAGACAATATATATAATTATAAAGATATTATTTTTCAGCATTCTTCTTCTGCTTGCTGAACGGTTCTATTCGCTATGTTATACTATATCTTTTGAAACCAAAATTTCACATGGAAGACAAACTTCGATTTCTTTGATACTTCACCAAGTTTATTTTCACTGGTTTCCAAGAAACTGTGGTTAGCATAGCAACTATAACGTATAGTCCTTAGTTCCAAACAATGTCATTTATCACAAAATCTAGTTTTGTAAAAAAAAAACATTATAATAAAACCTTTATCTTCTGAAATACCCAAGTATCACTAAGGCGAGGCGAAGGCGAAGTTTGATTTTGGCCATTATCGCATATTTCTTCTAAACAACAAACTAAGGTATATCACTGTAGCTTGGAATTCGGTGAAAATAAAATTTGTGTAATAAATTTAGTGAAGCATGAAAGAACTCGAAGTTTTTCTTCCATGTGAAATTTTGGTTTCAAAAGAAACGAAGTTGTTGCGAGTCTCCTTAAATATCACAGAGAAGCGCACACAGCGGATCTCGTGAAAATTTAAAACAATAATTTAATTCAGGGTCTACAATTTTACATTACATCGTGTGATAAATTTGCATAGTTTTGATCTTAATTCCTAAGTTTTTCTTTCATTCCATCAATTTAATCTATAATAAAACGATTCTTGTGTTCAACATTTTTTTTAGAATGGTGCCAAGACTCCGAGTCCAGGAGATGTGACTTTTGGAAATTGAGAGGACTGTGCAAATCGCGCTCTCGCCGAGTGAAGAGTATGATGAGAAAACTATGCTACGAAACCTGCAACTTCTGTGGTATGCTTTAATATGCAATAGACGTTTTTGTTGTTTATAATGTTGTTGTTTCTTTGAAAGAAGTGCATGAATGAAAATTTGCGATGTTTTCGAATTGTCTTGATCATTCTTGCAACGTCAAGCGAAAAGTATTCAAGGAATAGAAGTTGGCGCAAATGCTAATTTATTAGAGTACCAGCAGGTGAGAAAGTCTTCCATTCTCAGACTGGAGAGGCAATAAGAAAAATCTAACATCCGACGCAGACGTCCTTGGGGTTCGTCGCGCGCTCAGAGGAAAGATTGCGTGACAAGACCTAGGAAAAATCTCGAGTAATTTGCACATTCTATGGATAAGATCCCATTTTAGCTGTAAGAAGTTTTTTGCAGTGAATAGGATATCCTAATTGCCCGGGTTGGTGAATAATAGCTTCAAAGTTGCTATAGAAACCGTTATCGCCGGAGTAATATCCAATGCTGTTTTATGGCACTTTAATAGTGTACCGTTTATTTCTAGAGCCTCCTTCTCCCGAGGTGTGCTACGATTACAGAAAGAAGGAGATTTCGGCCCACGGGTGCTGCTGGGATGGTATTATCGCAGCCACTGGCCCTGGAGGACTGGGATGCCCTGGTAACTAGCTTGTTCAATGCGTTTCTAATGTTCCAAATACGGCCTGTAGACAGAAAGTCAGTAAGCCTGTAAACAGAAACTGGCATGGTGTATAAAGTGAATGTGCTAACTTTTCGATGTGTTCAGTTCTACAATGACCCAACAACACGGTTATAAGACCCTTATAATACCCGAAATGGTTACATGCCCAAAGTCAGTAGGCCAAGAACGGAATGGGGAAGAAACAAAATATATTATAAAGCAATTAACGATTGGGCGTTCCTGCCGAGTGAGCTCAAGAGACTGATGCCAAAAACGATTTTGAAACACAAACTGAAACAGGTTTTATTAAACCAATAATGAAACTGTAGTTAGTATTTTTAATCTTAGTTCTAGTTTGAAACCTTAGTTAGTCTTAGTTTTTAGCCGTATTTAGTTTTTTTTTATGTATTTTTGACCTTCATTTAGAGGACTCTCCTGAAAACCACCATTATGTGTTTGGAGGCCTCCTCTTATTAAAATACTTTTATTATTATTTTTTTATTTTTTTTATCTTTAATATAGTATGCGAAAACAGCAAGTCCAGACGCTTTTGTTTGATGATGAAGCAGATGTGTTTCACTCGGGAAAACCACAAGCTTCTCAGAATTAGCTGCCCGGAGACCTGTGGTTATTGCAAAAGTACGAACAAACAGACATACGGTACAACCCGGGAGGTGGGGTGGGGTGTACTCGCTATAATGGACTAAACGGGGATGCTCCGACCGAAAGGGGTACCTTTTTGAGGCTGGAGGTATATGAAATGGTAGGAATTTCACTAGTTGAAGTACATGAAAGGGTAGTGATTTCATGAGGTAAAGTAAAGGGTAGGAAAAACACGAGTTGAAGTATAAAAAAGGGTAGGGACAACTGCCATTTAAGCATTACAAAATGGGCCTTTCAAAATATATCAAACAGACGCACGTAAAGGCTATATGAAAGGGGTACCGTTTTAAATAAAAGGTATATGAAAGGGGTACCATTTTCAATGAAAGGTATATGAAAGGGGTACCTTTTCTGTCAAAAACGGTATATGAAAGGGTAAGGGTTTGGACCTTGGGGCGGAACATCCCCGTACAAAACTTTGTTGAGTACCTTGAACATTTTAGTCGCTCTTGTAGGTGAAAGGGTTACGTTTTTTCTGTTTCAGAAGCTCCTCATCCTTGCAAGGACGACTCAGGGCAGGAGATTGCTTGCCAAAGTTGGTGAAGTCTTGGCTTACATGCCTTACGTTCGCACAGTTTGTTTGTTTGTTTGTTTTGTGGTTGTGGTGATTATATTTGTACATGAATGAAAATGATATATATAAACTGTCAAAATGGAATGGAACGAAAAAACGCAATACAATTGCGAGTGTTAGAGCGGTCTTCACTTGATTGTCGTAAAACCAAAAAACAATTAAAAGTAATTTAACTCTGGCCAATCACAACAGACGCAGACAATCCAATGAATCACTTTGAAAGCACTAAGAGGAAAAATACAGCCCGGCGGCGCCAAGGGCGGGAAAACGCGTGCGTATAAGTTATTATTGGTTTTGATTTTACTTCTGATTGATTTAGAACGTAGTGCGAGATTTTTTAGCCAATTACAAAGCGTAGAAATGCAAAACCAAAGCAATCGCAAAATTATTTTCGACAAATGCATTCCTGACTGAAAACCAGAAAAAAAAATACCAGGTTCTCAGCGAGATTTGAACTTTGCGTTACTGACTACATTACAATACAATACATTTATTTGCATTTCAGTTTGTCTTTTACAATTTACGATCATGCTTTACCATCTGCATGAGCTATATAAAAACATTGACTGCTTGTTTCAGTGTTTTTTGTTTGTTGTTTTAGACGAGTGCTATGATCTTGACCCAAAAGTGCTTTGCGAGCGTCGTAAGTGGACTGGGTACTGCTCTGTGAAGGGATGGAAGGACTATCTGAAGCAACGCTGCGCGTTCACCTGTGGCTTTTGTGGTAAGGCTTAGGCTTTTTGGTTGAAAATTACTTTCTCTCTTTGATTCATGTATAGCTCTGAATACAAGTTGGTTTCAGAACCATATTTCCTTTCAGATCGTATAGGCTTTGTCTCTGACTGGTTAACTCGATTGGAAGCATAGGGGAATAGGGGCCGGCTTCGTTTTTTTGCCGACCTCATACCCAAGGCGAGTCAGTTCGTGCACATGGTTATGATCTGTGTAAATCAGATTCCCGCTTGATTAACCATTCAAATGCAACACGGAGCGTTTTAGGCGTATTTTTTCCCTTCAGTTACTGAAGTTGTATAACCATGCCCCATGTAATTTTTATATAGTTTTGTTACAATTTGCATCATATGTTTTGCATTATATATTATACAGTATAATAATACCTAGGTAGCTTTTAAATTACAGTTATAGATTATCATGTTGTCACTTTAGCATTTAGCAATTATATTTGTTGTAAATATGAAGTAATTCACCTGTAGCTGCCATTTCATATTAATAAATCATATATCATCATCAAGGAGCCGATCAGTGTAGAGACATGATCTTAACACGAGTGTGTTCCGGTTGGAAAGACAGAAACCGCTGCACAAATCCACTCCCAGCATGGAGGAAGTTTATGAAACAGAACTGCAAGTTGACTTGTGGGCTTTGCAGTAAGGACAGGTTCGATTGCTTTCAAGAAAAAGAAAAAACACCGATACTTTAATTGAAAGATATACACCACAAAAAGTATACATGCCTGCACTAATGGCAATTGAAAAAATAACCATGTTTTAAAGCTTCATTAACTTTATGCGCCTTAAAGTTGATAATAATGTAAAGGTATAATAACGCTTGGAGCAAATTCAATGTTAAAGTTAATGGGAATAAAAGTATAATGTTCAGTGCATTCATTAATATGCTGTGCTTGATTAAATGTTTCCTAAATTTTTGTGTGAAACCATATACTGCAAATTCAAAAGACCTGGTTGAAGCCGAAAATGGGGCCAATGTAGCCCTCTAAAAACAGCTGTTTTGGACCAACTTATTAGGGCACAACTTTCCCTAAAGGAACAAAATAAATAAATTGTCTTTTAAGGTGCTCCATAAAAGGCTGTAGCTTTCGATGACTTAGTGCCAATTTCGCCAAACAGATCTTTTGAACCGTATATTGACAATATATAGCCTTTTGACTTAAATGTTTAGCCTTGGGGTGAGGTAGTCTTAAAACAGCGTTAAGTTTTCAAACTTTACTTAACGGATAGAAAGATAGTCGAGGAAGCCGAACTCTGTCATCTCAAAGGGGCAGTGTCACAAGGAGTTTGAACTTTTTGGGTTAAACCATGCTACATTACCTTTGCTTAATATTTACAAAATAATATTAAAACACCACGAGAAGGAAATCAACTTATTCTTGAAAGAGGAACAATTCATGGTTTCTTCTAGCCCATTTTGGAAACGAAAATGTGAAAACTTAAAAAATAAGTTAGGCTAACCTTTATCAAGTTGTATTTTATGTCATTCATGCATTCAGATCCAGTCCTTCTATGACACTCATCAACAGTTTTGGTACACTGGAGTGGTATTAGTTTAGACCAGAAACCCATAAGTAGGTTGCAACGTGCAACTGTCTCTTGAACACTTCAAAACAAACTTCCGATTATTCAATTTGCTAAGAAGTTGTTACAACCATATTTGGAAAATCAAGATAAAAATATTAACCAATCAATTCGCTACAACAACTTGCTTCCAATCTTGAGGGACCGAGGGGTTTCCAAATATGGTACTAAGCAAAAAATGAATATTCGGAAGCTGTGAATGCACGTTACACGTTTCAACCCACTTATGGGTTTCTGTTTAGACTAAAAAAAACTGGACCATAATTTTACAGTTTCCGTTGATACAAAACATTTTCTGGTTTTAAAATGGCCACCAAATCCCTCTGGCACTGCCACTTCAAAACTTCTATTGTGTAGTTACAGAAACCCATAAGTGGGTTGAAACGTGTAACGCGCATTCACAGCTTCCGAAAATTCACTCTTTGCTTAGTACCATATTTTGAAACCCCACAAAGTTATGGGTTTCTGGTAGTTGCGATAATGTTAATCTGAAATAACAATTTGAATATTGGCCGGCATATTAAGGCTAATGGTGACGTCCGTTGCTTACCAGAGTCGGTGTAAATAAAATTAGGGCTTATTTCGTCCAAAATTTCACTTTAAAAAGCTTCACCTCAGGGCTAACTGAAAAAAAAGCAGGACAGTAAATAAACATCATTTTTGCAGTCTGCTAATCGACTCTTTTTCCTTCTATAATTAGGTGAAAATAACACAAAAGAAGTGGCAGCCAAGGGGATTAGAAAAGACTGATAAAAACGTATCATATTTATGTTCAAAAGCGTTTAAAACTGAACGAAAACCTGTGAATCAACTATAATTGCATAGTTACATTATTTTGTCTGTAAAATTACCTTGCATGTCTGAATGTTGCCCGGTAAATCGTGTGTATTTATTTTATTCCAATAGAGGATAATAAAAGGAAATTTGCTTGAGTATTAGATAAGTGTCGAAATCCATGTTACATGTACGTCATGCAGTGAGGTTTTACATACTATACCGTAAAATTGTATGACCATAATCAGTCAGATGCCGAGGCGATAAACTATTAAAACCAGACCCAGTACGGTTCAATGCTTAGGCTAAAATCTCTCACCCCACCCTCGTTGAAATTTGTTCTAACTTTCTCTACTCATTTATGACAACATTTTCGCACACTTTTATGTAATGTTTGCATTCCTCGCAAATGAAACTGATAAAACTCGTTATTCCTTCATAGAAGCGTAACATCAGTCAAAACACACACTTCGACAGATCTTGCAGATTGCTTAACACCATCACATTGTTCAGACTATTCTTGGTTTGCAACCACGTGACAAGGCGGCCATGTTGGTGGTCAATACAATACAATTTTTGTCGCAGAATTTGCATAAAAATAGAGTTTAGTTCCCAGCGGAGAGAAACGCTTTTGTTCTTGACCTCTAACTTGGCCGCCATGACGTCACGTGCAAAGCAGCAATTGTTGGATTTTTCATGCACTGTTTGGAAAGGAATATGACAAAACCTTGTCAAAATTAATTTACCGATTAATTAAATAAAGCGTCAAATATTAAAATAATCCGGTCTCTAACAGTGCGTCAAGAATCTTCTTTATTGGCGGGCAGCGCTAATTTTAATTTACGGTTTCGCGCGAAAACGAACCTTGAATCCTTCTGTCCTTCTAAACTGCAATTGAGCATATTCAGAGAAAAAATTGAGAAATAAGCCAATTACTTCTCCCTCCACCATCACTTTTAAACTCGCCGACAGACTGTTGCAATTGTTTGCAAGTTCTCTATTGAATTCATCGATGACAACATTTTGGCGCACTTTTCTGTGATAAAACTCATTGTTGCATCATGATTGAAAAACACCTGTCAGTCAAAACAGCCGGAGAACTAGCAGACAAATCTTACAGTTTGCATATACGCGATTACATTTTTCAGACTATAAATGACGTTTAGTCATGCACTGGTTGAGAAGAAATTAATCAAATAATTAGCAAATTCAAGTACTAATCAAACAAAAGCAAACAAAAGCGTTTGCTCCTTTTCTTACGGATATCATCTGTAGCGGCTTTTATCATTTCAAAAATTACCACTCACGTGTAAATGACCAATTTTTTAGCTGTGTCTGAAACCTTCGCTTGTACCAGTACTTGTTTGCTAATATAATCACTACGTGAGTATACAATTAGTCTAAACAAACAACATGTCCCTTAAATTTTTAAGCGCAATTTGTGTATGAATTAAATTTTTACTGTCAGTTATAAATTACCAGTAATCTATTAAGATGGTCAGTAGGTGTTCAGTGTCTTCAGTGCTAGCGTCTGCTAAATTAAGCTAATTTAGCGTTAATATATTTTAACACCCAAGCGTATAAGAAGTCTTGGCGCATTAGCACTCATTCAGACTCGCTCAGCAACAGTCTTGGTCGGATCTGCACGACTACTGAAGAAATTTCAGCTCGAGAAGCATCTTAAATGGTTGCAAAAGTAAGTTACAATTTATTGAGGTGTACAGGGCTTTAAAACACCTACTACCTGCATTTTTAACAGAATTGAAACTAGTTTCGTTTTTATACTGTTGAATAGTAACAAAAAGCTGGCGTTATATTTAATCTCGAATTCCCGCTTTTTTCTGTTTGGGCTTAAGTGTTCTACATAGTGGAATGCTGTTGCGCGAATGGTTGATAAAACGTATTGGAGCTTTTAATTATCTTTAGCTCGCAAATGATTTTCATGTTTGCAAGCGCGATTGAAAAGAAACTTTTGCAAATTTGAAACTTTTTTTATTGATAATTATAATTCAGTTATATTAAAGCATCTAAAAGGGGGCAAGTCAATTTATTTGAGAGAGCTTCTACTAAAACGACTCAAACAACTAAAAGTCAAATCTGACAATTTTAGATGTGATTCAATCTTTGAAGTTTGGTCGTGAAATTAAACGAATCCTTGATAAGTACAGTACATTCGTTCGTTAAAAAAACGTTTTTGACCAGCAGGAATCTTAGGAGACCTAGGCCTTAGGAAGCCAGCTATATTACTGCATAACAGAAATCAAGGGAAACGATTCTCTGTTCGAGATCGAGAAAGAGATGGTTTGAGAAAACCGCGGACGTGTAATGTAATTTCAATAGACCAGTCGTGCTTGTTTCTTGTCGTCAAAGCAAAATGCATTTTTGCGCAATTCTTAAATCCATAATTATATTCAATCTTACGTGCGATTTTTCAGTAGATTAATTTACCTTTGCCGACTTTAGCGCCAAACTCCTAAACAACGCCGCTTATTTCATGTAAACCGCGGCCCATAGTATTTGAAATTTTGAACAGAAAACTCTACATCAGATGGCGGGAATCCATGCGCGCCATTTTACCACCGCTGGTTTAATATAAATTTTCCAGACTGTAAAGAAGATAAACATCGTAAACTAAATCAAAAGGGGTTGATTTCAAGCTGACACTATCACAATGCTTATTGACATCATCCCCAAATCAGGGGGTCTATTTATTTATAAATATGCTCCAGTTATCCTCGGCGCAACCATCCGATTTCGTAATTATTCGAAATCATACATGTCGGATACGTTAAAGTGTCTAAAATCATTCGCCTTCCTCCTCCAACACACCCAACTCAAAATTTTTCATAATATCTGCCGACAGTGAAAAATACTAGTCAACAACTTGCATGATTTAACAATGAACATAATAGTTTAAATGATGTTTCAAAGAACAAAACTGATCCATCCGTAACACGCGGCAATTTTTGCTATCTTTTCTTGTTAGCTGATAACAAAGGTATAAATCAACCTACACCGAGAAGTGCCTGCGCCATTTCCTATATTATTGGCAGCTTTTCCACTAAGCGCCAAGCTAATTCTCTCGAGATGTCGCTTGTATATCAAGTGCTCCTTAATTAATTGTTTTAAATAGTTGTTTAATTATGCAATTAAAAAACAATATGCGGTTTGAATTAAAAAGCGCAATTTTAGGTGCAACTTAATTAATCTTTAATAGTTGGGCTTGCATCAGTGCGCTCGTCTACATAATAATCAGTTACTAAGTAAAGATGTATTTCAAAATCTCGCGTTTAAGACGTTTGGGTTCATCATAGGATACCCAGACTCACGAACAGGCCACTAACTGGAAATATATTAATAAGGATTGTAGGCAACTTCACCGTTGACTATAAGAAAGCGAACACGAAATGACAATAAACAGCCATTAAACTTGCTAGAATGCGCCTTAGAGGATCCAGGACAGTCAAAAAACAACACTTGGACAACATTTGCTGTAGTATGTAAACTTTAATGGATATTTATTGTCATTTCAGTTTTTGAGTCTCATTTTTTTATTATTTCTACCGTCTTTAGCAAGATCTCAAGCTCCTCAATAAAACTACTGAACTTTAACCATGTTTAACCGGTTAACATATTCGCATGCAGAAGGCGGGACATCATTTACATACGCCGGCGCCATTTTACCAGCAGGGCTTGTTTATATATAATTTTTCTAGACAATACAAATACAGATAATAAAAGTCTAAAACAATCATGGGAATTTAATCAGGACGAAATTAATATCCTTTGCGTCAACCTCGAAAACAGACTATTATGAAATAATATTTAGATAGTTGTTTTAAACTTCTGCTAAAATATTTTGACATATTTTCTTAGACTCTGTCTCTATCACATTGCATTACGCGCATCTATAGAGGTTTCGTATGACACGAAACCTTAATTTTTGACGGCATCTTCGTCTCCTGTTAGAATCCTTCACAATCCGTGCCATCAATCTTCGTTTTTAAACGTTTTCGCTTGACAAAGAAAGTTTGATTATCGATCTTCTGTCATACGACGATATTTGGTTACAAAACTTTCATTTATGATGTTTTGATCACTTGAACGACGGTCGGTATGAGGAGTATGTCTTCTTTGTAAATCTCACGCGACAAGCCTCCCGACACTGATTTACAGGAAGCGACACGTCAACCCTATTTTGCCTGCGAGGGAGGGCACAAATTGCCCGCGCTAACTTTCAACATTCATAACTTTTTTAATATGTATTCAAACGCCATCAAACTTTGTGGCTTTTCCTAACATTTATCTGGCAACAATTTCATGCGACATTTTGTTGATCACTTATTTGATGTTTCCATGGCAATAAGATTTTGAAAGCCATGTTTTTTGAAATTTACATTTTTTACCTTTGAACGAAGGTAATTTACATTTTTACGCCATTTAGCGTTCATTGGTTTTGATTTTGGACGGTTTTAACAGGTTTTGAAAAATTTCAGAAATCCAAGATGGTGGATCCAAGATGGCGGCCGTATAAGTAATTACCTAATAACTACGTCATATGACGTTATCGTTCCATTGTGCGGGCTCAGGAACTCAAAAAAAGCCCAGGCAAAATAGGGTTAAGCTTTTGCTTTTACGAGTTACTATCATTTACCGAGATAATAGAAAAGTTTGGCAGTATTACTGTGGTTATAATAACTGACGACTGCGAGTGAATTTCAAGACCTGAAGAACATCCGCTTCCCTGTTGCAGTGCATATTAAGTTCAGTAAGCGATCGCGCGTTGAATTGAAACATTATATATATAGATTACTTCGGGCGTACGGTATTTACGCACGAGTTGGTTCGTATCAGAAATCGACCGAGCGAGGCTTTGCGAGTGAGTTTTTTTTATACAAACCAATGAGTGCGTAAATACCGCACAAAGCACTTCTCATGCTGTAATTTGTTTATTTTATACTTCCTGTGATTTGTGATTCGACGAAACGCTTTTTTCACGTGTGAAAGTCGTTTTGCCATTCTGATCCGGCTGCGAACCCCGAACAGGGTTTTCAATGGAAAATTTCAATAAGAATGAAATAAAAGTAGATTCTTTCTTCAAGTCGACTTGTTTTGTTGACTCGACTTGTGTGTGTTTTTAATGATAAAATAATGATAGTAATTGATTATTTTTCTTTGATGCTTACTGCACTGAGTGAAGTGTTTTAAAATGTTTTGATAGTGATAATAGTAGCAAGCCAAAACGTTCCGGCGGCCAGCGGATCTGTACGCGACTAACAGAATTCAACAAACAAGCGGGTGCCAAACGTACGTCTTTTCAAACCGTCTGTGGAAAATAAAATTGTTTCTTCTCTCTTCTACACGTCTCTTGATGAGTACTGTTAGGTAGTTTCGAATCTCTATGCTATGCTCTGTTGCAGGCGAATGAGCGAAGATGTACTGATATGTAAATCAGCAATATTTCACGACACGCGTACGAAGAGTCTATTTGAAAATATATATGGTTTAATTGTTAAACTATTAGCATTTATTGCTGTTTTGGATAGTGGAATCAAATAATAAAAAAAATGTTATTTAAAAAGAACTAAAATATTATAACCTTCATGTAATTCGTTTCAGTTAGCATTAGTTTGTCCATACGAGTTGTTCTTTTAATCTAATAATCCCTCTTAAACTCCTAAGTTGATTTCAATGCGATATTTTAAATCAGGAAAACGTTTCTTTGTAGTATAAATACGCCTTTTTGCCGTGTATTGGTATCAATTAAGGGATTCAATATATGCAATGAAACCAATAAAGTCAATCAATCCCGGGAGATTACTCCGTATAATGGGCTATACGGGGATGCTCCGCCCGAAAGGGGTACCTTTTTTAAGCTGGAGGTATATGAAAGGGTAGAGATTTCACCGGAGTTGAAGTATATGAAAGGGTAGGGGTTTCACGAAGAATAGGAAAGGGTAGGGAAAACACGAGTTGAAGTATAAAAAAGGTAGGGAAAAACTGCCATTTAAGTATTATAAAAGCGCCTTTCAAAATATATCAAACAGATGCAAGTAAAGGCTATATGAAAGGGGTACCATTTTCAATGAAAGGTATATGAAAGGGGTACCTTTTCTGACAAAAACGGTATACAGATATATGAAAGGATAAGGGTTTGGGAGCATCCCCGTACAAAACTTTGTTGAGTACCCCCCCCCCCCCCCGCCCCCTTCCCCCCGCTGCAAATCAACTCAAGGCATATCGTAAGCATGGCGTACATCGTATGCAATAAAACCTGTACCCGGCGTGTAAATCGGCCTAATATTTTCTAGCTTAAACTGGATCCCCCTGCACCAGCTATACTCGATCCCCCCTGCATGAGATCTCCAATATGATAATCGTGGAAATGATGTCAAATAGCAAAAAAGGTGGTTAGTAAATGAATCAATTGTGGAAAAAGAAACAGAAAACGATAGGGATACTAATTAATTTGCTTGACGCGATGAGGTTGGCTTTACTGTAAAATAGATGTATCAAAGCAGGGATGAGTATAACTTGCCTGTTTTTGCTCTTGTAGACCGAACCAAGTCCAAGAAATTAAATCATCTTTTCAATGGATTCTACTAAAACGATCCTGATTTTTCTCGTCTTTGTTTTGGCGATGCGATTCGAGTCAATGCCTGCAGAAGCCAGTCCTATCGCAGATGATCTGACTTTGAGTCGGTATGGTGAGTAAGGGATGTGTGTAGACTCTCGTTATCTGGGGTATTTTTAATTCAACTTAATATTCTCAAATCTCCTACATAAAGGAGCTGTGTCCGACTATAATTAGTGTTACTTTAAAAAGCCAAGACGTATTCTCCATAAATAATATTCAACTTTGTTTTGTTTAAAATTGTGCCACTGGGGAACTGACCTGGGCCGGGTTATTCGAAAGCCGATTAACACTAACCCAGGATTAAAAATTGATCAAGGGTTCAATTTCTTTTGTATAAAAGATTAGTCGACGTCAAAACTGGAGGACAGAAAATATAAACAGAAAATTTCACTGAAAAGTTAAAAAAAAGTGAAACCAAAATCCACGGTAATCCTGGATTAACTTAATCGTGTTCTCGCTGAACAACCCGGCCCTGCTGTCCAAAGGCAGAATCGAGGCAGAATAGTTTATTTCGATTGACAGATGCTTGTGTGGGTCTTAAGCTACAACAACCACTGTTCACAATTATATTACATAAAATTATTGAAATTTTCTGTTTGGTTTTTAGGTGATATCGACGAGGAAATGGCTATGTCTCTTGATCGCCGTGATCCCGAAGGTAAGATATATGTAAAATCATTTAGTTCTGAGGACCTCTGAGTTCTGACTTCCGCTGCATGCCAAAAAGCTGTTTGATTTCGTGATTTCACGTCGCTGTAACTTACCTGTGCGTTGGACCAATTTTCCAATGAAACCGATTGATAAAATGTGATGACCCATTTAAGACCTATTTGTTTTATAAATAAAATAGAATTGAACCTAGCTTTATTTTAAGTAAATTTAAGAGTATTTTTGCCAAATGAACATTCATTGATTTGTTTGCTTGCATAGCTGAATTTTTGAAAACATGGCCGATGAAAACTTTGAATTACAGCACTTGAATATCATTGCATGTACAACTAGGCCAAACAAGGGTTTTTGTGATTCCGATCACAGAAAAGAGAGAGAAGAGGGAAAGTGAGTGAGAGCGACTGGAGAAAAAAAGACTAGCAACAGTCTTAAGTTTTTGTACTGTGGAGTTTAAACTAATGCCGAACACATTCACAGACGCTTACTAAGGGCGACATGGATTTCAAAAATCCAGCCAGATGTCTCGATAGTAACATGTGGCAATGATCAGGTGCCAAAAAGCGATTTCCAGCCAACGTCAGCGTGTTCTGGAACATTCCACAGCGTTTGCTTGAGATATATAGCTGAAACAAACAAGCTTAATTGGCCGATGAAAATTACAGCAATTTCACTACAACTAGGCCAAACCATGACTAGAGTTTTTATAATCCCGATCAGTCCGAAAGCCACAGAAAAGAGAGAGAAGAGGGAAAGGGAGGTCAGCGAGAGCGAGAGAATAAAAGACTAGCAACAGTCTTTATTTTTATATTGTGGAGTTTAAACCAAGGCCGAACACACTCACAGACGCTTACTAAGTACTAAGGGCCACATGGTATTAAAAAATCCAGCTAGCTAGATATGTTTGCTCATTGTTGTTGCACTTACTAAGAAGTTTATTACTATTATTACTTACATTTTTTCTCTTTTTCGGTCACTCTGCTTTAGATTGCGGTGACATAAATTCCGAGACATTTTGTATTAAATTCAAGCACCTGTGTGTACATAAAATGAATGTACGGTACTTGAGTGACACATGCAGAAAGACATGCGGACTGTGTTGAGGTGAAAACCAATTTTGTTTAGTTAACCCCCACAACTATAGCTTTCTCCCAATAATAAACAAATAGTGCGGTTTTCAATTCAATCCCGAAAGTAATTTCGCGTTTGCTTTAGTTTTACATTGCTACGCTCTGTTGTTTAAAGCCCGGTTTCCATATGATCGCTACGATCGCTGCGATCGCTGCGATCGCTGAAAAAAAAGTTCAGCGATCGTAGCGATCATATGGAAACCACTCTCCAGCGATCGTAGCGATCACAGCGATCGCAGCGACAACGATCGCTGCGATCGCTGTGATTCTATCTCAGCGATCGTAGCGATCGTAGCGATCATATGGAAACCACTCTCCAGCGATCGCAGCGATCGCAGCGACGGCAAAAATACCATGATGCACTGCGTACGCTCACTCAAAGGGTGCGGTATGGAAGAAGTGCAAAGATACGACTGTCTTTACAACAAATTTTAAAAACAATTCACAACCGCTATGTTGAATTTCAAGAATGAGGCGAAACGATATTGTCAGACCCAGGTCCCCTCGATCTTCATTCACTTTCTCAGCGATCGTATAGCGATCGCAGCGATCATATGGAAACCATCAATCGCTGCGATCGCTGAACTATTTTTTTCAGCGATCGCAGCGATCGCAACGATCGTAGCGATCGTAGCGATCGTAGCGATCGTAGCGATCGTAGCGATCATATGGAAACCGGGCTTAATGCGCATCCTTACTGTGCACGCAATTCATGCCGAACGTGCGTGCAAATGAAGAAATCTAAGCATAGAAAGGGATGGTTGTCGTTGCGTTAACTTTGCTTCTTAGGTTAAACTCGCTTGGGTGATCGGTGTACCCATTTTTCATAAATAGTTTTCTTTTCCAATTCTCAACAGACTGTGAAAAAATGAACAAAAAAGTCAATGTAGGAAGTTTAAAATTTCCCCATTGTTTTACCCACGTGACATCGAATCCTGCCAACTTGCCGGCGGCCGTCAGAATTTGCAAATGTTGTCGTTTAAAGATTAGATTTCTTTTAAGGAACGTCACCGCTTGAATGAATTTGCTTAACAGACCTACTAGTATAAAATTTGGTACAAAAAGTTGCATTTAATTTTAGAGATTCATTTACATTATTTTAGACCAGCAGACATTTGGGCCATATCGAGTAAGGAAGACCGATTTTTCAAAATTCGGATCGCCTTTCAGATATCTTATCTTTTTTTGCACTTCTAACACGAGTAACTCATTACCTAGCTGTAGCAAAAGTTTTACAAACAAATCGACTTTAGAAGGTTTTAGCGCGAACGCCCCGTTAAAAAACCTCGCGCCACTTGCTCATAGGGCTGTCCATAAGTTGCTCGGCAACTTTTGAGCACCTTTTCAGATTTGGAGCAACTTTTAGTCCTTCGAGCAACTTTTCGGATTTCGTGCAACTTTTTTCTTTTTTGAATAACTTTGTTGCTTTTTTAAGGCAATTTGTAACTAAAAACCGCCCATTCAAGTTCTAATTTAAAGCATCAGTTGCTTTTATGCATGATTTTGCGTAAAATACCTTTTATAAAGTTTACAAAAAACACTAGTCCCCTGGTGGTCTGCCTGTGGTAGCAGCCGAAGGTGGTCAGCGAATATGCTGAAAAATTCAAAATGGCGGAGCCCAGAGGACTAGCTGGTGGTGCAAAACATTGACCAACAGGGACAGTGCTCTGTACTACATTCGCAAAGATGTAAATATTGAAAGACTATGGTTTTATACCACATACACTCGTGTATGTTAGATAAAATTTATATATTTAATAAGCATATTAGCAAAGTTTGTTTTGTTCGAATACAATCACGTGGTTATCGTAATAGAAACTCCAATACAGAGAATCAGATTTTTATGATTTGGGTTGAGAGAGACTCAGTCTTACAATATTGATAAGTCAGTATGATATAATTATGTATATAATATCTATGCAAAGTTAAATCTATTTATTAAATTTTTATTTAAGTTGTTAATCAATCTCTTACACTAAAAAATTGAAAGCAACTTTTGAGCAACTTTTGGATTTTGGGGTAACTTTTGAGCAACTTTTAGAGTTTTGGAGCAACTTTTGAGAAACTTTTTTAGAAAATTGGAGCAGCTTTTTGAGAAAATTGGAGCAACTTGTGGACAGCCCTACTTGCTCAACCGATGACACTTGGCGCTGTATTTTCTTTCAGTTTTCAGTGATTCGTTGTATTGTCTCCGTGTGTTGTGATTGGCCAATGTACTGTCTGGGTGTGTTGTGATTGGCCAGCGTATTGTCTGCGTGTGTTGTGATTGGCCAACGTATTGTCTGCGTGTGTTGTGATTGGCCAGCGTATTGTCTGCGTGTGTTGTGATTGGCCAGTGTTTTATCTGCGTGTGTTGTGATTGGCCAGTCTATTGTTTGCTTGTGTTGTGATTGGCCAGTGTGATTATTTTGGTTTTGGTTTTGGTTCCACGGCACTTAATTTCAAAGCGCTCTTTGACCCAATTAAAAGCCATAATGATCACTTTTAAAGTCATATACCTAACGGCTACTATTATTTTTGGTGCTTAACTTGCGATTTTGGAAACTTCGTAGTGGTAGCTTTGGCAAAACCAGTAAAAACATAAAAGGAAAAAAAAGCCTTTCATTTCTTTCATTAATCTTTCCAAAAGGTCTCAGTTGACGGGTTTTACATCCCCTGATACAACAGCTAAGAAACAATGTACATGGCGAAAATATATTAATTTTATATTTCTTTTCCACAGGAGATGAAATACCGAAATTCTCTCGCAGCGAGATACAAGAGACTGTTTTCTCTTTGTAGGCAAAAAATGTTGTTAAGTTGTTGACTTTCGTGGAAGAGTAGCCGAACAAATAAACTGTTCATTTAAACTGTTCATAGACTGACTCGGCTCTATTATCTATTTTGTCTATTATTATCTATTCATTTTAATTGGGTTTTAAGTGGTCCCTGAAACTTGCTATTGTAGATATGGTGGGAGACGGTAGAAAGTGCACATGGCCTTTTTAACCCTATTTTGCCTGCCTGGGGGAGGGGGGGGGGGAAATTTCAACATTCATAACTTCTTTAATATGTGTTCAAACGCCATCAAACTTTGTGACGTTTCTTAACATTTATCTGGCAAAAATTTCATGTGACATTTTATTGATCACGTGACTTGATGTTTCCATGACAACAAGATGTTGACAGTCATCTTTTTTTTTTAAATTTGCATATTTTTACCTTTGAATGAAGAGAAACAATGTTTATTGGTATAACTTTTACATTTTTATGTCATTTAGCGTTTATTTATTGGTTTTGATTAATTTTGAGTCAATTTGGACGGGTTTTAAGAGGTTTTGAAAAATTTCAAAAATCCAAGATGGCGGATCCAAGATGGCGGCCGTATAACTAATTACCTAATAACTACGGCATATGACCGCAAAGGAGACAGTTTTGGACGTACATACTATGTATCCTCTAGGTTTCATCGTCATAGCCTTAATGCTCTTGAAGTTACGAGGTGAGGAACAATGTGCCCCACCCCAGGTTCAGGAACTCAAAAAAGCCCAGGCAAAATAGGGTTAAAGTATGTGTGTTATTAGGATATCTCTATTAGCTCTATACACTGTCGTGATGAAGGCTTCTCCCTACAGTCGCCAATACATCTTATCCTGTGCATTTTTATTCCAGGGTGCTCCCAATAAAAATCTCTTTACCTTCTTATGCAGTATCCCCAAAGTCCTTCCCCTCAAAGTCACGCTTTACCAATAATGTTCCATTTAAGATTACTCAAAAGCACTTGCGGACCGGCTACGGCGTAGCAAATCATCCTCTGATCTTAATTTCCAAGTGTCCTAGCTTAAAGTTCTATGATATAGCAATAAGATAGTAACGCCTTTTGTCATCAATTTCTTAAATCCACTATCTTAGAATTTATTTTTTATGTCGCTCAGCCGGTCAGTAAACAAACAATTTAATATCATACTTACTGCCTAGATCACAGGACTTAAATACGCAGAGAATTTTTAAACTGGATCATTAACCGAAGGCAAAAATTAAAAGAAGTTTAAAGTGAATTGTTTTCTAGAAATCACATTCATTGAATCGGGGATCAGCAGTCTTCCGCCTTTAAGTTGATTAAAGCAAAGTCGAGCCGATACTATGATAATATATTTTTAAGATGATTCGTTTTCCACGGCGTTTTCCTGTGCAAAGAGAGCGAATTATATTTTAGCCTCTTTTAAGGTTTTAAAATTTACAGAGTTGCTATGGTATTAGATTCTATAATCATGGTGTGTACGCAACTGAAATGGGCCCTTGAGATCAACACTGAAGCATACATTCAAAAGAGCCTGCTAGATTTTAGGTTTTTTGATTGATTGTCTTGGCCTTTTCCCAAAACGTTTTGTGTATTATTGTTGAAGTACCATGAATTTAATTAAGTGATTCTGTCTTCTTAACTAAACCAAAATACATACTTGCTTGTGTTTAAATAAGTTAAACTCTGATAAGATTACGCAAGATTGTAACACGCAAAAATTATTCGCTTTACTATCACTGACAACAATATAGCTAAAGTTTTACTTAGAATATCATCCCAGGAATAAGGGTGATTTAGATCTTTAATATTTAGTTCTTTTGTGAACTGTTCAGTGAAGGTTTTGGGAAATTTTGCAACTGCAGAGCGCATTTCGCACAGTCATAGCGTATTCTCCGTATTGTCTACGCTTGTTCCAATTCCTGAAGATTTACTAACAGTTTGACCATTAAAGCCAAAGTGGAAATTTTTGGTTAGCATAATTGTAGAGATCACGAGTGAAAAGAACCGCGGAGAAGAGTAAAAGAACAATTACGAATGAACAGCTTACTCTCTTGCATTTATCGATATATCAGCGCGTGTTTTAGGTCAATTTCCGCGGCCACGTCTGTTGTGATTTCATTTCTTTGAAAACTCTCACTGGCCCTTTTCGCTAGTTTGTTTCCACGAAAATTTTGCTGCGTTTTCGTTAAGTTCTTTCCGCTCATTTGGGTTTGCAGTTGCGAGAAACTTCGCCGTTTTTTCCATGGGTTTACCCTTTGAATAACTTGTCTAATCGGCGGTTGCTGTGCGACGATACTCTTCAGGGGGGTTCTATGTTTCATTTCATTGGTTGGCGTCACGACCACGATGACAGCCGCTTTAATAAGGGGTGAAAACAGAGAAAATCTTTCGAGGCTAAAAACTCGAGGTTTGTTTTTACGAGAATGGCCTCTGTTCAAATGGATTAATAGGGTATGTAGATTTGTCAGATTTTCACAAAACTTGGCCAGTATGTTTGCTGAATATAAATGCATCAAAGCGTGTGGGGCTTTTACGAAATTCCAAATACTTTTCTCGTGGCGCCCCAAAGTGTGACGCGCACAGAACAATTTTCTATTGTCCAACTTCAAAGTGGATTTATACTCGCGAACCAATGAAAATATCGAAAACGCCTCACACTCTTTGTTAGGCCACAGACGACTCCCTGGTTAGGCCATTAACTCTTTAGTGACACGAAGCAGTTTGTTTTGATTTTCGCGCTAACACGGAGGCTGATAATTCAGAAAAGCAAACACCGTCGGTTTTGCCATTAAGGCTTGCGCACGCTTAACTAAAGGCAAAAAAGGAAAAATAATTATTGTCATTTTTCGGAATACAGTGATATATAGTTTTCTGGGGTTTTGTTAAAAATAGCGCGCGTTCGAAAGATTTTCGGGAAGACACACTCGAAGGTTTACAGGGAGTAACATAAAACGCTTAGTATAACGTTAATAACCGAATATTTGTGTTATCAGGGACAAAATAGCAGTTTTTCCATAACCTTTCTTCAATAAAACGTTTAAATTCCGTTGTACTAGCCTTGCATTTCAAACGTTTATCTTTCTTCAATGTACCGCCGAATTCTTCAATATTTACAAGTCGTAAAACAGTACTGCAATATATAATAATACAATACTTTATTTTCACATTTTCATGACATTTTTGTTACAAGAAAATATATATCTAGCTAAACTAAAATTACTAAAACAATAGGACGAATAACTAAATATAAATAACATTTGAGGAAATGCCTAGCGTCTACGTTAACCATAGTTTTCTAGTTTAGTCTTGTATAGTATCAAGTCAACCGAATGCATCTGTTATATCTCTTTTCTATCGCACGAGGTCGACCTGTCATGTGATGTCGATCACGTGGTTTACTTCAGAGTAACTATAACATCATGTCTCGACACACACTCTCGGACTTTAAAAATGTCCTCCGAGACATTTGTTACAAAGTTCAATGGAGTTCTCGCCTCCTTAAGACTTAATACTGTATTCTCACTCATCGTTCATGTAAGCATCTCGCATGTATGGGTCGGATCAGGCCCAAGAGAGTCAGCAAGTTTATACACAAAACTAGCCGCGCCTGAATTCTCCCCTCCCCCTTCCCCTTCGAACGCCTGCCACGCAGGCTAACACAAAACTTAAGAACATACATATCAAAACTATTCTCTTTCACTTCGGACTTGATAATTAGCAAAGTCAAAGTTTCATTATAACTAGATCACTTGTTTTGCCTGTTTGAAAGGAACAACAGTACAGTAGGACAGGTACTAATGCATGGTTCAATTCCTACAGTTACCATCGCCCCCCGGGCACACCCCCGGGGATTTGCAATTTTTTCCTCACTTGGCGTCCTAATCCCCACCCCCGGGCACAAAGAAGGAGGTAATTCCCCACCCCCGGGACACTCAACAGCAGCTCTGCACTGTTTCTCAAGAAAACAGAAATATTTATTATATAAATCCACCGAACAGTTCAGTTACAAAATAGACATGGACTGGACTAGTCTCGTATGGCTACAAAGATCAGGAAGTATCTCTCCCATTGCTCGCGTTTCTCTGGCTTTCATCGCTCCTCTCTTGCGGTTGTATCGTGTACTGAGGACGTGTTCTTCCCAACACTTCACATCATCCACTGACAGGCAACACCCCTTCAAATACAGGCTTTAACATTGTCAAATTGTTTTCTTCCAGCCAATTACCCCGGGGGACTCCCATATGAAAGGGGCGGGGATGCTTGTCGGAAATTTTGAATTAAACCTCTAAAGGAGACCAATCTGGGCGTGGCTCAAGCTTTTTTTTAAATTTTGACCCCTAAAAGAGACCATTTTAAAACACAGACAAATATATTATATTAATATTTCTTCGCTTGCAACCCTAAACGAGACTTTGACGGCTAAATATAATGGCGTTTTGCCCAGAACACCCTAAGTGAGACCAAAATCCGAAATTTACACCCCTAAGCGAGACGACGAGCATCCCCGCCCCTTTCATATAGGAATCCCCCCTCCCCCGGGCCAATTACTAACAAATTGTAAGGATTTCCCAGAAAAGAAGTCCACTTGTTGAGTCATGTCGTCCGCCATGTGCTTCGACGAAATTTTCGCCCCATAATTCCTTACGCACCTAGATTATCCCCACCCCCTACCCTCGGGACAAGACTACTCGCAAAATTCCGCACCCCCGGGCCACAAGGGCCGACTTTGTCCCGGGGGGGATGGTAACTGTAGGAATTGAACCATGCATAATTTCCACAATGTAGCTAATGTCTCTTCAACAACAACGTCAATGAAAACTGTGGATAGTCAATAAATCCTAATGCATTACACATGCATCCGTCTGTATATACGGCGGGTACACCGAAGGACCATAACAGGGTGGTGCAAGGTACTGATACATAGGTAGTATCCAAGGCGACTGGAAAGGCGGATAGTACCATCCAGGTACAGGATTTGGTGCAGTCTGAACGCTACTGATAGTTGGGTGCCCTACTGTATTATACGACTTTCTCGGGGAACGATGAACACGCTGGGGACGATCTGGTTCCAGATTTTGTTCTAGCTCCGTTCCCGCTTGCTCCTGTTCTGACAGTTCGTCCTGGTGGGGTCGCCAAATGTTACCAGTGACAATATAGCCTTAAAGTTGACAATAATGTAAAGGTATATAATAACGCTTGGATCAAATTTAATGGGAATAAACGTATAATGTTCAGTGCATTTGGTAATACGCTTTGCTTAGTTAATTGCATACATTGTTACACTGTGTTGTCTATATATATATATATAATTAGCTTGCATGTCTGAATGTTGCCGGTAAATGGCACGTATTTATTTTATTTCAATAGACGATGATCAAAGGAAATTTGCTTGAGTATTAGATAAGTGTCGAAATCCATGTTACGTTGATGAGGTTTTACATACTGCATTGTAAAATTGTATAACCATAACCAGTTAGCTGCCAAGGCAATAAACTACTAACATCAGACCATACGGTTCAATAATTCTGCTAAAATCTTTGAAATCTAGCACACTGTATGCTTGTTTCAACCTTTAAGAAAGAACGCAACTTGGGCTGTGGCCATGCAAACAAAAATTATCTTCTGCTCAGTGCTTTTATCCAGAGAATAAATTGAGAAATAAGCCAATTTCGAATTCTATACCCCATCCCCCATCACAGTGTTTTAAACACGACAACAGACTGTTGAAATGTTTTGCAACTTTCTCTATTCATATTAATGACAACATTTTGGCGCACTTTTCTGTAAGGTTTGCATTCCTCGCAAATGAAATTAATAAAACTCACCGGCATTGTTCCTTCATGGAAGTGTAGCATCAGTCAAAACAGACAGCCGACAGATCTTGTCAAAATTAATTGACAAATTAATTAATTAAAATCTCAAATATTAAAATAAGCCGGTCTCTAACAGTAAGTCAAGAATCTTCTTTTTTGGCGGACAGCGCTAATTTTAATTTACGGTTTCGCGCCAAAACGAACCTTACATCCGTCTGGTCTTCTAAGCTGCGATTGAGCAAATTCAGAGAATTGAGAAATAAGCCAATTTCTTTTCCCTCCCCATCACTGTTAAACACGTCGACAGACTGTTGCAATTTTTTGCAAGTTCTCTATTCATTAATGACAACATTTGGGCGCACTTTTCTGTGAGGTTTACATTCCTCGCAGATGAAACTGATAAAAATCATTGTTGCGTCATGGAGCGTTTCTATCAGTCACATTAAAAACAGCCGGCGAGCTGACAAATCTTGCAGATTGCTTGTACGCGATATCATTGTTTAGACTATTATTGAGATTCAATCATGCACTAGTTGAGAAGAAATTAATTAATTAACTAATTAACTGCCAAATTCAAGTTCTAATCAAACCAGGGGCCCGTTTCTCAAACGTCCCGGTAACTTTTCGGGCCCGGAAAATTACTTTCTGTCTGAAATGTTCACAATGAAGATGCATATTTGTTGGTTTTAAAGTTTAAGCCGTAAAATTCTAAGGTGACGCAGACAATTCCGACTAGTTTGGGGTTAATACACCCTATAGATTCTGAATTTAAAATTTCACTAAGGGCCCGGAAAGTTATCGGGACTTCGAGAAACGGGCTCCAGCTTCCGATCGAAAAGGGTCTGCTCCTTTTCGCGCGCATTTCATCCGTAACTTTTACCACTAATAAAGTGCAACTTTCATTCAGTTGTCATCAATTAGAACTTAATGCATTATTCAATATGTCTGGAGCTTTGTCTGGAGCCGTCGCTTGTATCAATGCTTGTTTGCTAATAATCACTACGTGAGTATGGAATTAAACAAACAACATGTCCCTTCAATTTTTAAGCGCAATTTTTGTACGAATTTAATTTTTATTGTTAGAAATTACCTGTAATTTATTTAAATAGTTAACGGGTGCTTAGTGCTCGCGTCTACTAAATTAAGCTAATTTAGCCTAATATATTATAACACCGCGCGTATAAGATGTCTTGGCGCATTAGCACTCATTCAGACTCGCCGAGAAACAGCCTTGGTCGGATCTGCGCGACTAAAGAAACTTCAGCACGAGAAGCATATAGTCTTAAACGGCTGCAAAAGTAAGTTACAACTGAGGTATACAGGGCTTTAAAATACTTACTACCTACATTTTTAACAGAACTGAAACTAGTTTCGTTTTTATACTATTGAATAGTAACAAAAAGCTGGCGTTATATTTAATCTCGAATTCCCATTTTCTGTACTGAAATTTAATTTTTGTTTCTGTATGGGGCTTGAGTGTTCTGAACTGAGTGTCATGCAGGTACGCAAATGGTTGATGCGGAAACAGATTGGAGCGTGCGTTATCTTTAACTCGTAAATGATATTCATCAGTTTGCAAGTGTGTTAGAAAAGACAATTTGCGAATTTTGAAACTTTTTATTGATAATTATATTCAATTAGGAGGCAAGTCAATTTATTTAAGAGAGCTAAGACCCGGGTCAAACGCCGTACTTCACATGAGCCGAACTCATTTAATTGAGTTCGGCTCATGTGAAGTTCGGCGTTTGACTTTGTTAAGTTCGACTGATTGTATTTGGATCGACAAGCCGTTCTTCTTGGCTGGTGCAGCCGTGAAGAACGGATGAGGTTGGGTACGGCTGAATTAAGTTCGACGTTTGACTCACCAGGCGACCTTAATTAATTTGAGTTGACGCAAACTGTAATTAGGTTCGGCTCATCTGTAGTACGTTTGACCCGGGCCTAAGACGACTATAAGACATCTTAAAGTCAAATCTGACAATTCCGTACCGAAGATAAACAGTCAGACGTGGACTTAATCAAAAAGGGTTGACATGAAGCTGACAATATCACAATGCTTATTGATATTACTTCCAAACAGGGGTCTATTTATTTATAAATATGCTCCAAACTATCCTCAGCGCATATCAAACTTTGTGTTTAATTTTTGGTAAACAATGGCACTGGATTACCTTCCTTTTATGGGCATTTTAATTGTTTGCAGCTATCAGTTCGTAATTATTCGAAATCATACATGTCGGATCGGTTAAAATGTCTAAAATCATCCCTTAATTCCGCCTCCAACACAAACGCACTCCTCCACCTCTCAATTGACACTGAAGAAACATTTTAAATCAAATTGTTCATTATGAACGCTCTGGCAATCAGCCGACTCTGCTAAAGTATCAATAACTGCATTCCTATATTGAAAATGATAGTTCTTGTGATGTTTCAAAGAACGAAACTGATCCATCCTTAACACAGGCTAACGTTACGATTTCGCGCCTTCTAAAGGCGATCCTTGCTATCTTTTCTTTACACCGACAAGTACCTGCCCATTTTTCTATCTAATTGGCATCTTTTGTTAATAACTTTGTTAATAATTTACCACTTAATTATTTCATTTCGAGCTTTCTCTCGAGCCAGTGTACTGTTTTTAATCATCGTTAATTATGCAATAAATAATAACAATACGTCGTTTGAATTACCAGGCGCAATTTTCAGGTGCAACTTAATTAATCTTTAATAGTTGGGTTTGCATCAGTGCGCGCGTCTACATAATTATCAGTTACATGTACTAGTAAAGACGCATTTCAAAAACCCGCATTTGAGACGTCCGAACTCATCACAAGGAGCCCAGACTCTGTAGTGACTTAGGATTTGTATGGAACTCTATTGTTGATTTAGTAAGTGAACGAGTAATGATAGTAATAATAAAAAAAACAGCCATTTAACTTGCTAAAATGCGCTTTAGAGGCTCTATGACAGTTAAGAAGCAACACATGGATAACATTTGATATGGTATGTAAAGTTTAACGGCTGTTTACTCATGCGCGAAGCGGCATGAGGTAAGGTTTCGGCTCCGTTTTTCTTGTTATTATTTTTATTATTATTATTATTTTTATTTTTTGTGTCACGATTTTGCATGGAAATTTATGCACGCATCTTTTAAATTGTGCACTTCCGGTTCATGTCTTCGCCATGTACACTTCCTGTTTAGTGACTTCCGGCTACTGTCACTTCCGGTAAAAGAGCGTTACTTAGGTGTCACGACAGCATCTCCTACAACCCTACATACGTTACTATGTTCACGTTTGGTATATATAAGACTTAGAAGAATCACTGGCTTCATTGTGGTACAGCCTTCATTTCCAAAACATTCAATTCTTGGTTTTCACTGTCACGCCATAAAATTTTAAAATGGTCTAAAATCGAAACGAATTAGCGAAGGAAGCCAATAATTTGTAATGTTATAAAAGAGTAACAAATAAACAACTTCGCGAAGTCTCAGATCTGTGCAATATTCCGTTGTTGAATTATTCGCCGAAGCATTCGACTCAAATTTACAGAGCTTTGTATGGAAACGCCATCCCGGAGGGACACCAATATATAATGTTTTAGAATCGAAACTATTTAGTGAAAGAAGCCAATAATTTGTAATGTTATAAAAGAGTAACAAATAAAAATCTTCGCTAAGTCTCAGATCTGTGCAGCATCCCGTTGTTGAATTATTCGCCGAAGCACTCGACTCAAATTTACAGAGCTTTGTATGGAAACGCCATCTTGGTGCCCCTCCGAGGGGCACCAAGATGGCCGCCGGAAATCAATAAAAACATCTGGACTTCACTTTCGCTCTGAAAGCGATTACTTTTCTCTCGTGAACTACTATTCATTCGCATAAACTGCATTCCTAATACTTTAACTGCCCAAAGTGCCAAAAATCACGAGGAGAGGCCCTTGTTTCATAGGAAAAAGCTTTGTCACGGACGCCATGTTGGTGTCACGTAGGGTGAAAAGTCAGAAATTCAAAATGCTGTATTTTCAAAACGAAAGACGCTACCGGGTTGGATACTTGTGAAAAGATTTATTTTTAAGTCATCTTCAACCTGGTGGACATATAAATTCAGAAGGCATTACAATTTATGATTTTCGAATTTGATGACGTCACGTGAAAACCAAGAATAGTAAACAATGTGGTTTGCAGGAACGAAGACTGAATGAAAAGAGCAACTTATCTCCATATCGGACATCTTCCAGATCTTCTTATCATGTTTAAAATATATCATAAAATTTTCTTACGCATGCGCATGAGTAAAGGCTGCTTGGAGCCTCTTGTTATTATATAATTTCAGTTTTTGAGTCTGATTATAATTATTCCTACCGTCTTTAGATCGATCTGGAGCTTCTCGACAAAACCAAGCTTTTACCAGCTTTAACAGATTCGCATGAAAAAAGTGGAAATCCTTCAAGTTCATGCGCACCATATTAGCAGGGCTTAATTATACCAGGAGCTCCTGTTATATATAGCTTTTCTATACAGATAAGCATTGTGGATGAATTAATTCATAACGAAATTAATTTCCTTTTCGTTGACCTCAAAAACAGATTATTATGAATATATGTATATTTGTTTTTCTTTGGCACAGAATTGTTTTCAAAACAATAAACCTTATTCTGGGATAATGTGCACTTAAATTCAATTGAAAGTATGACTGAATGTCCCTTTTACACCTATACTTTCTCTTTTAGTTCCCAGTCATATACGTATTGAATATGAAATCCATCGCCATCCATTTTGTACTGTTGGTTGTCATAGCAACTGTCTGTGGTTCAGCAGCAGAGAGCCTTACAGGTAGGAGGACATAAAGCCTTTCATTTTGTAACACTGCTAAAACAATTATTTGTCATATTTTCTTATACTACACTTGGGAAAATACCGGCCATTATATATAATAACCGTGTAAAACTTATAACAGTGATCTATTACTGTAAGTTACGCTTTAACTAAAAATACATTCACACACAACATGCACAAGATTCAAAAATTACTATTAAATAGAAACTCCTAGTTCATTCAAATAAACAGCAGTGTTTCTGGGCGTGCTTCAGGATTTCATCGACAAACCAAGACAGTAAGTAGTTTTCATTTGGATGGATTTACAATAACATGCAAACATTTCTGCATTCTGATTGGCTGAGAGAATGTCAATTAATCCCAAATAGTGCAGAAAGTTGAAATTGAGTACTGCTCTTCAGCTTTAATTTCAATAGTCACACATTAGGATTTAATCCATTCCACAGACTCCAAAGTTAGTCATCTTCCTTCTACAGCATAATGAAAAGTACTATTAACCAGCTTTCGATTGCCTGGTCTCGCTTTGGGTCATTTAGGTACAAACCGTTAGAAAAGTGATTGAGGAGGGGAAAGAAAACAAAAAAAAAAGATTCATGCAAGAGAAACTACCAGGAAAAATCCTACAACTTAGAACCCACAGAAAACTGAAACGTGCAGAAAGAAATACTATTGCATTGTGATTATTCTATTTAGTATAATTGTAATTCTGTGTCAAAAATAGCATTTCTGGTGTCTCTAAAGCTCAAAATGTTCCAGGGAATCCTTCCCCAAGACCCCCTGATTCTTATGCTCGCTCGTTCAAGTCACCAGCACCGGTTGTGCTACAGACTAGTTGCGACCTTAGCTTTATCAATAAAGTCATGTTAATTCTAGGAAAATGCATTCATTGAAATGAATCCATCTGTTTTGTATCACAATTGAAAAACGAAACTATTGCTGCAACATTTTGTGACTGGTATCGTACTCTGGTCATCCTCTGGGGGCCACCTTAATGTTTTTTTTTTGTTTAATAATCAAGTACTCAATTGAACTAACAAATGTTTGATTTGAGGAAAATAGCTTTCTTAAAACAATGTAACGACGTTATCTTTTGGGGAAATTTTTCGTTTAAATTTGATTCCATTTCATTTCCTTTTAGAAATTATGTGGGTTTCAACTGCCCTATAATGGGAAAATAAACACGTGTATGTGAAACGAATTCTTACATCATTTCAGACGTTTGTAAAGACAAGGATATGAATTGTGCTACGTGGAATAAAGTCAATTCTTTGTGCGATTCCAATGAAGCAAAACAAGTGGCATTTAGAGAGAAGTATTGCAGAGAAACTTGTCAGTTATGTAGTAAGTATTAAACGCTACCTGTGTGCTCGAAATTCTGATTTCTGGTTGTCAACTCTTTCAGTCCCAGATTTTGTGTTGTGAGAATTAACCCTCGGGAGTGGGGGTGGGGAGAGAGAATAGAGACGTTCGTTTATCCTTGAGACACATTTTGTAAAGTTTTGGAGACAATCGGTTGCTATGGTAACGAGATATGGCGTCATAACTATCATGTGGTTAGCCACTTTGTTAATTAAAATGCGTGTTTTTCATCTGTTTTCGGTGCAAAAAATATAAAATGCCACGAAAAGCCCCAAAATAGTTTCAATTTCCGCATTATAACGATAGATTTTAGTCATTTTGGATGATGTCACGGATACCCAGCAGCGCCATAACCCATAATATTTACCATATCTTGTAGAGGACACCACAGGCTATCTATTAGCTAAAAGTAAAATATTTTCCTGAACATTGTAACACCGTAAAAACGCAAGTGGAGGGAGGGGGGTTAGGTTAGATTTACTAATTACTTGATGACTAATTGCTTTGTAGAACCACCAAAAGAAGAGTGTTACTTTACTTCCGGTGAAAAGTCCAAATATGGCTGCTGTTGGGATGGTCGCACACCGGCTCAAGGTCCAAACAACAAAGGATGCCCAGGTATCCTTAATCCCGGGTTTTCACAACCTCGTCCCCAGGTTCTTCTAATAATATGACGTCGACACGGTATTCATTTATTGTACAACTACTTCTTTTTACCTCCAAGTAATAACTTTTACAAATCGATGCATTTTTGCAAATTGACGTGGAAATAATGGCAAGGCTCAGGTGTATATGTTGAGGTTCAATTTTATCCTTGGTTTAAATTTTATTTTCCTTTGTTTTTGGGCATGGTAATGTATAATAATGAATTTAAAACAAAGGAAAATAAAATTTAAACCAAGGATAAAATTGAACCACAACGTATACACCAAATTGAAGAAACGTTGACCCGTGAAAAGCATAAACCATGAACGATGAGACCAAATGGGATTATGGGCAGGCAGCATTGGCAAGCTGCGTAATATTCAATTTCTCGATAATCAAGATGTTTTCTTTGCTTGAGACATTTTAGAGCACGATTCATGCGTCTTGTGTTGATACAAGGTGTATTCTGTAAGAGACGAAGGTTAATTTACCCAATTTCCCGGTAAACCTTTGGGTCGCATCGTTCATGGTTTATGCTTTTCACCCGACAACGTTTCTTCAATTTGGTGTAAATAGGTACCGGCGACATAATGCTGGGGGTAATGTGATGGACTGGCATCCCATCCAGGGTTGAGTAGCAATATTCCCAGTTGCTTCATGCTACAGAAACCGGGTTAAGCTGTGGTCGAGTGGGTTCCCTGTGGCTCGTGTGCGACTTTACCTTTTTACCTTTTGTCTATTTGCAGTATGCGAGAATTTTAACACCGGCAGTTATTGCCGAAGATTTAAAGGATACTGTGTGGACAGCGACAGTACTGCGACGCTCAGAGATGAGTGTCCGGAAACATGCGGATATTGCCGAAGTAAGGAAGCATCAGTACATTACACACACGGTATCCCTGCCCCTAGTTAACTCAATTGCCAGACTGTAAAGTGACTGTTGTTTGATAAGTAAAATAAAAAAAGAGGTTATTCAGCGAAAAGTTGTGTAATACAGCTGAGTAAGTTTCACGAGACAATAACAGCCTTTTGGCTCGAAAAAAATTAAACTGGACGAGTAAAAATACCCAGCCGGTATAACACAACTTTTCGATGATTAAATTGTTTATTAAACGACAGTCATCGTCTCGTAAAACTAAGTTTTTTGAAGGTTTTTTTGCTAGCGCGCGGTCAGAAGAATGTAATAACGCGTCATATTTGCACTCTAGAAGTGCTATGTCGAATAATGAAATATAATATTCCCGTCAAATACGTATGGATATTTAGTTTTACTAATCCATCAAATATTTTCCCCAGTGATATTCTTCAGTTTTCAAAATTTGCGTTGTTTTCTACGTTCGCACGTTCAGTTTCGTCTCAAATATATTGCTAAAATTAAATCTGATCTTTTTGAATGAACTAGAAATATTTTTTAATGCCAACAGAATTATTTTGATGTTTAACATTTTGGCCAACTATCTCTGACAGAGAAACCTTGTGAAAAAATATTTGAAGGATTTCGACATTATATTATCTGTTCCTTCTCCAAACAGATAATGCCTGCGGACAAATATCCGTGTATATTTTCACGCCAAATGGCTATTCATGTATTGTCTATACAATCTTCTGACAGACATTAATACAGAGATGTGCCGCTCATATTTCATCCATCACTTATTTTACAGAGGCCGCTTCACCCTGTTATGACGAATCGGGACAAGAGATCATTTGCGAAGGTGACTATAGCATAAAAATAATTTTTTACATACTTTGATAAAATGAAAGATTTGTGTGCCGGGCCAAAGAACGTCCACATTTTCTACATCAGTCTACATTTTTATTGAGTTAGTATAAATCCTTGCAGACAGCTCATCAATTGTACAAAACAATACTAATCTGAATTAAAATTCTAAAATGTGAGGAGATTTTAAATTAAATTGGCTACAAAATCAAGAAGCTTAGGGCGCGTTTTTTGGGACATATTCCGTCGATTCCAAAAACAGAATAGTGTACCTCTATATTGCTCCTATTCCTCTCGTCAGTAAAATAGGAAAAGAACAGAGTTGCTACTTTAACTATGTGTACCTGGAAAATTTTTGGCTTGTGAGATGGTAGACAAGGTAGTTTTGTTAGCGTATTCAAGTAATCGGCTCATGGCGTATTCTGATTTCAGAATGACCAGAATATGTCCCAAAAAACGCGCCCTTAGACTTAAAAAAAGTGGACATAAGCATAAGCACAAGTTAGTGCATAGGGATGAACTGTATGCGTATGTCAATGAGGGCTTCCCAGGGGGGTACATGTTCCCTTGTTCCTTAAAACCCCTGGGAGGCCCTCGTCAATGTTCGTTTTCACTTGACGCAAATTCATATGCTTCCGCTTGTGAACTGTATGCGTATGTCAATGAGGGCCTCCCAGGGGGTACATGTTCCCTTGTTCCTTAAAACCCCTGGGAAGCCCTCGTCAATGTTCGTTTTCACTTGACGCAAATTCATATGCTTCCGATTGTGAACTGTATACGTATGTCAATGGGGGCCTCCGGGGGGGGGGGGGTTGTACATGTTCCCTTGTTCCTTAAAACCCCCGGGAGGCCCTCGTCAATGTTCGTTTTCACTTGACGCAAATTCATATGCTTCCGCTTGTGAACTGTATGCGTATGTCAATGAGGGCCTCCCGGAGGGGGGGGGGGGTACATGTTCCCTTGTTCCCTAAAACCCCTGGGAGGCCCTCGTCAATGTTCGTTTTCACTTGACGCAAATTCATATGCTTCCGCTTGTGAACTGTATGCGTATGTCAATGACGGCCTCCCAGGGGGGTGGGGGGTACATGTTCCGTTGTTCCTTAAAACCCCTGGGAGGTCTTCGTCAATGTTCGTTATTCATATGCTTCCGCTTGTGAACTGTATGCGTATGTCAATGATGGCCTCCTAGGGGGGGGGGTACATGTTCCCTTGTTCTCTAAAACCCCTGGGAGGCCCTCGTCAATGTTCGTTTTCACTTGACGCAAATCCATATGCTTCCGCTTGTGCTTTTAAAAAATGTCGCTAGTGATTTAACCATGCTTAATAGTTTTTGGAAAAAAGACATCCTTAGTTACTTTATCTCATTCTGTGAATGACAATGTATTTCAGTGACACTTTATCGTATACTAACAGGAGCCTACCTTGAATTTGCATCCCAATAATTATCAATTATTGGACGAGGTCAGTGAGCAAAAAATGTCGTGATTTGACACTTGCGCACTATCAGAATTAATCATACGTCATTTTTCGCAGGTGCATGTGGTGGGCTCTCGGCCAGTGCTAAGAAAGAAAAAATGTATCGTTCATCAAAATTTTTCTTTTTGATCAATCAATGTTTTGAGAATGTACATTAATTCACAGTTTCAGATCCACGTTTTTGCGGCACGAATACGTAACGACATGGAAAAAGAATGTAATGTTTCGTCATGTTTAAAAAATATAAAGACGTGGATGTCGTCCTCAGTGTGCGCGGAGAAACGTTAACTTTGTAAAGTCCTCTTATTGAAGGCTGATTTTGCCCACAACTATTGCATGCAACCTTCTCACGCCATACATACAACACGAATCGCGTCGTCTAAATCAGCCTACAACTCACTCGCAACTGTTTCATGCAACACAAAAAAGTTGTAGGATTATGAAACATGTATCGTACCCACGTACAATGTAATATGATGCGAGTTGTATACAATTTTCGCCTGACCCAAGTAGCGCGTGCTACAAAAAATCGCATGCGAAAAAGTTGTGCCGTCTAAAAACCCCGGCTACACGTTCTAACATTGGATACAACATTTGTTAAACCCCGACTACACGTTATACACGTTTTAACATTGTTATATAACATTTTTTGGTTCAATAATGTTAGAACGTGTAGCCGGCATGTTAGATGACGTTTGTCTAACATTTTTTGTTAGAAGAATGTTTTGATTTCGATCAAACATTCATCTAACAAAAAAATGTTAGTCAAACATCATCTAACATGCCGGCTACATGTTCTAACATTGTTAGACCAACAAATATTATAAACATTTCATCATGTAATTTGAACTATTTTGCATGTTTTGATTAGAAGGGCTAGTTTAAAATTTTAACATTATTATAGTGGTTCTAGTCATGTGAGGAGACCGAAGATTGTCTTGATTTAACTTATTTAACTTATGGCAACTAGTACGGTACCATACGAAAATCATTAGAAGCCGTTAAGGGGTTAAGTAAGGATGTTTTGTATAGTGATAGTGTCACATAAAAGTTATTCATTGCCTTCCAGATCAATGCTATGACATTGCTCCTGAGGCATTCTGTGAGAAGAGGAAAATAAGTGGTTTCTGCTCCAATAAAAACTGGCAAGACTTCATGAAGACAAACTGTGCTAAAACTTGTTACTTTTGTGGTAATCATCCTCCCTCTATGCCGCCTCCTGGTCAGCTCCAAGTTACTGAACGTAAGTCTGTTATTTGACCATTGCAATTTGGGTAAAATTTCCGACCTGTTAAGGCTTGGCAACCACGTTCCCAGGACTTTTCCCTTCGACAAAGGGGCGGAAAAGTCCTGGGAACGAGGTTGAAGGCTTGGTTCCCACTAGCGACATAACGATCATAATCATAATCATAAGGGGCGTTATGTCGCTTATGTCGTAGTGGGAACGCCGAAAAACATAATCATAAAAGACGCTTAGGATCGACATAATCATAATCATAAGAAAATGATCGGTCATTTTCTTATGATTATGATTATGTCTGTGATTATGTTTATGTCGTAGTGGGAACGTAAAATCTAGCGCTCATAGTGGTGATCATAATGACGTATGTTCATTCATTGTATTTTGGCCAATGAACATCCTAGTTCCAGTAATTTGCAGTTCATGTTATTCCAAGATGGCGTCCAACTTTGATGAGCGTCAAATTTAAAGTCAACGGTTTGTTCGTATGTGTTCCCACTAGATCATAACAACGTTATGATTATGACTATGTTTATGATTATGATTATGATCGTTATGTCGCTAGTGGGAACCAAGCCTAAAACATGGTTCTCGTGTATAAACGTCATATGTCATGAACAGAAATCTGACACATTAAAATGTTTTCATAAAAATCTCACAGCAACTTACAAACACATCTACTTGAATTGTAGGCTCTTTCCATTCCATACGCATTAATTTACATAAGAGGATTTCTCTAACTCGCGTACAGGTCTCCGCCAAGTAACCAGAATCGACTCGACATTTTTTAACATGGGTTTCTTGGGGTTCCAATTAAGTAACAATGCGTGAAAGAACCAGGCAATCCTCTATTGTTCCGCGGCATCTCGCTTTCCCCACATACGATTGTTTAGGTTTTCTTACTGAGAATAAATCAACCTATGGACAACACGTTTTTGAAATAAAATTCACTGAAACTTTATTTTAAAGCGATATTTCTTTATGTTACAAGATTTTATCCAATCATGAGACTCCAAAACAATGGCCAAGAAAGGCTTCTAATTTTCAATGTTTCCCACAGAAATTTTGCTGCATTAAAACTCAGAATAGCTTTCACTAAAAGGGAATCAATAAGTAAACTAGAGAGAAATAAATGCGCTACCTGATGAAGTGATAGTAGATTTTCAAGTTTTAGCCAATGAGGTGGACAGTTTCATCAATATCACAATTAACATTTTTCTGCATTCCTTGCCATTGGGTTGCCTAGTTCTTACTAGGACCATTACTTAATAACGGCTTCACAATACTTATTTCAGGGCTTCAAGGGTTCGACATTGACCCTTTGATCATGACTTACAATCATTGTCATCGGTCTTCACCAGCGCCCCAGGACGCATAAGACTTTACATTATCCTAGTAGTTTCCTTAAGTTTAATTTTCTCATTCAATTGTATTCCTCTTTAGTTAACTCTGTTTTTGATGTAGATATGTTGTGTACGTGGTCGCTATGTCTTATCTGCTCCTGTCACCGTAATTTAATTACTTTTAATTGCAGGCACGGCCGCCATTAAATTTGCATGTTCTTCCAGTTCCAACAAAAAGCCAGCGAAAGTGACTGAAACTTCAGAAACACTGCAAATTTAATGGCGGCCGTGCAAATGCGAAAAGTACGGCTGAAAAACTGTTTTCCCTTGATAGGATTGAAAAACGGTTTGGACGGGTTACTAAATACATTATTTCCATCCGAAAAATGCACAACTGAAATGAAATTTAAAAAATTGATCGAACTGGCACTTTAACTATAATTTAAGTTTCTTGGGTAGGCGCCTCGCATGGAGCTTCGGGTCCCGTTCGCGGCTTTTCCCTTAGGTACATCTTACTTTACAAGCTTTTGTCCAAGAATCTGATAGAAAAATGTAGCACATTAGCAATGCTCAGTTACTGTAGCTTTTATTTGAATTGTCCCACTTATATATTTTATCCACAACGTACAGGAAGATTATCGTATCAGTAGCACAGCAAAGTATTAACCCAACAGCTTTCATTTTAATTGTCACACCGTGAATTGTTTCCAAGGAGGAGAAAGTTATGCTGAACTTGGGAAAATTTTTGTATTTTTACTGAAGCTTGATTCTAACCCGTTATTTGTTGTTTTATTAAATTTTTTTCCTTCATCTTTGTTACAGCTGCGTGTTCCGACAAGTATGGAGAGTCGCTCTGTGAACTGCATATGTATAGGGGTCGCTGCACTGACAAGATTTGGGTAACATTCATGAAGAAAAACTGCGCTAAAACATGTGATTTATGCGGTAAGAACGTCTTAGAGTTTAATTAAATTAATTTCTTATAACGTTTTCCAACATATGTGTTTTAGTCAACTCAATGAAAAGCATGATATGAGCCATGCAAACATTGAGAAAATACAACAACCGATTTACCTGCTATTGAGCTAAAAGACAGTATCCAGGCGCGTAGCCAGGCCTTTTCCAGAGGTACGCACAATCAATTTTCAAACACCCCTCTGCCTCTCTCCCTTCCCCCCCCCCCCCCCCCCACCCCCCACACTCAAGTCCCAAATATTCCTTTGTTTTACGACTTTTTCAGGTACGCACGTGCGTACGTGCGTACAGGAAGCTACTCTCCTGGTGTCATAAAGAGCGTAACATCGTTAATATCTCACCCATAAATGGACACCTCCTCGTTTTCTTGCTGTCTTGTTTTGAATTTTGGTGGACATTTGCAGCGTCGTCAGTACTCTCTAAGATTGTGAATTTCTAACAAAGATTCTGATTTGCTGATATTTTAATTAACTTGCAGATAATGGAGACAATGCTGAGGCGTAGAGTGTCCACGTACCTTGGAGTAACAGAAAACGCCTAGTATAACGTTAACTGAATGTTTGCCTTTAGATTCAAAATTAACTAGAAAGTGTTGTCAATTCAGTTTAGTGTAATTAATTACACAAGGGATTCAAGAAAATGACTTTTTTTTCTGTTGCTGTACATGTTTGCATGAGCGATGAAGTCAACAAAAACTCCCGTGCTTCATAAATACTTAACTTTTCATGAAAATTTATCTGTTTTTTATTTATAATAACAATGGTAAACATAAAGCCATTACATGTTTCTTTTTATAATGTTAGAAATTTTAGTTACTAACAGTTAGTACGGCGTTTTTCTAAAAAATAAAGCAGAGTTTCATGTTGCTTACACTGTGTGTTGTGAAGTGCAATTTTGCTACAGTTTTCAAGAATAAATGGGCTTGTAATTCTATTGGGGCAAGGGTAACAATAAGGCAATTATTGGATAAGATTGAGAAAAAAATAGTTATCAGTTTGATAGCCAGTGAACAGGGTCCTTTCAGGAGGTATTGAGTCAAAAACAAAATGGCGAGCGAAAACAAATTAGTCGTCCCGTTCCCACGAACTAATTACATGCACGAAAAACAGCTTTAGTTATAGCGGAGCAGTTCTCTGGAGCAGCCTACCCTGTGATATGAGAGAAATGAAATCTCTAAGTCAATTTAAACGATCAGCTTATCTGAATTTTTAATTTAAAGTACACACGGCATTCATGAAAAACAGGTTTATTTAGATTAATTGTAGTTAGCTTTGTAATTTGTTTAGGCTAGTTAGGTTAGCTAGGTTAGGTTCCTGATGATTTTACCGTGTTTAAATAAAGATTTACAGTTACAGTTACAGTTACAGGTAATCACAACTGCAAAATCAAAACAGCGAGGTTGCGAGGTTCTTATGACCTGTGCATGCACCAGAATACAAAAAAGACGCGATTTTTTTTGTAACAACCGAATTTAACTGTTTTCACTTTTTCATGTTTTTTTTATATTTACATGTTAATCTTAATGTTATATCTCTGGTTTCCGAAGCCACAACGTGACTTAGGCCCTGTCCACACGTATCCGGATATTTTTGAATCCGCAACTTTTTTGTTGCGGATTGGCCTTCCGTCCACACGTATCCGGCGAATTCGGGCAAATACGATTCGAATACGCTACGTGTGGACGCGAATATTTTCTAATCCGTAACAAAAAAGTTGCGGATTCAAAAATATATACGGATAAGTGTGAACGGGGCCTTAAAGGGCCTCTTTATATGAGCCCGGTTGACCGGGCTGGCTCGGTTACCGAGATCTCGCCTCACTCATATTTCCTTTGTAACATTTTAGATTTGTCCATATGAGAAGCCGGACTGGCCGGGTTACCGAGATCTCGCCTCACTCCTATTTCCTTTGTAACATTTTCGATGTGTTCATATGAGAAGGCGGGCTGGCTCGGTTGCCGAGATCTCGCCTCAGTCATATTTCCTTTGTAACATTTTCGATGTGTTCATTTGAGAAGGCGGGCTGGCCGGGTTATCGAGATCTTGGTTTGTCCATCCGGGATCTTGGTAAACGGGGAAGTTTACCCTATGAACAGGCCAGCCCGGTTAGCGGGATGAAAATTTTTCAAGTACGCATGCGTTACTGTCGAAGGAGGACGAGATTACTAGCATCATTCTGATCTATTTTTCAGACTTTTTCATCAGAATTTTCACAATTACAGGAAAGGAAATCATGAGTTAATATTTTCGCGCACGCTATCACGTAAACAATTTCATTCCGGTAAACGGGCTGAAATTTTCCATATGAACACACGAAATAATTCGTCCCGGTAACCGGGCCAGCCCGCGGGTTACCGGCGGGCTCATGAAGAGGCCCTAAGTGAGACAGACCCAACAGAACGGCTGCGTAGGAGTCTTGTTAAGAGTAAGTTCGGGTATTGTAACGGTCAGATTCAGAATCAAGCTGACTTAGTTACCTTTTTGCGCACTCTGTGGCTACATCTCGTTTGCAAGATTCTGTGTAAGCAAGATTGTAAAGAACCTGAATACGTTTTGTGGTCACAATAACAATCAGGTCAATTGAACCAGACACTATTGGCAACAATACTTTCGGGTAGCTAAAACAAACACCTTAAATAGCGGATCCCTCCACAGAAATCTCAAAAGGGCACACTTTGGAAGATTTCTTCCCCTTGCATGAATTGCTCATCAAAGACATCTTCTGTGCTAAAAAGTGATGAACGGCTCTTCTGGTTGGGAATAGGGCGAAAAAAAAGGCCGTGGAAAGAAAGATCGCGATTAATCCCCAAACAGAAGGAGATTTTATTTGTACTCCTAGAATGTAGGGACCCCTTAAAAAGTAATTCCCTCCTCCCCCTAAAAAAGTAATGTGAATGGCATGGGCTCCCTGTTTGTGTGGCCAGAGTGTAACACAGTGCAAAGTATAGATAGCAACAACAAGACCAACAACAATTGAACTTACTGCTTACTTCTTTGATGACAATCTTTATTTGCAGTAAGTTAACTTTGATCTCCCTTGAAATTTTACTAGTAAATAAACACTTCAGCAAATCCCAGAAGTAACAATGACTAAGTTACAAGGGTTGTTACTTTCACAACTAAACTGAGGCATAGTTAAAACACCTAAATTCATGCTTACTGTATCTGGACTAATTTCCAATGTCAAGCCAGAGCACTTCTGCATAGTACTAAAGTTATTAGATCCCCACCGGCTCTTTCCCTTTTGTATAGCGAAAGCTTTAAAGAATATATTCCTGTTTTGGACCATATAGTTGAACATGAAATCCTGAACCTTTATCGGTTCTTGAGTTAAATTATTATTATTTTAAGGAGAGGGGGGGGGGGTATACAAAACTACCAGTTTACATTGATCTATTTGGATTGTGAAACTGCCCCACACAGAGAATTACCTGCACAAAATTAAATTGAAAAGAGCACCTCATGAATACTTCCAACAACTTGAAAATGTAATAACAATAATGTCCATAATATTCACTTTAAGATTTAAAATACTATTTAAAAGGCTAAAAAAGTTAAAAGAAAAACCCCATGCGAACGTTTTCAACTACTGAAGTCATCTTCAGGGGAAAAGACCGTTCAGCTAGATGCACGTTTTATATGTTTTTGAAAGGGAACCTCGACTTAAAAACAGTTTTAGATCTAAAGTATTCGTAATGGTTACATTTAACTCATACTGGAGTTTTAAGTCAGTATCTCCGTAACTGGTTACTGAATGCGAAGTGTTCTTTTTTCCCTCGCGCCGCCATGTTTTCTTTATGGTAATTTATGATGTCATTGCTTTGTCGAAGACGTCAATATGGAGTTTACAGAAGAAGATTTCGCGGTAGAAACGTACAATATTTAGTCAAAAATGCATTAAAAGCATATATATATGTTTATAAATTTACATGATGTTGACTTAAACCGCCATATTGAAAAAGCTCATGCCAATGCACTGACGTCATAATTTCCCATCAAACTTTACGAAAACAAACATGGCGGCGCACGGGAAATTTAAAAGCAAAAAATGCAGAAACAAAATGCCAGTATTCAAGTGTTAAAGATTCGTAATAATCTTCAAAACCCGTAAACCAGTTTAGTAATGACACGAACTAATGATCTAGAAGAAAAACGTTTTCTAGCCGAGATTAATTCCATTTAAAGAGATTCCCGACGGGATAAATTTGAACAAACAAGTTCATTCTTACGTACGTACGAAGACTGTTCTTATTTAGCCTTGTAAGTAGTTTTTGTAATAATATTATACTTATAATGATGCAGATAAACAAAAACTTATACACTGTGCACTAACCATATAATGTTTTAATGCGCTTTACAGTATAAGAATTTTTAATTTTTTTAGTAACAACTTTTATCTGTGAAAAGTTAATAAATATAATCGGTCGTTATACAAGAGTTGTTACTTTCAGAACTTATTTGAGGATATGTTAAAATGGAAAAACCTGCTAGTAAACAGAAAATAGAAATTCAGGAAACTGACCTTGGTTAATATTTGTATTATAGCTTGGTCCGACAGTTGAAAATGTATATGTAACACCAGACTCTTCCACTGTATTAATCAATGCAGATCCCTCCCCAGATTGTGGCCCAGATATTAATGCTTCAATTTGGTACTTTGTGTTCTTCTTTAAACCAACTGCAGAGTCAAACAAAACTTCAAATCCATGGTAGTTTATCCTTTTGTTTTTCAAAAGCTTTGAAGAATATGCTCCTGTTTTGGACACAAGAGTTGTATTATTACAAGTATCCTTCACCTCCAATGTTACTGTGTAGTTGTTGTTCTCACTGCCAAACAAACACAGTCCACGTAATATGATGTCTTTATCCACTACAACACCAAGTAAGTCCTTTCTCCCACGACCGTAATTCCATCCTTTCGGTGACACCGAATAAAATCTGAAACACCGCTTAATGGCAAATTGTCGCCGAGACTCTGAAAATCCCACAGGAGAAGTCAATGTTGAACTGTAAAACTTAAAAAAGGTAAGTATTTCATCTGGAGTAAGAATATTTGACTCAAGAACGATAGCAGCAAATTCCTTTTGTCTCATCACTGGAAAGCGTATTGCTTTAATAATTTGCTCGCCGAGAATTCTTCTTTTCATTTCACCACTGAGTGCTACACCTTGCTTTTGGATTTGTTTTGTTGCCCACAGATCAACAGCTTTAAACAACTCAACCTCTTCAATCGTCAGAGGGTCTCTTGAGACTACTGCTTCAAGTAAGGACCTCTCAATTGCCTCGAATCCATCCGATTTCACAGCCGCTTCTGTCTGTTCATCAATCACATTCCAGCATCGATCAACGAGGCTTTCTTCTTCATATCTCTGTGCAGTTGGCAGGATACTGAAAACATTCGACGGATCTAACTCATCTTGAAGATATTCCGTGCACTTTTCTGCGAGTAAAGGCATCATGTATTTTTTAGCCAAGTAAAGCACACCCATCACATTACTTCCGCTTAAATTCACTTCATCGCTGTACATGTAGCGAAACAACTCCAACAGACTCTCGTACTCACAGTCAGGCAGCTCAATAGAATCTCTAGTCTCCGCTAGACCACCGTAAAACATGGCTTCAAACACAGGACTGCCAATCGACAGCACAAACTTGTGAGCTGGAATCACTTGCTTACTTTCATTTTCGCCATCTCTCTTTCGAACCACAAACTTCACGTCGCTCAAACGATCGTTGTTGAACATAAACTTGGCTCTTTCTCTGATGGTGGGTCTTGTTGTTTGCCAGTTTGTTTCGACAGACATATTCGTTTAGCGGGATCGGTGTAGAAAGTCAAGATATTCCGTTTATAATACAATACCAGGGGCGTAGCCAGGACTTTTTCAGAGGTACACACAATCACTGTTTTCAAACACTCTCCCTACCTCCTCCCTCTACCCTCAAGTCCCAAATCTTTTTCTTTTTTTCTACTTTTTCAGGTACGCACGTGCGTACGTTCGTACATATAGCTACGTCCCTGAATACTCACAAACAGCAGCAAAGGAACAAATGATTTCGTCAGACAGCGCCAAGTTGTCATGCGATCTCGCGCCTCCGCGCATTGATCTTGTGAAAGCCGTCCCGCGATGGCGTCGTGCGTAAACTTATACTCACGCGATCTAACTGAGCGCAAGACCTCATCAAACTTTCAACAGCATTCGTCGCGTTTCAACAATTATGTGAATATGAAGATAAATTCATATGAACTGCGGTAGAAAAACTTGGCCCCGGCTTAAGGGAAATAAAACAAAATAAATTACTGTACGGTAATTATTCATCCCTGAACCTCAATCTTTTGTTTTATTCCCCCAAGCCTCGGAGCCAAGTATGAATTTTAATATATCGAAATTGGTCTAATGGTAATCATACGGTTTTGAGTTCAATTTGTGATTTATTTGCACAAGTGAGTTTTTCAAAAAGCTGCATAGAGTCTCTGTGCTAGTTCATAAAAAATATCTCCACTCCGGAGTTCGACAAAACTTGCACATAACAGCTCGCGGTGCGAAAACTATAAGCTTGCAAACTTGCTCGTTTTAGCTCCTACGACTCCTACAGCCGTAATGGTGAGATCTTTCGGTTTCAATCCGCTTCAAACAATATTTAGGAACATTTTCCGGAAGTATAAAATGAAATGGTTATACGAAAATGCAAACAAACTCGTCTGAACTACCGCGATGAAGTGAATAACAGGATGGGGAGTAAAAATATCAGCTTCAATGACACTGGAAAAAAATTCGGCCCTTTGGGAATTATTTTTTTTGCAGGATTACGGATATCCACCACTACCTAGATCCACTACTGCTATTAGAAAGTGCAATAAATACCTCATATATTTGACACCTCTTCTTTTTCTTGCTGTCTTGTTTTGAATTTTAATTGATGGACATTTGAAGCGTTGTCATCAATACTATAAACTAATTTCGATTTTGAGGCGTCAATACTGCATTATATTGACGGCTAGTTGGGAGAAAATATATTCCGTATTGGGCAGAGTTGCGAAGCGACGGAGCCCAATACTGAATATATTTTCTTCCAACGCCGTCAAATATGATGCAGTATTGACGCCTCAAAATCGAAATTAGTTTTGTATCACGATTAAACAGTCTAGATTTTTGAGGCGTCAATACGACTTTATATCGACGTCTCAAAAGCAAGCAAAAGTATCTGAGAATCGTGATACTTTATTATATTAGATTTTGAATTTCTAACAAAGATTCTGATTTCATCTTATTTTTACTTAACTTGCAGATAATGGAAACAAAGTTGAAAAGTCAAGCGTTCGCGTTAAACGTGTAGTAACATAAAATGCCTTTGCATAGTGCCAGAACATGACGTTTTTTTGCTGTTTTTGCATGAGCGATGTGTGCAGCCAATCTTTTGTTGTGGAGTCTTAAAACAACAGAAGTCTCTATACTGGAACACTATCGAGATCGTTTTCTAGTAAGATCAGCATTTAACCCTTACTGAGAACTCCCAGAGTGGCAGACATCAAAATTCAAGTAAATCCAAAGTTTATTTCGTAAAATATTGAAAAACAAATGGTACCAAGCAAAATTACTGCCAAAGTGGTTTCATTTGAATGGTCATTCCACAGGATTTTGTCGACAGACTCAAAAGTTAAAACTACACTGCCACTGAATGTGGGAGTGAAATGGTTAACACCTTAGGTTGCATCTTTGTTCTCCCTGTGGGAGATTCTATCATATAAAAGTTATGGGCTTGTTTGTCGGTAATATTGAGGAGTCCAGAAATTAAAGGTGGGCGTGGCTCCAATTTATTTAGTTTACCCCTGAAAAGTACCAAAATTGACGAGTATTTTCACAAGTCAGTTATATGCAATTATTGCAGTTGCATTAAACCTTTAGCTGTGTTGAGATTTTGAAAGCATTTACATAGATAGCTACCTTTTAACTACAACTAATAACATTACAAAATTGAACCAGTCCTATAGCTAAAAGGTATCAAAATCCCATTTGTAAGCCTAATAAGGGACCAGTCATATTTAGAGGAAGGAGGGAGAGGGTCACTAATTGTTATGTAGCTTCATAAAGGCGAGGGACGGGAAATTTGAACATGGCATGCTTTGTTTTGCACCAGCCATCCTCCACCCCTTCTAAGTAATGACCGTTCCCTAAAGTCAAGATACGACCAGCATCCTCATCACATTTATTTGTTTTTTTTCCGGCTCCTGGTGGAAGTTACTGAGATCCCCCATTTTTAGGGATACAAAATTGAAATATCAACTTTTCAAGCTTTTGAAAAACATGCAGTCTTGTTGTTCCAAAGACACAAACGTTTTGCAGGACCAGCATGGTGGTCACGTTCACGGTTTAACAGAAACAACTCCATTTACCACCAAAATAGCCTGTCCTGGGTAGGAGGATGGTGGAAAGTGCCGATTATCACCCTTTGTCAGCATTGGTGATTCCTTTGAGTGTTGCCTATTCTTCGCTCCTCCTAGTACATAAAAATACTGATTATATACAAAAATACAAGGCCCAGCAGGGCCGGATCCCCATTACTTTTTTCATATATATATTCGTAACCATTTTCATTCCCCGGCCTCCCCCATCCATGAGCAAATCTGGACCTACCACTGAATAACTATACTTACAAACAAATACAAAACATCTGGTTGCATTTACAGTAGCAGAGACTATAAGTGCATGTCAGTGATACCATCCAATTAATATGACAGACTACAAAAGGAAATTGCCCGGACAAACACTGTTTAGAAATTATGTTGGTAAAAACAACTTTCAAATATCTTGTTCAGTAAGAATTGTGTGAATACATGCATGTACCGTTACTAACATCATTAAGCAAGCCAATAGTAGTGACTTCCAGTGATAGTATCAAAATCGCAAGTCACAGGGTTTAGGTTACTTTCAAAACTGTTGCGATCGTTATTTAAAAAAATTAATTACATGTATACAGAAAACAACAATTCAGGAAACTGACCATTAGGTGTGTTATCTCTAGCTCCACTCTTACAATCTGTATTACTTACAGCTGAAAATGTAAATGTCACACCATGCGATAGCAGGTTACTAATGCTGCCAATCGATAGTACGAACTTATAAGCAGGAATCACTTGCTTACTTTCAATTTCGTCATCGTTCTTTCGAACCACAAACTTCACATCGCTCAAACGATCGTTGTTGAACATAAACTTGGCTCTTTCTCTGATGGTGGGTCTTGTTGTTTGCCAGTTTGTTGCGACAGACATATTCGTATGGCGGTAAATTTCTCCATGTTGTTTTTGACCTCCCTCTCTTCCTTTTTTCCTGGGCCGAGTTGTTCGAAGGACGATTAGCACTAAAGGATTAATTACCATGACAACTCATATGTTCTTTTGAGAGTTAATCCAGGATTAGTGCTAATCAGGCTTTGAACAACTCGGCCCTGGAGCCCAAGTTAGTGCCGTGACGCAGTTGTTGTTTGGTTTCTGTCTAAGGATGTGCCCGATCAATTTCTTATTCCATCTCCGCCTTTTAACTTCGTCGCTGAGTCTCTCTATGCTCACCTTAATTCTAGTAGTTCTTTAGTGCTAACTTTACCTTGCCATTTGAGCTTTAATATTCCTCTTAGACATCAACAGATTTTATTGTTATCACCTTTATTCATCTTCCAAGATTCACATCCATAAAGTAAGGATGATTTAACAAGTAATCCATACAATGTGATCTTATATTGGTCTTTCTCCACTGATACTCGATCGGCTGAGTTGTGCTCCAGACGTCCTCACAAATGCCCTCCACCGTTTCCCTATTTTGTTCTTAATGTCCTTAATGTTCTTCACTACATGAAAGTACTTATCATTACAATGTATTTATTTAACATAAATGCTGAAACTTTATCGTCATATTTTTTAAATCATTGAAAAATTCAAGAAACATAGACAATTCTAAATGTAGTGTTAGTGTAGTGGGACAGAGCGGTTAACAAAAACATCTGATAAATACATTATTGCTTTCTGCAAATAAAGAATTAAAAGGATCCTACCTACATGCATGTGTATGTTAATTCAGCATTTATTAAAGGAAACGCAGTAAATAGAGTTTTTAATTGCGTATCGTAAAACTAAAACTAAAGTGATCACTGAGCCGATTACAAAATAAAAATAGAATAAATAAAAATAAATAATAAATAAATAAACAAAGCCAATAAAATAAAAATAAATAAATAAATATAATAAAATAAATCACTTTATTTAAGTGTCAAAGGTATTTAGCACGCGAGTACTAATTGGGGACACTTTCTAGATCTAATTGGAATTTGGAATAACAACAAACGCGAATCCAAAGAATTACGATCAGAGAGGGTCTTGATTGGGTCAGTACTGATAACTGACAAATGGCTAAAATGTAGCTGACACTGACAAAAATGCTAAAAATATTTTACTGTCGAACAGTTCACAGTTGTACCAGGGTTAACTGGACAACTAATTAGCCTGCGTAGCTGGTGGTTTTTGCTGGCGCGTTCGGGGCTTCACCGTTCACGCTCTCCTCGCGGCTCTCACGCTTGCGAATTCAGCATCACGCGTGCCAACAAAAAAACACCAGCTACACAGGCTAACAACTAACAACAGGCTTAAATGACAGTAAAATTCTTAAAAAATAATCCCTTTTTGGTTTTAAATGATCAAATGATATCTTCCACGCACGGTGGCCATGCGTTCGATGGAAAGATGTCTGCAAAGTATAGGTCAGTATAAATCTTGGGATTTATCGTCTCCATTCTCGGCGATACGGCTTTCGTGCATTACCAAAGCCGCATTCCGATTAATAAGGATAGAGGAATTGCTGGACCCCTTGTAAAAGAAGCATTTGATAGTAGTTTTAGGCCTGAAGAAACTGGCAATAAAGTACAAGTATGGTCTTGATTCAACTGATTGAGATACTGAAACTCAGTACAGAATGACTAAGAACATGAAAAGAAACAGGAGAATAAACAGAAAAATTTAGCCATAAAACACTGTCAGACAGTGGCAACTAGAGCTGCCGAGTCTGCTTGTTGAAGAAAAGCTAGCGAATTTATCGGTATGGTTGCTTTTTAACTTCATATTGTTGACATTGTTATTCAGTTGAATCTCCGGTGTTAAAAGCGACCACCAAAAATGCAAAGCCAATTAAGATGGTCGCTTATGGGAGGTGGTCGGTCACAAGAGGTCAAACAGAGGGTCTTTACTTTGAATCATATGAACCCGTGTCTGAATCATATGAACCTGTCTCTGAATCATATGAACATATAGCAGTTTCCGGCAGTTTCAATGTACAAAGCACCTATTCAAGTAGCGCAAAATTAAAAAAATATTGTACCATATTGAAGTTTTGATGCAAAAGAAAAAATTTTCGTTTTATTAGACTTGTACTGTAACACATGATTCAAAATTTGCGTCAGCAGTGATATCGACACTCAGTTGTGCGAGTGATTGATTACCAAAGGTTAAAACAAAACAATTCAAATCACCAGCGTTGAAAGTGGTCGCGGCCGTTGGTTTCGAGAGGTGGTCGCTTATGAGAGGCCGCGTTTCGTCTATATGATCTGACTGGAAGAAATTTGACATTTTGGAAAAGTGATCGTTTAGGAGACGGTGGTTGCTTACGAGAGGCCGTGTTTCGTCTATATGATGCAGACTGGAAGAAATTTGGCATTTTGGAAAAGTGGTCGTTTAGGAGACGGTGGTCGTTAACGATAGGTAGCCGCACTTGGATGTTCGACTGTGTATATTTTGTAACTGGCCATTATGGATCGAATAGACCCCAATACCTCAGTGCCTGGGAGCAAGGTAATAAGACTCCCCTAAAAATGACTGCATGGGAGGCTGGCTAACTCTTAAACGAGCAGGAACGGGGAATCGGAAAATAAAACATGGAGAATCTCTTAAACGGGGAGGTACGTAGGTGTAAACAAAAATAAGCCAAGTAAGGGTTTAGCACAGACTTAATTTAGTAAATTTTATTTCTGCAAAAAGTATCAGAGAGCTGCATTCCTTTGCAACATTCCTCAACTTCGTGGTGACAGATCCGAAAAATCAAACGGCTAAACTAGATCGTTGTTGAACTTCTGTATGATGCTACTATATTACTCATTAAGACCCAAGACAGGAATGAACATTCCGGTGCGGGAACCGATCAAACATGTTCTGATTATTTACTTCTTCCCGCCCCCCTGGAGGGAGGAAGAAGAGAAACCCTGGAACGACGTTGAACTCAAAGCACTGGGGAAGCTTAAGTATAAAACGATGTTAAGGCTGGACTCAATCTAAATTTGGATGAAATTTGAAGAGGTTTAAAGTAGGGATAGAAGAAAGAAACATACTCAGGCAAGTTAAGGCACGACTAAGGCGTTTCAAGCGACACCCCGTGACGAATTTAGAGACCCTTTATTATTGATCAATACAATAGGATTTACATCTGACTTGGTTAATCACATGATAGTGTAAGTTAGCATCACGATTGGTTTTGACTTTGCTTCTGATTGCATTGAAAGCGTAATAATTATGTATGAAAAAACCAAAGCAATCGCGAAATTACTTCAACACGTGCACTCAATTGAAAACCATTCACTGAATAGGAACGACCCTGCACTTGTCAGAGAGAGTCGAGACGGGGGTTGGAGAAAAAAAAGTCTGCAAGCCAACTTTCTGGGAAAAAATATCCTGCAACTGCGAAAACCCAACTTAAAGCACAGGCGGGATCACCCAGCCTCTCTGAGAAATCTAATGGTTCACCCACCATATCATGTCAAAGTGACCATATGTCCATGGTACTGATTCTTCCCCTTCTCCTCCTCTTTCTTCTTCTCCCTTTTTTCAGTGAAATATTTGTGGTGGACCAAGGAAAGGGGCTTTCAGGACCCAGCCCTCCCTTATTTGCCTCCCTCTCCCCCCCCCCCCCCCCCCCTCCACCCCCCAAATATGTCTACATCTGAGGGTGACTCCAGAAGTTTCCCACATTTCCATAAAAAGGCATACAATAATATAATGCAAGTCCTTAATTATAGAAGTCTTTATTTTAATCAAATGTTACATTGATGTAAAAACTGTGATAATATTAAGGCTATGTCTACACTATACCAGATAGCTTATCATGTCGACATGAAAAATACTCCGGCCTGGTGTGAAGCGGGCGCGAGCAAGTTTCGCGTTTTTGAGGGGTCGGGATGCGGGATGTAGAGTATAGCGGGATACGGGATTACAATCTGAACGTGACTTCATGAATTGACTGAATTGGCCAGCGTGCGAAGGTCTAATGGATCCTTTGTGTATACTTGTTCTTCAGGTAATTAAAAAAAAATGATGGCGGGATCAGGATTTCGACGTACAGAAGGGCGAGATGGCGAGATGACTAGGGATAAATGGGCGGGAAGGCGGGAACTAATTTTTGTGGACCCTCTATCTAAGCTAAAAAAATTATTAAATCTTAAAAAAAACTATAGTTTTAGGTTATATTTAAAAATTATACGATTAATGAAAGCTAAGTGCATAAAATGCGTGGTATTCCCATTTCCCTTAGAACAATTACAAGAGATTTATGGTTGAACCGACATTGAAATTCTTACTTATTGCAATATTCTGCAACGGTCTGACGAACGAACAAACTCCCTAAAACTATTTTTTTTACTTTGTCTCCCCCCTTACTCCTTAGAGCATGTCTCGTTATACCTGTGGGCCAGTCCAGGATTTTCCCTCATTTCCGTTAAGAGGGATAAAGCACGAGTTTCTTTTAGAACAATTTCAAGAGATTTACAGTTGAACCAACATTCAAATTAATCTAACTAATTATTGTAATATTTTGCGATGGTTTTAAATTTTTAAACTAAATCCATGTCACCTTAGTATCTTGTGAATTCTATTTACATTGCATTCTACTACATCAGTTATATCCACCAATTCATTAATAATTATTTTATGCGCTGTTCAGTTTAGAATTACAGTAGAACCTTGATGACTCAAACTCCCCATAACTGACTTTCTTTTTCTTTGCCCCTTGTTTATGACGGGATAAACATTACATCTTTTGTTGTAACTCAAAAATCTAAAAAGAAAACAGAAATTCAGGAAACTGACCATGGGTATTACTGGTACCGTTAGTTGAACTTCTTACAGCAGTTGAAAAAGTGAACTTTACACCAGATACTTCCACAGTACTTAAGCCGTTCAATCCCTCTTCAGAATCTAAACCAAATATCAGTGCTTCAATTTGGTAGCTTGTGTTTTTCTTTATAACAGCTGAAGAGTCAAACAAAACTTCATATCCATGATAGCTTTCACTTTTGTATTTCAAAAGCTTGGAAGAATATGTTCCTGTTTTGGACACTATAGTTGTATTACTAGGATCCTTCACCTCCAGTGTTACAGTGTAGTTGTTGTTCTTACTGCCAAACAAACACAGGCCATGTAACATGATATCTTTGTCCACTGCAAAACCAATCGCGTCCTTGGACCCACCATAACTCCAACAACCGGATGTCATCAACACAAATCTGCCACATCGGTGAATGACACTAGACCGTCTCCGGGTCTCTGAAAACCCCACTGGCGACGTCAATTTTGAATTGAAAAATTTAAAAAGTATGATTATTTCATCTTTTGTAAGGATGTTCGCATCAAGGACGACATCAGAAAACTCCTCTTCTTTCATCACTGGAAAGCGTATTGCTTTAATAATTTTTTCGCCAAGAACTCTTCTTTTCTGTTCACCACTGGGTGCTAAACCTTGCTTTTGACATTGTTTTGTTGCCCACAGATCAACAGCTTTAAACAAGGCAACCTCTTCGACCGTCAGAGTATCTCTTGAGACTACTGCTCTAAGTAAGGACCTCTCAATTGTCTCAAATTCAACCGATTTCACAGCATCTTCTGTCTGATTCTCAATCACTTTCCAGCATCGATCAACGAGGCTTTTCTCTTCGTATCTCTGCGCAGTCGGAAGAATGCTAAAAACATTCGACGGATCTAACTCATCTTGCAGATATTTCGTGCATTTATCAGCGAGTGAAGGCACCATGTATTTCTTAGCCAAGTATAGCACTCCCATCACATTACTTCCGCTTAAATTCACTTCGTCGCTGTACATGTAGCGAAACAACTCCAACAGACTCTCGTACTCACAGTCAGGCAGTTCAATAGAGTCTCTAGTCTCCGCTAGATCACCGTAAAACATGGCTTCAAACACAGGACTACCAATCGACAGCACAAACTTGTGAGCTGGAATCACTTGCTTACTTTCACTTTCGCCATCGCTCTTTCGAACGACAAACTTCACATCGCTCAAACGATCGTTGTTGTACATGAACTTGGCTCTTTCTCTGATGGTGGGTCTTGTTGTTTGCCAGTTTGTTTCGACAGACATGTTCGTGTAGCGGGATCGTTGCAGTCAAGATATTCCGTTTATAATATACATGCACTTACAAACAGCAGCCAAGCAGGAAATGAACTCGTAGACAGCGCCCGCGCGCTGTACAACAGTCACGCCATCTTGCGCATTAATCTCGCGTGAATCGAAAGCCGACATGGGATGACGTCATGCGATCAAACTTATCATAAGACTCGCGCGATCGAACGACACGCGATTAAACTTATATTCATATGAACTGCGGTAGAAAGAATTAAAGAGTCATACAACAACTAAATAAGTTGCCAACTTGGTTGAGGTTCAGGGTTTAATTCCCCATAGACCATTAGAGCATGAAGATGCCGGTGCAAACGCTTTATACCACTTAGCTACACGGCCGGATGCTTGGTCAATTGTGAGTTCTATTATACCCGCGAAAATTTGAATATGCAATATTTCAACAATGTTGGCGACCATGAGTCTGTGAGCAGACCTTAACACGCAGCTTCCCCGCTAGAATACGACACTCGCTCGAAAGCCTGCTCGCAGTTTATGGATTGATAAATATAATTTCCTTGCCGTGAAATCAGCCTTGCTTTTTATAATGATCTATAATATCGTAAAGGACGTAAAGCTATGGACCCGGCAGTCGAAACGGTCACAACATTCCTACAAAGTCATGCCACGCGAAGTCGTCACGAAAGAGCAGAACGTGCACCTTGTATCTTCAAAATGGTCTACGCTCGCAAAATAATGAGACTGATCAAACAGCACCACACGTGAAAGTATCCTACCTACAGGTGAATGTGTGTGTTTGTGTAAAAATTCCGCATTATTTAGTAAATGAAAAGCAGCAAATATATCTGTTTTCTCCTTAAAGAGAAAGGGATCATCTCAGTTATACAGCAACTGAATCGAAACTGAAGGAGTTGCAATTTGACGGATGAAAAAATTTCAAGCGGGATTCAAACCTACGACGTTAGCGATTCCGGTGCAAACGCTCTACCACTTGAGCTACAAAGCCAGAGCTTGGTTTCACTCGAGTGGTTTCACACGAGTGTCATGAAACCAAAACTAAAGTAAATCACAGGCTCCTGGTAATCACTCTTGATAATCACAACAGACGCGTATCGAATAAACCAGTTAGAGGCAAATACATGTTACCACCTTCCGTCACTGAAACTTTCGTATAAAGCGACCAACTTTTGAGTCAAACAGTCACTTTCCATGTTTAGTTTTGTATAGTTTGACTGGGAGATTGGACCTCAGGATTTTCCCGCATTTCCGTAAAGAGGGATAAGAATTAAAGAGTCTCTTTTACAACAAATCCAACAAATTTACGATTGAACAGACATCGAAATTCTAACTTAATGCAATATTTTGCGACATTGTTTTATATATTGAAACTCGATGCATCTCTTTGCTTGTGAATTTTATTTACATTACCTTCGACTTACATCAGTTATACCCAACAATTCAATAATTATTGTTATGCGCTGTACAGTTGAGAATTATAGTACTCATATACTGAAAACTCTTATAAAACTCAAAAGGCCACGCTTTGGAAGATTTCTTCCCCTTGCATGAATTACTCATCAAAGACATATTTTGTGCTAAAAAGTGATGAACGGCTCTTCTCGTTGGGAATAGGGCGAAAAAAAGGCCATCGAAAGAAAGATCGCGATTAATCCCCAAACAGAAGGCCTGTTCACAGGTTAAAATCTAATTAGATTTTATTTGTATTCCTAGAATGTAAGGACCCCTTAAAAGATAATTCCCCCCTCCCCTAAAAAAATAATCTAAGATGTGAATGGGCTCCCTGTTTGTGTGGCCAGTGTGTAACACAGTGCACAGGAAGTGTACTAAAAATATAGATAGCAACAACAAGACTAACAACAATTGAACTTACTGCTTACTTCGTTGATGACAATCGTTATTTGCAGAAAGTTAACTTTGATCTCTTTGAAATTTTACTAATAAATAAACACTTCAGTAAATCCCAGAAGTAACAATGACTAAGTTACAAGGGTTGTTACCTTCAGAATTAAACTGAGGCATAATTAAATTGGAATCACTTGCTTACATTCACTTTCGCCATCTCTCTTTCAAACCACAAACTTCACATCGCTCAAACGATCGTTGTTGAACATAAACTTGGCTCTTTCTCTGATGGTGGGTCTTGTTGTTTGCCAGTTTGTTTCGACAGACATATTCGTTTAGCGCGACCGGTGCAGAAAGTCAAGATATTCCGTTTATAATACAATACCAGGGGCGTAGCCGGGACTCTTTCAGAGGTACGCACAATCACTGTTTTCAAACACTCTCCCTACCTCCTCCCTCTACCCTCAAGTCCCAAATCTTTTTCTTTTTTTCTACTTTTTCAGGTACGCACGTGCGTACGTTCGTACATATAGCTACGTCCCTGAATACTCACAAACAGCAGCAAAGGAACAAATGATTTCGTCAGACAGCGCCAAGTTGTCATGCGATCTCGCGCCTCCGCGCATTGATCTTGTGAAAGCCGTCCCGCGATGGCGTCGTGCGTAAACTTATACTCACGCGATCTAACTGAGCGCAAGACCTCATCAAACTTTCAACAGCATTCGTCGCGTTTCAACAATTATGTGAATATGAAGATAAATTCATATGAACTGCGGTAGAAAAACTTGGCCCCGGCTTAAGAGAAATAAAACAAAATAAATTACTGTACTGTAATTATTCATCGCTGAACCTCAATCTTTTGTTTTATTCCCCTAAGCCTCGGAGCCAAGTATGAATTTTAATATATCGAAATTGGTCTAATGGTAATCATACGGTTTCGAGTTCAATTTGTGATTTATTTGCACAAGTGAGTTTTTCAAAAAGCTGCATAGAGTCTCTGTTCCAGTTCATAAAAAATATCTCCACTCCGGAGTTCAACAAAACTTGCACATAACAGCTCGCGGTGCGAAAACTATAAGCTTGCAAACTTGCTCGTTTTAGCTCCTACCGTAATGGTGAGATCTTTCGGTTTCAATCCGCTTCAAACAATTTTTGGGAACATTTTCCGGAAGTATAAAATGAAATGGTTATACGAAAATGCACTAAATAAACCACTTATGTCCAGGATTGCAGATAATTAGATGCATGACAAATTTTGATATCCAACACGAAGTGTCTCATTAAGTCTAAGTGTTAACTATATTTTTTGAAATGTAAGGTAAGCATTGGTGTTAGTGTTGTTTTTAGGTTAGGGTAAACGCACCTGTTTATCTTTACTTAAAGAGCAGAATTTCGGGGACACTTCGTGACATTTATTGTCCGAATTTTTGAAAACAAGTGATGTTGAAGTTGAGTAAAAGAGCAAGAGGACACTTTGTGACGCTTATTAAATTTGTCATGCATCTAATTATCAGCAATCCTGGACATAACTGAAATAAATTCGTCTGAACTACCGCAATGAAGTGAATAAGGGGATGGGGAGTAAAAATATCACCTTCAATGACACTGAAAAAAAATTCGGCCCTTTGGGAATTATTATTACGGATATCCACCACTATCTAGATCCACCTAGATCATCCTTGATCCACTACTATGCAATAAATACCTCATATATTTGACACCTCCTCTTTTTCTTGCTGTCTTGTTACTCATGCGCGAAGCGGCATGAGGTAAGGTTTCGGCTCCGTTTTTCTTGTTTTATTTTTTGTGTCACGATTTTGCATGCAAATTTATGCACGCATATTTTAAATTGTGCACCTCCGGTTCATAGCTTTGTCATATAACACTTCCTGTTTAGTGACTTCCGGCTACTCTCACTTCCGGTAAAACACCGTTACTTAACTGTCACGACAGCGTCTCCTAAAACCCTACTTACATTGGGCTTACATTACTAATGTTAACGTTTGATATATATGACTTAGAAGAATCACTGGCTTCATTGTGGTACAGACTTCATTTCCAAAACATTCAATAGTAAACGTGGTTTGCAGGAACGATGACTGAATGAAGGGAGTAACTCTTCTCCATGTCGGACATCTTCTTATCATGTTTAATATATATCATAAAACGTTCTTACGCATGCGCATGAGTATAGGCTGCTTGCAGCCTCTTGTTTTTATTATTTTTATTTTTTGTCACGATTTTGCATGCAAATTTATGCACGCATATTTTAAATTATGCACTTCCGGTTCATAGCTTTGCCACTACACTTCCTGTTTAGTGACTTCCTGTTATTCTCACTTCCGGTAAAAGAGCGTTACTTACGTGTCATGACAGCGTCTCCTACAACCCTACTTACGTTAGTACTGTTCACGTTTGGTATAAGAGTTAGAAGAATCACTGGCTTCATTGTGGTACAAGGGTGTTTCTTGTCGTTGCGGAAGCCATTGTTGGTTAGCTTTTGTGTTGTGGTGTGGGTATTGTTCAGTGTCTTTTGAATCTTTTGTTTTACGTCATTTGGTGATCACACCATCCGCAACAGCAAGAAACTACCCAAAACAATCAATAGTAAACAACGTGGTTTGCAGGAACGATGACTGAATGAAAGGAGTACTCTTCACCATGTTGGACATGTTCTTATCATGTTTAAAATATATCATAAAACTTTCTTACGCATGCGCATGAGTATAGGCTACTGGTAGCCTCTTGTTTTGAATTTTAATTGATGGACATTTGCAACGTTGTCATCAATACTATAAACTAATTTCGATTTTGAGGCGTCAATACTGCATTATATTGACGGCTAGTTGGGAGAAAATATATTCCGTATTGGGCAGAGTCGCGAAGCGACGGAGCCCAATACTGAATATATTTTCTTCCAACGCCGTCAAATATAATGCAGTATTGACGCCTCAAAATCGAAATTAGTTTTGTATCACGATTAAACAGTCTAGATTTTTGAGGCGTGAATACGACTTTATATTGACGTCTCAAAAGCAAGCAAAAGTATCTGAGAATCATGGTACTTTATTAGATTTTGAATTTCTAACAAAGATTCTGATTTCATCTTATTTTTACTTAACTTGCAGATAATGGAAACAAAGTTGAAGAGTCGAGCGTTCGCGTTATTAAACATATAGTAACATAAAATGCCTTTGCATAGTGCCAGAACATGACGTTTTTTTTGCTGTTTTTGCATGAGCGAGTTTTTGCATGCACGTCTACCATTACTAACATCATTAAGCAAGCCAACAGTAGTGACTTCCAGTGATAGTATCAAAATCACAAGTCACAGGGTTCAGGTTACTTTCAAAACTGTCGCGATCGTTATTTAAAAAAAAATTAATTATACAGAAAACAACAATTCAGGAAACTGACCATTGGGTGTGTTATCTCTAGCTCCATTCTTACAATCTGTATCACTTACAGCTGAAAATGTAAATGTCACACCATGCGATAGCAGGTTACTTATACTGTTCTCTCCAATCACAGATAATGCTGGACCAAATATTAATGCTTCAATTTGGTACTTAGTGTTCCTAACAATTGCACAGTCAAACAAAACGTCAAACCCATGATAGCTATAATTTTTACTACGCAAAAGCTTTAAAGAATATGTTCCTGTTTTGGACACTAGAGTTTTATCATTAGTAGTATCCTTCACCTCCAATGTTACTGTGTAGCTGTTGGGGCTCGCACTGCCAAGTATAGAAACTCCACGTAATAGTATGCCTTTGTCCACTGTGAAAGCAAGCAAGTCCTTTCTCCCACCAATGTAATCCCACCGACAGGAAGTAAAAGAAGGAAATCTGGCACATCGATGAATAACAGGAGATCGTCTCCGGGATTCTGAAAATCCCACGTGAGAAGTCAATTTTGAGTTGAAAAACTTGAAAAAGATGATTATTTCATCCTCAGTAAGAATGTTTGTATCAAGGACGATATCAGCAAACGCGTCTTGTTTCATCACTGGAAAACGTATTGCTTTAATAATTTGTTCGCCAAGAATTCTTCTTTTCACTTTACCATCCGCTGCTAAATCTTGCTTTTGGCATTGTTTTGTTGCCCACAGATCAATAGCTTTAAACAACTCGACCTCTTCAATCGTCAGAGTATCTCTTGAAACCATTGCTCCAAGTAAGGACCTCTCAATTGTCTCAAATTCAACCGATTTCACAGAATCTTCTGTCTGTTCATCGATAACATCCCAGCATCGATCAACAAGGCCTTTCTCTTCGTATCTCAGTGCAGTTCGCAGAATGCTGAAAACATTCGACGGATCTAACTTATCTTGTAGATATTTCGTGCATATTTTAGCGAGTGAAGGCACCATGTATTTCTTAGCCAAGTATAGCACTCCCATCACATTACTTCCGCTTAAATTCACTTCATCGCTGTACATGTAACGAAACAACTCCAACAGACTCTCGTACTCACAGTCAGGCAGTTCAATAGAGTCTCTTGTCTCCCTTAGATCGCCGTAAAACATGGCTTCAAACACAGGACTGCCAATCGACAACACAAACTTGTGAGCTGGAATCACTTCCTTACTTTCACTTTCGCCGTCGCTCTTTCGAACCACAAACTTCACATCGCTCAAACGATCGTTGTTGAACATAAACTTGGCTCTTTCCTTGATGGTGGGTCTTGTTGTTTGCCAGTTTGTTTCGACAGACATATTCGTTTAGCGGGAAGGGTGCAGAAAGTCAAGATATTCCGTAATTTTTACCTCTACCTACACAAAGCAGCGGCAAATAATGATTACGTAGACAGCACTCGCTTTCGTGCATATCAAGCAAGTTATAACAGTCACGCGATCTCCCACATTTTAAAATCTCGTGAAAGCCGTCACGCGATGACGTCATGCGATTAAACTTATCATATGAAGACTCAACTTCAACTTCAACTTCAACTTTATTCCGCTTCCATCACTACTTAATACAATAAATAATAATATTCTCAATAACAAGCGATCTATAAACTTCGCGTAAGACGTCACGCGATCAAACGTTCGACAACATTCAACACGTTTCAGCAATAATGTGAATATCAAAATAAATGCGTATGATCATCGCTGTTATACAGCAACTGAAGGAGTTGCAATTAGAGCATATAAAACATTTTTCGGCCTCGACGCCCGTGTTCTAACCCATCATTCGATTCCGGTGCAAACGCTCTACCACTGAGCTACAAGGCCAGATCAGGGAGCTTGGCAATGGGTAGTTCTATTTAATACCGTGATAATGCGAATATGCAAATAAATTCATATGAACTACCACGTTTATCACAATCTCTTTAATGTTTCAACAATGTTGGAAGAAATAAAATGAAAGGCTGATCGTACAGAAGTAAAAAGTAAAAAGTAAAAAGCAAAGTCGCGCACCCGAGCCAGAAGGCTCATAACGGCCGGAGCTTAAACCCGGTTTCTATAGCATGAAGCGACTAGGAATATTGCTACTCCCCCCTGGATGGGATGCTAGTCCATCGCAGGGTTACCACCATTATTTTGTCGCCGGAACCCATTTATACACCTGGGTGGAGAGAGACAGTGTGGAGTAAAGTTTCTTGTCAACACGACGGCAGAGACCAGGCTTCGAACCACCGACCTTCAGGTTGAAAGTCCGACGCGCTAACCACTACACCACCGTGCCACCCACGATCGTACAGAAAGGAATATAATTTTACCCTTTTAACCGATTAATTTCGAACGGCACGGCCGAAGTCTGTGAGCAGGACCTATTAAAACTCGCGGCTTCTTCGCTCGAATACGTCGACACTCGCTCGAAAACCTGCTTGCAGGCTAGGGATATCGATTAACAAACACAATTTCCTTACTGTCAAATCAGCCTTGCTTTTTTATCATATCGTAGAACTATGGAAGACCAGTCCAAACGGTCACAACATTCTTTCAACAACGTCACGCCACGCGAAGACGCCACGATCGGATCAGAACGTACGTCTTGTATCGTCATGATGGATCTATGTTCGCAAAAATATCGAGAATCAAACAGAACCACATCTCTGATGAAACTTACCTCTTATCTGTCTGTTTCGTGCCCTGGCACTTGGCACATCACCCTGGATCCAGAGGTCCGTTCTCTGAATATGATGAGTGAAATTAACCGCATAAACGGTTAAAAGAAGCTCGCGAGACGGACCTCTGGTCACTCGAATATACAACCTCATTTCCATGCGAGGATCTAGTTCAGAATCTGAACTAGGTCGCTGATTGGTTACTCCTACTTGTTTCCAGACTCTACCGAGAGTTAACGATGCAACAGCAACTTTGATTGGCTGGACCAAAACAATTCGCAACGGGCGCGTGAAAAACCGGTTTCCCAAAGTGGAACCACACAAACAACAATGGCGGACGTAGATAGAGATCGCGGCTTTTTGCGATCTTTAAGAAACACTGTGGATTATTCTTTAGTATCCAAATTTTCAAAATATCAGAGAACTAAAGCCAGTTTAGAAAGAAGCGCTGTTGAAATTTATTCAGCGCAAGGATGTCTTGAAAAGAGGTGTTGACAGGCCAGACACGACTTATTAATTCGTGTTATCGTGGAGTGTGACCTTTAGAGTTTTGTTTGAACGAGGAAAATTTTTATCTCTATTTAATTTTTATCTCTAGCACGGAGGCGTGCTTTGGAGTTGCAGGTATTCTCGCTGAACGATTTCGCTGACCACTGGTAGGTGGCAGGAAGAGAAATAGGTGTACTGGATTAATTGCGTGCGGATAAAAGGATTCTTTGTTTGTTAAATCTCTCGCCTTTGAAAACTGTTGTATCCAGAAAGTTTACTTCTTTGTCTGAGATTAATGTTTGTTTGCAAGGACAATAAAATCTTCTATCTCCTTTTTCTCGACACTCTACAGTGAAAAAATGTCATCGATGTATCTTTTCCACTGGAGTGGATTTGATTTAATATTTCTGTCTCGACCGCGTTTTAAACATGTCAGCTGTTAGATTTAATGTAAACAAACAGACACGCGTTGGTCCCCAAGGTTTAAAACCGGTTTGGTGAGATATCCGATCCACAAATCGCATGGAAATGAGGTTTATACTCGAGTGCCCAGAGGTTTTTATTTTTTCTCGGCGCGTTGCGCCTCGTTGTCGCGGCTTCGCCGCCCAAACTCGCCGTTTTCGCTAAAAAATAAAAACCTCTGGCACCCAGGGTATTGGCACATAAGGCCTACACACTCACCTTCCAAGCTCTCATGTCTTGTGTTGCATCACGCATCATCATCATCATAACTTTTATTAATGTGTCAACAAGATTTAGCATTGCTGCTAATTGGGGACATCTAAAAGAAGTTACAATATATCAAAACTATGTACAAGATAAATTAAAATAAGAGCTATTTACAAGACAGTTAAAATTTCCCTAAAAAATAAATTAATAGTTAATTAATAATATTTAAGTCTCTCTACCATACGTCTCCATGTTGTTTTTGACCTCCCTCTCTTCCTTTTTTTCTCTTTTTTTTTCCTTTCTCTTTTTTTTCCGAGTTGTTCGAAGGACGATTAGCACTAATCCAGGATTAATTACCATGACAACTCATATGTTCTTTTGAGAGTTAATCCAGGATTAGTGCTAATCAGGCTTTGAACAACTCGACCCTGGAGCCCAAGTTAGAGCCGTGACGCAGTTGTTGTTTGGTTTCTGTCTGATGTGCCCGATCAATTTCTTATTCCATCTCCGCCTTTTAACTTCGTCACTGAGTCTCTCTATGCTCACCTTAATTCTAGTAGTTCTTTAGGGCTAACTTTACCTTGCCATTTGAGCTTCAATATTCCTCTTAGACAGCGACAGATTTCATTGTTATCACCTTTATTCATCTTCCAAGATTCACATCCATAAAGTAAGGTTGATTTAACAAGTAATCCATATAATGTGATCTTATATTGGTCTTTCTCCACATACTCGATCGGCTTAGATGTGCTCCAGACGTCCTCACAAACGCCCTCCACCCTTTCCCTATTTTATTTTTAATGTCCTTAATGTTCTTCACTACATGAAAGTACTTACAATTACAATGTATTTATTTAACATAAATGCTGAAACTTTATCGTCATATTTTTTAAATCATTGAAAAAATTCAACAAACATAGACAATTCTAATTGTATAGTGTTAGATGTAGTGGGACACAGCGGTTAACAAAAATATTTGATAAATACATTATTGCTTTCTGCAAATAAAGAATTAAAAGGATCCTACCTACATGCATGTGTATGTTAATTCAGCATTTATTAAAGGAAACGCAGTAAATAGAATTTTTAATTGCGTATCGTAAAACTAAAACTAAAGTGATCACTAAGCCGATTACAAATAAAAGTAAAATAAATAAATAAATAAATAAATAAATAAATAATAAAGTCAATAAAATAAAAATAAATAAATAAAATAAAATAAATCACTTTATTTAAGTGTCAAAGGTATTTAGCACGCGAGTACTAATTGGGGACACTTTCTAGATCTAATTGGAATTTGGAATAACAACAAACGCGAATCCAAGGAATTACGATCAGAGAAGGTCTTGATGGGGTCAGTACTAATAACTGACAAATGGCTAAAATTTAGTTGACACTGACAAAAATGCTAAAAATATTTTACTGTCGAACAGTGGACAGTTGTACCAGGGTTAACTGGACAACTAATTAGCCTGTGCAGCTGGTGGTTTTTGCTGGCGCGTTCGGGGCTTCACCGTTCACGCTCTCCTCGCGGCTCTCACGCTTGCGAATTCAGCATCTCGCACGCGTGAAAGCAAAAAAAAAAAACACCAGCTGCGCAGGCTAACAACCAGCAACAGGCTTGAAAGACCGTAAAATTCTTAAAAAATAATCCCTTTTTGGTTTTAAATGATCAAATGATATCCTCCTCGATGGAAAATGTCTGCAAAGTATAGGTCAGTATAAATCTTGGGATTTATCGTCATCTCCATCTCGGCGATATGGCTTTCGTACATTACCGAAGCCGCATTCCGATTAATTAGGATAAAGGAATTGCTGAAGAAACTGGCAACAAAGTACAAGTATGGTCTTGATTCAACTGATTGAGATACTGAAACTCAGTACAGAATGACCAAGAACATGCAAAGAACCAGGAGAATAAAAAGAAAAATTTAGCCAAAACACTGTCAGACAGTGGCAACTGGAGCTGCCGAGTCTGCTTGTTGAAGAAAAGCTAGCGAATTAAGGCGCTGTTACACTACGCAATGTTTCGTGCAACTTGTCTTGCAATTTTGTTGCGACACAAGTTGCGTGAAAAATTGCCTAGTGTAACACACCTGCAACAAACATTTCTCGGAATGTTTTTGTTGCCGCAATTGTTGCGAGAAGTAGAACTCGGTTCTACTTTTTTCAACGATTCCCGCAACGTTGCAACGAATTTTTCAAGCGTTGCGTAGTGTAACATGCTTCCTGTAACGTGTGTCTCAACGTTTTGCGACATCAGCCAATTAAATTGTTCCTTTTAGCCATGTGCGTTGTTATCTCGAAGACAAAATGGCGGCTGAAAGTGACTCTATGGCCACGACAGTACCCAGAACGACAAAAGATGCGAGAAACATAGCGTAGTGTAACACCCCTCGTGCAACTTGTCTCGCAGCACCACAACGCACGGTTTTTAGTTGTTGCGAGACAAGTTGCACGAATCAATGCCTAGTGTAACAGCGCCTTTAATCGGTATGGTTGCTTTTTTACTTCATATTGTTGACATTGTTATTCAGTTGAATCTCCAGTATTAAAAGCGACCACCAAAAATGAAAAGCCAATTAAGATGGTCGCTTATGGGAGGTGGTCGATCACAAGAGGTCAAACAGAGGGTCTTTACTTTGAATCATATGAACCCGTCTCTGAATCATATGAACTAGTCTCTGAATCATATGAACCTATAGCAATTTCAATGTACAAAGCACCTATTCAAGTAGCGCAAAATATTGTATCATATTGAAGTTTTGATGCAAAGGAAAAAATTTTCGTTTTATTAGACTTGTACTGTAACACATGATTCAGAATTTGCGCCAGCAGTGATATCGACACTCAGTTGTGCGAGTGATTGATTACCAGAGGTTAAAACAAAAAAAATTAAAATCACCAGCGTTGAAAGTGGTCGCGGCCGTCGGTTTCGAGAGGTGGTCGCTTACGAGAGGCCGTGTTTCGTCCATATGATTTGACTGGAAGAAACTTGGCATTTTGGAAAAGTGATCGTTTAGGAGAGGTAGTCGCTTACGAGAGGTCTAGTTTCGTCTATACGATTTGACGGAAGAAACTTGGCATTTTGGAAAAGTGGTCGTTTAGGAGAGGTGGTCGCTTACGAGAGGCCGTGTTTCGTCTATATGATTTGACTGGAAGAAATTTGGCATTTTGGAAAAGTGGTCGTTTAGGAGACGGTGGTCGCTTACGAGAGGCCGTGTTTCGTCTATATGATTTGACTGGAAGAAATTTGGCATTTTGGAAAAGTGATCGTTTAGGAGACGGTGGTCGCTTACGAGAGGCCGTGTTTCGTCTATATAATTTGACTGGAAGAAATTTGGCATTTTGGAAAAGTGATCGTTTAGGAGAGGTGGTCGTTTACGAGAGGCCGTGTTTCGTCTATATAATTTGACTGGAAGAAATTTGGCATTTTCGAAAAGTGATCGTTTAGGAGAGGTGGTCGTTTACGAGAGGCCGTGTTTCGTCTATATAATTTGACTGGAAGAAATTTGGCATTTTGGAAAAGTGGTCGTTTAGGAGACGGTGGTCGTTAACGATAGGTAACCGCACTTGGAGGTTCGACTGTTTATATTTTGTAACTGGCTATTATGGATCGAATAGACCCCAATACCTCAGTGTCTGGGAGCAAGGTAATAAGACTCCCCTAAAAATGACTGCATGGAAGGCTGGCTAATTCTTAAACAAGCAGGAACGGGGAATCGGAAAATAAAAAATGGAGAATCTCTTAAACGGGGAGGTACGTAGGTGTAAACAAAAATAAGCCAAGCAAGACTTAATTTTATTAGTATTTTTTTTTTCTGCAAGAAGTATCAGAGAGCTGCATTCCTTTGCAACATTTCTAAACTTCGTGGTGACAGATCCGAAAAATTAAACGGCTAAAAGATCACATAGATCGTTGTTGAACTTCTGTATGATGCTACTATATTACCCATTAAAACCCAAGACAGGAATGGACATTCCGGTGGCGGAACCGATAAAACATGTTCATTTACTTCTTCCCGCCCCCCTGGAAGGAGGAAGAAGAGAAACCCCGGAACTACGTTGAACTCAAAGCACTGGGGAAGCTTAGGTATAAAACGATGTTAAGACTGGACTCAATCTAAATTTGGATGAAATTTGAAGAGGTTTAAAGTAGGGATAGAAGAAAGAAACATACTCAGGCAAGTTAAGGCATGACTAAGGCGTTTCCAACGACACCCCGTGACGAATTTAGAGACCCTTTATTATTGATCAATACAATAAGATTTACATCTGACTTGGTTAATCACATGAGAGTGTAAGTTAGCATCACGATTGGTTTTGACTTTGCTTCTGATTGCATTGAAAGAGTAATAATTATGTATGAAAAAACCAAAGCAATCGCGAAATTACTTCAACACGTGCACTCAATTGAAAACCATTCACTGATTAGGAACGACCTTGCACTTGTCAGAGAGAGACGGGGGTTGGAGAAAAAAAAGTCTGCAAGCCAACTTTCTGGGAAAAAATATCCTGCAACTGCGAAAACCCAACTTAAAGCACAGGCGGGATCACCCAGCCTCTCTGAGAAATCTAATGGTTCACCCACCATATCATGTCAAAGTGACCATATGTCCATGGTACTGATTCTTCCCCTTCTCCTCCTCTTTCTTCGTCTCCCCTTTTTCAGTGAAATATTTGTGGTGGACCAAGGAAAGGGGCTTTCAGGACCCAGCCCTCCCTTATTTGCCTCCCTCTCCCCCCCCCCCCCCCCCCTCCACCCCCCAAATATGTCTACATCTGAGGGTGACTCCAGAAGTTTCCCACATTTCCATAAAAAGGCATACAATAATATAATGCAAGTCCTTAATTATAGAAGTCTTTATTTTAATCAAATGTTACATTGATGTAAAAACTGTGATAATATTAAGGCTATGTCTACACTATACCGGATAGCTTATCATGTCGACATGAAAAATACTCCGGCCTGGTGTGAACAGAAACGACCCAGAACTGGATATTTACTTCTTTTTCAGTGGGTTTCAATCCTCGCTCCTAGTTGTTGACTTCCGCTACGGTTCGGTTCGATTGCCTGTTCACACTGCCCCAGAGATTGGCACGATAATTTATCCGATATGTGACGATTCACTTTTACGAGCGCCGCGTCGCAGCGGCGCTCCGGAACAAAAGTCGTTCCGAAACTAGTGTTTCATGTGTGAACGAAAGGCCTATCCGATATGGTTTTCGTGCCGGCGCAAGAGCTATCTGGTATAGTGTAGACATAGCCTAAGACATTACACCTGCCTATATTATCTAGAGGGCACAAAATACGTTTGGTGGGATGCGGGATGTGGCCTATTTTAAGGGCGGGATTTGGGATGAGAGTCAAAAACAGGAGCGGGAAGCGGGATTTTAACTACGAGCGGGAGCAAGTTTCGCGTTTTTGAGGGGTCGGGATGCGGGAATCGTGAGGTATAGTATAGCGGGATACGGGATTACAATCTGAACGTGACCTCATGAATTGACTGAATTGGCCAGCGTGCGAAGGTCTACAAATGGATCCTTTGTGTATACTTGTTCTTCAGGTAATTAAAAAAAAATGATGGCGGGATCAGGATTTCGACGTACTGAAGGGCGAGATGGCGAGATGACTAGGGAAAAATGGGCGGGAAGGCGGGAACTAATTTTTGTGGACCCTCTATCTAAGCTAAAAAAATTATTAAATCTTTAAAAAAAACTATAGTTTTAGGTTATATTTAAAAATTATACGATTAATGAAAGCTAAGTGCATAAAATGCGTGGTATTCCCATTTCCCTTAGAACAATTACAAGAGATTTATGGTTGAACCGACATTGAAATTCTTACTTATTGCAATATTCTGCAACGGTCTGACGAACGAACAAACTCCCTAAAACTATTTTTTTTACTTTGTCTCCCCCCTTACTCCTTAGAGCATGTCTCGCTATACCTGTGGGCCAGTCCAGGATTTTCCCTCATTTCCGTTAAGAGGGATAAAGCACGAGTTTCTGTTAGAACAATTTCAAGAGATTTACAGTTGAGCCAACATTGAAATTAATCTAACTAATTATTGTAATATTTTGCGATGGTTTTAAATTTTTAAACTAAATCCATCTCTTAGTATCTTGTGAATTCTATTTACATTGCATTCTACTGCATCAGTTATATCCACCAATTCAATAATAATTATTGTGATGCGCTGTTCAGTTTAGAATTACAGTAGAACCTTGATGACTCAAACTCCCCATAACTGACTTTCTTTTTCTTTGCCCCTTGTTTATGACGGGATAAACATTACATCTTTTGTTGTAACTCAAAAATCTAAAAAGAAAACAGAAATTCAGGAAACTGGCCTTGGGTAGTACTGGTACCGTAAGTTGAACATCGGCTTACAGCAGTTGAAAAAGTGAACTTTACACCAGATACTTCCACAGTACTTAAGCCGTTCAATCCCTTCCCAGAAGGTGGACCAGATATCAATGCTTCGATTTCGTAGTTTGTGTTTTTCTTTAAAACAGCTGAAGAGTCAAACAAAACTTCATATCCACGATAGTTTTCACTTTTGTATTTCAAAAGCGTTGAAGAATATATTCCTGTTTTGGACACTAGAGTTGAATTACTAGGATCCTTCACCTCAAGTGTTACAGTGTAGTTGGTGTTCCTGCTGCCAAACAAACACAGGCCATGTAACATGATATCTTTGTCCACTGCAAAACCAATCGCGTCCTTGATCCCACCATAACCCCAACCTCTGGATTCCATCGACATAAATCTGCCACATCGGTGAATGACACTAGATCGTCTCCGGGTCTCTGAAAACCCCACAGGCGACGTCAATTTTGAATTGAAAAATTTAAAAAAGATGATTATTTCATCTTTTGTAAGGATGTTCGTATCAAGGACGACACCAGAAAACTCCTCTTCTTTCATCACTGGAAAGCGTATTGCTTTAATAATTTTTTCGCCAAGAACTCTTCTTTTCCGTTCACCACTGGGTGCTAAACCTTGCTTTTGACATTGTTTTGTTGCCCAAAGATCAACAGCTTTAAACAAGGCAACCTCTTCAATCGTCAGAGTGTCTCTTAAGACTACTGCTCCAAGTAAGGACCTCTCAATTGTCTCAAATTCAACCGATTTCACAGCATCTTCTGTCCTATTCTCAATCACTTTCCAGCATCGATGAACGAGGCTTTTCTCTTCATATTTCTGTGCAGATGGCAGGATGCTGAAAACATTCGACGGATCTAACTCATCTTGCAGATATTTCGTGCATTTATCAGCGAGTGAAGGTATCATGTATTTCTTAGCCAAGTATAGCACTCCCATCACATTACTTCCGCTTAAATTCACTTCATCGCTGTACATGAAACGAAACAACTCCAACAGACTCTCGTACTCACAGTCAAGCAGTTCAATAGAGTCTCTAGTCTCCGCTAGATCACCGTAAAACATGGCTTCAAACACAGGACTACCAATCGACAGCATAAACTTGTGAGCTGGAATCACTTGCTTACTTTCACTTTCGCCATCGCTCTTTCGAACCACAAACTTCACATCGCTTAAACGATCGTTGTTGAACATAAACTTGGCTCGTTTTCTGATGGTGGGTCTTGTTGTTTGCCAGTTTGTTTCGACAGACATATTCGTTTAGCGGGATCGTTGCAGTCAAGATATTCCGTTTTTAATATACATGCACTTACAAACAGCAGCCAAGCAGGAAATGAATTCGTAGACAGCGCCCGCGCGCTGTACAACAGTCACGCCATCTTGCGCATTCATCTCGCGTGAATCGAAAGCCGACATGGGATGACGTCATGCGATCAAACTTATCATAAGACTCACGCGATCGAACGACACGCGATTAAAGAGGGTGTCAATGGGGTTAACCGTCAACCGTCAAATGGCCAAAAACTTAACCGTCAACCGTCAAAAATGCAATATTTTTACCGTCAACCGTCAAATACGCCAGCCAGTTTCAACCGTCAAACGTGTCAGATATCCTTTGTTAAGAAATAAAATGGAGCCAATTTATGCTGTTTATAAACGATCAGTTTAAATATTTACAAAACACATTTATCTGCAGGTCCTTTACCCAACATTTACGGCTAAAGTCCGTCTGGAAACACTTCCGGTGCGGTAAAACGTTAGTCTTTTATTAATAAATAGTGACTTCCGTTCCTAAAGATCAACGTGATAAAGATCAAAGGTCATTTTACAGCATGTCCTCGCCGCCGCTGCTCTTTTTTCAAACACGATGTCAAGCATTGTAAAGGCGGTTGTAAGCATTTATCGAAAAGGGGAGGAAAAGCCAATTGAGCGATGTAAAGCACGTGTTTCAGTCTCAGAAGATAATAGGAACAAAGGTATCGACAATTTTAAAAAGCACCTAGCCGACTTTCTCGGACTTAAAGAGCAAACCAGCAAATTTGGCCTCGGCTCATTTGATTTAAAACTATACCGACTGGTAAAGGCAAACGGCAAGGCAGAGAATTACAGTATACTCACTCAGCAGCAGGTTGTAGAACACAGAAATTCCATTACAAGATCGGGAAGACAGATAAAAGCATCAGTGAGATTTGATCTCTGACGAGGTCCTTTCAGACCCTCATACAAACACACCTCTTACTTTAAGAAAGATGTTAAGTGAATTTGTGATGAGCGTGGGTATGGCAAGCCGTTTGTAGCAAAATTCAATCCTTGATATATATGTTCAATCCTTTAAATAAAGGATTCAATGCAATCTTTAAATTTTATATTTAATGCAATACCACGAATATTGATTCAATTCAATCCTTAAATTTATATGCAATCCAATACCGCATATATTGATTCAATCCAATAACACGAATATTGATTCAATCCAATCCTTAAATTTATATGCAATCCGAAAATATATGTCCAATACTGCATATATCGATTCAATCCAATAACACGAATCATATCAAACTTACGGGGTACAAATAGTCTCTAATTGAATTTTGAGACCACGCCCACTTCAACGCCTCCCTGAAATCGAGTGCGATTTTCCAACGTTTTGTCATCGTGCTGATTCTATGTATAAAAAGTCCTCAATGTACCACCGAAATATTAAACTATAAAGTTATGGCTTTCTATTTTGCCTTTTTTCTTACTTTAAAGTAAAGTTTTTCCCTCGTCATTTTCACCTTTCTCCCGAGCGGTTTCGTCAAAATTAACAAGGCGTTCGTGATCAAAATACGACCGAGCAAGGAGTCTTGGGTGATATCTCTTTTACGCAAGCGCAAATTGAAAATGTACCGCTGAAATCAAAAAGTGAAACAAATTTCCTTTGTTTTGATGTGTAAAGTGTCGAACAAAAAGCAGATTTTACCTCGTCAAATGGTCTTTCAAAACAGGTATGTCTTCGTCCTTTTGTTTATTTCCAGTTTTTTAACGTGAAAGCAGTAGGAGAGGAATCGGGAAGCTCAGAAAGACCTTTGGGGATTAATCTGCCATCGTTTACGTACGAGATAAACAAGTGAGATTTGTAAAGTTATTGTCCGTAAGAATCGGAATATATACACTTTTCAGGCTAGATATATCTATCGATTGCGGGCTTTTTTCTAAACGTCGTCCAATAAATTTTCGTTGCAGCTTACTAATCTATACAGTTTCGAAGGAACCTAAAGAAGAAGACGGAGAATTAAACCATCAGTCGGTCCTCTCGGCTATTGTAAACAAAGTGTTGGAGCGATCAGGTATACGCGGCGTAATAATCAATAGCCGCATTTTAGAAGTCTTCAAAAAGAAAATATTCTGTCTCCAGAAAGCAGCTAAGACGGCTAGTAAATAATGTGGCGGAAGGCAATTAAATGCACTTCTTAACAAGTTTGAAACAGGTCCTCGGTATCAATTTAAGGTGTATTATAACGAGATTGATGTACATCAACTTAAAAATGAGAATAACCAGTTAAGGGGTGAAAAAAGAGCATTAGAAGAATCACTAGTGCAGAAGGAGGCAAAACGATTGCGAGTTGATGAAAACGCCCGACAAGCTCTCGAAACAGCTGAGAAGAAAGTGAGTGCTGTAGTCAATGTAATGAATTTTCAATCTCTTATTGGGTTTGTCAACCTCCGTGATTTCAATATCATACAGTTTTGTATTTTTTTTCCGTGTTTGACCTTTTTAACGGGGATGTATGCTGAGTATTCGTTGCAGAATCGCTTTGGTTCTTTTATTTCTCTCTTTGGCCTGTCCGCCATTTTGAAAATTTGAACCGGAGAGCATGCGCATTACCTGGGGTTAGCGGCCGCGTCCTCCTGGAGCCGAGAAAAACAAATGTCCGTCGTATTGGGGAAACAGTTTGATATGTGATTTAATCCAATGCTTAAATTTATATGCAATCCGAAAATATATGTCCAATACCACGAATATTGATTCAATCCAATAACACGAATATTGGTTCAATCCAATCCTTAAATTTATATGCAATCCGAAAATATATGTTCAATCTTCCTGGGACGAGCGCGGCCATATAGAACCAGGGGAACCTGTGCAAGTTATAGAACAAAAAATGGCGGCAGAGTGGGAAGAAGAATTTGACATAGAAGTTGAGTTTCCGAAGTTTCTAGGAGAAGTTGTGGATAGAACCGAGATAATACTTGAGAACTTTGATACAGAAGCTGCAGAAATGCAGGCCGAAGTTCTTAATCAAACAATTAGCCCGCTTTATAGGTCGATGAAAGAGTGCTGCAACCTTGACACGAGGGACAAGGAAAATCTCGGATTCCATCGCTGAGGCCTTAGTAGATGTGCTTAGTGTGCTTCGTCGCCGGACTATCACTCCGTCTACTGTGGCTGCGGATTCAGTTACGATAGATAGGGAAAAAGGAAAAAATCCCGTAAGACCATCTATCAAATTCCTGTTGAGATGCTAGAAGAACTGCGAGGACTGGGCTTGTGTTTCGTGTACCGGGATCACCAATTTGTTAATCATTAACGTTCACCCCAAATACACCATATATGTTTCATGTACAGCACAGTGGAACAGTGGAACAGTGGTACTATAGTGTGGTGGAACAGTGGAATAGTGGCACAGTGATAATATAGTGTGGTGGAACAGTGGCACAGTGTTACTATAGTGAAGTGAAACAGTGTCACAGTTACACTGAAGTGTGGTGGAACAGTGGAACAGTGGCACAGTGGTATTATAGTGTGGTCGAACTGTGGCACAGTAATACCATTAAAACGATTCCTACGAAACAATAGTTGAAGAACGATTTTAACTTCATCTCATTGTTCCCTGATATGTGTTGTTCTCGAAAAATGCAATAAGAAACATAAAGGTCACTGTGTTCGTGAAGGAGTTATGATGGCGTTAAAGTTACCCTATTAATCCCTGTAACAATAATACCAATCACTCGCGTGCTTATTTGATCGGTTCACGTTATATTTCCCTGTACCTGGAAACATAGATATCCTACCTTGGAACCACTTTAACAGCCAATCTGAAATGGTCCTCACATATTTTAACCAATATTTGGGAAAGCCAATAAAGTTTTGGGCATGATTAGAAGGAATCTTTGGAGTTGTCCACTAGATGTGAAAGCCACCGCATATAAATCATTGGTTCGTCCAAAGCTGGAATATGCCAGTCAAGCATGGGACCCCCACTTCAAAAAGGACATTGCATTACTTGAACGTGTGCAAAGAAAAGCAGCGAGATTCTGCTTAAACATCTATCACCCTACTGCCAGTGTTACAATAATGATGAGGGACTTAGGGTGGGATAGTCTAAAACTAAGACGTGAAATATCAAGGTTAATATTGTTATACAAGATAAGCCGTGGACTAGTTGATTTTAATACGAATGATTATCTCCAGCCTCATAGTAGTAGAATCAGAACTCGTACAAGCCATAATTGGAAATTTAGGCAGGATAAGGCTACTAAAGATGTTTATTTTTATTCTTTTTTTCCTCGTACTATTAGAACCTGGAATGCTCTGCCTGGTGATTTAGTAGAAAGTAACACATTAGAATCCTTTAAAACCAAGCTTTTTGACTATTATGCTAATTAGATTTTAACTATTTTTATTCGTAAAATGTAATATTATGATTATGATACATTAATTTATTTATTTCATTTTTAAATTTATGATATTTATATATATTCTAACACACTTATACGTTGATTTATTTTATCTTATTTTATCTTATTTTATCTTATTTAAATGTTTGTTTTATAGTTGATGTGATGTCTTCGGATTTTACCGACTTATTAAATGTAGATGTAGATAGTTTGAAGTACATTCTTTGCTTTGTTTATATCGGGCCTTCATATGTAACCTGGGCCGGGTTGGTTAAACCACGATTAACCTAACCCAGAGTTATCAGTCGTCAATTTTGAATTTAATTAAATAACCAATCCATTGAGATTTTTCCAAAGTATTTTTGCCATTTAGTTTTGACTTTGTCTTGTCTCTGCGTGTAGCTTTAAAATAGCTTTTCAAAACTTTTCTAACAAAAGAAATTAAATCGTTGGTTAAGTTTAAACCTGGGTTGGCGTTAATCGGCTTTCGAACAACCGGACCCCAATAAGTAATGTTATTGTAAAAGGTGACAGGCCTAGCACAAATCCTGCTTGTCGCTAAAAGCATTTTAGCCCAGCTTTAGAATAAGTCTACCCCAAGTACGTGTCTGAGAGATTTTTCCGTTCAGATCAAAATAAAGATATAACAGGCCTGTTGTTCTAAATGTTGTCCTTTTTTTGATGTTAGGAAAAAAAGCTCTCGCTGTGATACTGACAGGAGGAATTTACGTTTTCCAGAGCCGTTTAGAATATTTAGTTACGCCGTCATTTCAGTGTTTGCTAGCTCTTAACGTAACAGTAGAGTTTCTTTGGCCCAATTTGAAAGAGTTGCAAGATCAGTAGTAGCCGCTTATAGGAATTATTCGCTGCTTAAGATCAGTTCTTTTCTTAGTACGTGATTTAATGTGGTTAGCATAACTTGCGATGTAGTGTTTCTTCATCACGACTAGAAGATTCTAAGATCGAAGTCTTATGCGATAGTAACGGTCTATATTGGAATAGTGGCATCTTGCAATTGTTTTTAGCTCCTCGGAGTTTATTTTTATGTATTTCTCGGAGCTAGGTAGTATCTCCATTGTCAGAAGCATCGCGTCATCGCATCCGGTTTGAAATATGTGAATCTCCAGCGCGATAGCTGTTTAGTAATTCTTACAGATGCAAGTGGTTTCTTTTAGATATTCTTTAAGCAAGACTCGAGTTTCGGTTCTTTGGTGAACCTCATCAGTTGCTCCCATGTAGAAAGGTCTCGTAGAATGATTTGACGTTGTAGAATGTTAGCGACTTATAAGCGCTCGAGGAGGATCAAATGTTCTATCTTTTCATTGGCTTGTTTAGTTAAGCCAATAGTAATGGAATATTTTCGATCTGATGAAAGTTGTGTTTCTTTGTAGGCTTTTTAGCTGATTTCTTAAGCATGTAAGATATTTTCTGACACAAGGAATGGCTCTTTTACACTGTGACACTGTTCCACTGTTCCACTACACTATAGTATCATTGTGCCACTGTTCCACTGTTCCACCACATTATACTATCACTGTGCCACTGTGCCACTGTTCCACTGTTCCACCACACTTCAGTGTAACTGTGACACTGTTTCACTACACTATAGTAACACTGTGCCACTGTTCCACCACACTATATTATCACTGTGCCACTATTCCACTGTTCCACTGTTCCACCACACTATAGTACCACTGTTCCACTGTTCCGCTGTGCTGTACATGAAACATATATGGTGTATTTGGGGTGAACGTTAATCATTAACAAATTGGTGATCCCGGTACACGAAACACAAGCCCAGTCCTCGCAGTTCTTCTAGCATCTCAACAGGAATTTGATAGATGGTCTTACGGGATTTTTTCCTTTTTCCCTATCTATCGTAACTGAATCCGCAGCCACAGTAGACGGAGTGATAGTCCGGCGACGAAGCACACTAAGCACATCTACTAAGGCCTCAGCGATGGAATCCGAGATTTTCCTTGTCCCTCGTGTCAAGGTTGCAGCACTCTTTCATCGACCTATAAAGCGGGCTAATTGTTTGATTAAGAACTTCGGCCTGCATTTCTGCAGCTTCTGTATCAAAGTTCTCAAGTATTATCTTGGTTCTATCCACAACTTCTCCTAGAAACTTCGGAAACTCAACTTCTATGTCAAATTCTTCTTCCCACTCTGCCGCCATTTTTTGTTCTATAACTTGCACAGGTTCCCCTGGTTCTATATGGCCGCGCTCGTCCCAGGAAGATTGAACATATATTTTCGGATTGCATATAAATTTAAGGATTGGATTGAACCAATATTCGTGTTATTGGATTGAATCAATATTCGTGGTATTGGACATATATTTTCGGATTGCATATAAATTTAAGCATTGGATTAAATCAATGTTCGTGTTATTGGATTGAATCGATATATGCAGTATTGGACATATATTTTCGGATTGCATATAAATTTAAGGATTGGATTGAATCAATATTCGTGTTATTGGATTGAATCAATATATGCGGTATTGGATTGCATATAAATTTAAGGATTGAATTGAATCAATATTCGTGGTATTGCATTAAATATAAAATTTAAAGATTGCATTGAATCCTTTATTTAAAGGATTGAACATATATATCTAGGATTGAATTTTGCTACAAACGGCTTGCCATACGTGGGACAAAGTAAGGATCCCCTGCGAGTGCGGCAAAGTCTACTTCGGGGAAGAGGATCAAAGAACACGACGGGGATATACGATTCGCCCGTTCCCAGACCTCCGCCGTTCCTGAACCGCCGAGCTTCGTGATATAAATATTGCTGCGTGATCAGTCGACCTCATCGCCTGAAGAAATCGAAGAAGACTAGCAGTATGCAGTCGAAACATCGCGATCTATATCCCAACCCCTCTCCCAAGTGACTTCATCGTGAGACAAACGGTAATACACTTTATTATTGCATCAACCACGATGAACAACAACAACTATTTTCCTTGACATTGATCTCTGTTGTGTTGGAAATTCTAATGATAATGACGTGAGTGGACTCGGTTCGACTTTTTGAGTGACCACTTCGTGGGACAGGCGATTACTGCGTCCAGCACGAACAAAGGTGAATGTAATTTTGCTAATTAGACACTTACTTCAGGTGGAAAACCCTTACGTTAATGCACAAATTATAGGACTAATTGGTTTATTCAAGTATAGGTGAAATTCTTTTCTTTTATAAAACACTAAAGTCAAATTTACTGACTTAATTTCTAGTTATAACCGTCATTCTGAAAAATTAACCGTCAAGCGTCAAATGGCTTAAAATTTAACCGTCAACCGTCAAAATGACTTTTTTTTTAACCGTCAACCGTCAAACATACCCCCCCCCCCCCCCCCCCCATTGAGACCCTCATTAAACTTATATTCATATGAACTGCGGTAGAAAGAATTAAAGAGTCATACAACAACTAAATAAGTTGCCAATTTCGATATATAAAAATTCTAACTTGGTTGAGGTTCAGGGTTGGTGCAAACGCTTAATACCACTTAGCTACACGGCCGGATGCTTGGTCAATTGTGAGTTCTATTATACCCGCGAAAATTTGAATATGCAATATTTCAACAATGTTGGCGACCATGAGTCTGTGAGCAGGCCTTAAAACGCAGCTTCCCCGCTAGAATACGACACTCGCTCGAAAGCCAGCTCGCAGTTTATGGATTGATAAATATAACTTCCTTGCCGTGAAATCAGCCTTGCATTTTATAATATCGTAAAAGACGTAAAGCTATGAATCAGTCGAAACGATCACAACATTCCTACAACGTCATGCCACGCGAAGTCGTCACGAAAGAGAAAAGCAGCAAATAAACTGTTTTCTCCTCAAAGAGAAAGCGATCATCTCAGTTATACAGCAACTGAATCGAAACTGAAGGAGTTGCAATTTGACGGATGAAAAAAAATTCAGGCGGGATTGAAACTCACGACTAGCAATTCCGGTGCAAACGCTCAACCACTTGAGCTACAAAGCCAGATGGGAGCTTGGTTTCACTCGAGTGGTTCAACACGAGTGTCATGAAACCAAAACTAAAGTAAATCACAGGCTCCTGGTAATCACTCTTGATAATCACAACAGACGCATATCGTCTCAGTCATCTCAGTTATACAGCAACTGAATCGAAACTGAAGGAATTGCAATTTGACGGATGAAAAAAATTTCAGGCGGGATTCAAACCCAGTTTGAGGCAAATACATGTTGCCACCTTCCGTCACTGAAACTTTCGTATAAAGCGACCAACTTTTGAGGCAAACAGTCACTTTCCATGTTTAGTTTTGTATAGTTTGACTGGGAGATTGGACCTCAGGATTTTCCCGCATTTCCGTAAAGAGGGATAAGAATTAAAGAGTCTCTTTTACAACAAATCCAACAAATTTACGATTGAACAGACATCGAAATTCTAACTTAATGCAATATTTTGCGATATTGTTTTATATATTGAAACTCGATGCATCTCTTTGCTTGTGAATTTTATTTACATTACCTTCGACTTACATCAGTTATACCCAACAATTCAATTATTATTGTTATGCGCTGTACAGTTGAGAATTATAGTACTCATATACTGAAAACTCTTATAAAACTCAAAAGGGCACGCCCCTTGCATGAATTACTCATCAAAGACATATTTTGTGCTAAAAAGTGATGAACGGCTCTTCTCGTTGGGAATAGGGCGAAAAAAAAGGCCGTGGAAAGAAAGATCGCGATTAATCCCCAAACAGAAGGCCTGTTCACAGGTTAAAATCTAATTAGATTTTATTTGTATTCCTAGAATGTAGGGACCCCTTAAAAGGTAATTCCCCCCTCCTCCTAAAAAAATAATCTAAGATGTGAATGGGCTCCCTGTTTGTGTGGCCAGTGTGTAACACAGTGCACAGGAAGTGTACTAAAAATATAGATAGCAACAACAAAACTAACAACAATTGAACTTACTGCTTACTTCTTTGATGACAATCGTTATTTGCAGAAAGTTAACTTTGATCTCTTTGAAATTTTACTAATAAATAAACACTTCAGAAAATCCCAGAGGTAACAATGACTAAGTTACTAGGGTTGTTACTTTCAGAACTAAACTGAGGCATAATTAAATTGGAATCACTTGCTTACATTCACTTTCGCCATCTCTCTTTCGAACCACAAACTTCACATCGCTCAAACGATCGTTGTTGAACATAAACTTGGCTCTTTCTCTGATGGTGGGTCTTGTTGTTTGCCAGTTTGTTTCGACAGACATATTCGTTTAGCGGGATCGGTGTAGAAAGTCAAGATATTCCGTTTATAATACAATAGTCCAGGGGCGTAGCCAGGACTTTTTCAGAGGTACGCACAATCACTGTTTTCAAACACTCTCCCTACCTCCTACCTCCACACTCAAGTCCCAAATCTTTCTCTTTTTTTTTCGACTTTTTCAGGTACGCACGTACGTATGTGCGTACAGGTAGCTACGTATACGTCCCTGACTTACGAACAGCAGCAAGGGAACAAATGATTTCGTCAGACAGCGCCAAGTTGCCATGCGATCTCGCGCCTCCACTTATTGATCTTGTGAAAGCCGTCACGTGATGGCGTTGTGCGTAAACTTATACTCTCGCGATCTAACTTAGCGCGAGACCTCATCAAACTTTCAACAGCATTCGTCAAGTTTCAACAATTATGTGAATATGAAGATAAATTCATATGAACTGCGGTAGAAAAACTTGGCCCCGGCTTAAGGGAAATAAAACAAAATAAATTACTGTACTGTAATTATTCATCGCTGAACCTCAATCTTTTGTTTTATTCCTCTAAGCCTCGGAGCCAAGTATGAATTTTAATATATCGAAATTGGTCTAATGGTAATCATACGGTTTCGATTCAATTTGTGATTTATTTGCACAAGTGAGTCTCTGTTCCAGTTCATAAAAAATATCTCTACTCAGGAGTTCGACAAAACTTGCACATAACAGCTCGCGGTGCGAAAACTAGTAAGCTTGCAAACTTGCTCGTTTTAGCTCCTACAGCCATAATGGTGAGATCTTTCGGTTTCAATCCGCTTCAAACAATTTTTAGGAACATTTTCCGGAAGTATAAAATAAAATCGTTATACGAAAATGCAAACAACAAACTCGTCTGAACTACCGCGATGAAGTGAATAAGGGGATGGGGAGTAAAAATATCAGCTTCAATGACACTGAAAAAAAATTTGGCCCTTTGGGAATTATTTTTTTGCCGGATTACGGATATCCATCACTACCTAGATCCACCGAGATCATCCTAGATCCACTACTGCTATTAGAAAGTGCAATAAATACCTCATATTTTTCTTGCTGTCTTGTTTTGAATTTTAATTGATGGACATTTGAAGCGTTGTCATCAATACTATAAACTAATTTCGATTTTGAGGCGTCAATACTGCATTATATTGACGGCTAGTTGGGAGAAAATATATTCCGTGTTGGGCAGAGAACGTACCCAACGCGACCCAACGCAAACTTTTTTCAACTTTATAGAATGGAACGTAAAGAGCGTGTAGTATTATGGGATAGCTGTGGATCCAGGTCTTCTCGGAAATGTCACGCAATGACGTGACAGTGCGAATAGATGGTCATTTTGAGAACTTCGCAGCAATTTTACTCTCTTGGATGCCCGGTGAACCCTATTTTTCTTTCCGTAGATCACTTCCTTTCCTAATTTTCTCCATTTTAACAAAAAACAGGAAAATTTCTACGTGAGAAGTTACAAAAAATATTTTGCCTTTTCTGCTCTCGTGCGACCAAGTTTTCTTCGAATGAAGACGGGCAAGACTAATATGTTTTCTAATTTTTCAAGGCCTATTCTACCTCAAGGAACGACATCAGATGCAAAAGTTTACGTAATAGATTTAGTTGCTAATAGTTGTAAGCTAAGATCGTCTTTAAATAACGAAAGCTACTTAAAACGCATTGTCTTCAATGCGCCTTATCTCGAAAATGAGCACGGTGACCCCCCATTTTTTTGGTCATTTTGGCAATAGTTGATCTTCACCTTTCTGCGTAGACGAATATCACGCTAGAATGGCATGAAAATATATTTAATTTAATGGGAAAAGAGTCCAGTATCAAATTCAGCACATCAATATTAGTAAAACTGTAAAGTTTCGTAAAGATTGCTCGTACACTGACGGAGATATGAACTTTTGAAACTTAGTTTTCTGGCCTAATAATTATAAAGCACATCAAAGCGCTGGAGAATATTAAGAAAAGCAAGAAGAAAGATCAAAATATCAAGGATCTTCTTGCAAAAACAAGCGGAGGAGCAAGAGGATCCACATTACCCGAAGACATGAGGCTCTATCGATACGAGCTCGTGGAAGCGTTGCTGAAGGCAGGTATCCCTCTTTCAAAAGTCGACAGTTTGCGACCATTTCTTGAAAAATATGGTCATCGCCTGACAACTCGGAGCCATCTCGCAGAATTCATTCCCACGATTCATCAGAAGGAGATAGACTTTGTGAAATCCGAAATAGCTGCCAACAGTGCTTTTTCTGTGATCTTTGATGGGAGCACCAGGCTTGGTGAAGCGTTGGCAATTGTCGTTCGCTTCATTGACAAAGATTGGAATATACAGCAGAGGCTTCTCAAACTTGAAGTTCTAGCCAAGAGCATGAATGGGGAAGAGCTTGCTCAAAGACTGATTCAGTGCTTGGCTGTGGAGTATAAAATACAGCCGAACCAGCTTCTAGCAGCAATGAGAGATGGTGCCTCAGTAAATGAGGCTGGATTGCGTCAAGTCATGTTTTTCTTTCCCAATATTTTTAATGTCATCTGTTTCTCACACACAATCGACAATGTTGGGAAACACTTTGAATTTAGTGTCCTAGACACATTTTCTAGGTGTTGGAACACCATGTTTTCTCTAAGTCCAGCTGCCCGGCTGTTGTGGAAGACAAGAACTGGCACAGCAATGCGACTTCATTCCAAAACCAGATGGTGGAGCAAATGGGAAGTCCTCAATCAGGTAATGGAGGTTTTTGGGGACGTTGAGCCCTTCCTAAGAGAAAATGATAACCTGTCTCCTGTTTGCCGTGCAAGCCTGTTGGAGATTTTTGATGATCCAGTTACTGCTAGAGACTTAGACATTGAGCTTGCTGCTATGATTGATGCGGGCAAGCACTTTGTTCAAGCAACTTATTATCTTGAGGGGGATGGTCCCTTAGTATTTGCTTGCTATGAACGTTTGTCTGCATTAGCACATGCAATAGCCATTGACTCTTATCCAAACACTGAGGCCAAAGCTCGCCAACATGCAGGTAAATATGGCATTGTACAACCAGTTAGTTGCCCAAGGAAAGGCATGCATCAATCCAGGCTTCCGCTTTTACCAACAGAAATTCAGTGTGCAGTTCCACAATGTTGTTCGTGCATTTAAGGCTGCATGCTTATGTTGCCCAGTACAGGTGCAAGCACTACGTCCAACTGCTGTATCAGTCCAGGAACTAAAGCAATTTAGTTTCATTACTGATGCAGAGGTTGTACAGCTTGTGGAAGAGCTGCCAAACTATCTGGCCACTGCTGATGGTGCAGCCATTGAAACAGAAGAAGACAAAGTACATTGGTGGGCTACACATGCCGCTGCTCTCCCAAATTGGTCTGCTGCAGTCAAAAAGATCTTGTTGGTGCAGCCTAGTTCAGCATCGGCTGAACGAGTGTTTAGCCTGCTATAAAATGCATTTAGCAAGCAGCAAGAGGCAGCATTAGAGGAAACAGTGGAAACATCGGTCATGTTACGTTACAATGACAATAAGCGCACATGAAATCATGAATTATGTGTCGGTAGAGGGGTAGCTGGTGGTGCAAAACCTTCAGGGACAGTGTAAATATTGTAAATATTGAAAGAACATGGCTTTATACCACAAACACTCGTTTATGTCAGAGAAACTTTATATCCTTATAAGCATATTAGCAAAGTTTGTTTTGTTCGAATACAATCACGTGGTTGGGTTGAGAGAGACTCAGTCTTACAATATTGATGAGTCAGTGTAATATAATTATGCATTGATATCTATGTAAAGCGAAATTTATTAATTAAATCGTTATTTGAGTTGTAAATCAATCTCTTACACCAAAAAATTGAAAGCTACTTTTGAGAAACTTTTGGATTTTGGGGCAACTTTTGAGCAACTTTTAGAATTTTGGAGCAACTTTTGAGCAACTTTTTTGGAAAATTGGAGCAACTTTTTGAGAAAATTGGACCAACTTAGGGACAGCCCTAGGTACACCCGTAGAGTTAAAGAGGCCATCCACATAAGACTTCATCCTAATAACATCAACAGAGATAGTGGAATTGAAATTCCCGAAGCGTGGATGACTACAATCAAGAAGCATAACAGCCGACCGATATCAAATCGGACCGGAGAGGGAACAACATCTTTTCGGAATAATAATGAGGATCGAAATGCACCAATAGCAACAAGCCAACGTGCTACATAAGAGACACGTAACCAATCGACCTCATCGATCGCCTGATGAAGACTAGCAGTAATAGCAGTTGAAACGTCGCGATCAACATCTTAAAGTGACTCCATCGTGAGACAAACGAAAAAAGCGTTTACCTAACTTAAATACAGTTTCCCTTCTTGACTTCAGTGGTTATAGAATTGAACCGTCAATAATTTGAACAATTTTGTGTTTCCTCTGACGCTTCAAGTTACAAGATTTTATAGTATACCATAATACCAATTTCCACTCCAGAAATGCTCCCCTCCCCCAGAAAGAAAACAATGAGTAAACATCTATAAAAACACGACTTGACTCCCTGTTAATGTGGGAAGCAATGCACAGGATGTGTTGAAGTAAGCAACAATCTTTAATTACAAAACGGTAACTTGAATATAAGCCATTAAAGGCCCATGTTCACCCAATCTACTTTACGCACTTGTGTTTTTGTTTTGAAACCGTTCAATGGTTCAATGTAGCGTTATCATTGGCTGGCACGTGGATTTTTCGATTTTCCGTCTGTGCGAAAATCAGACTGGGCGCGCAAAGCAGATTGGGTGAACATGGCCCCTTAAGCTAATCAATAATAGCAAATTCCCGGAAAGAAGTAAATTGAGAATTTCCAACAGTCATAATTCCATCCAGAACATGTAATTCAAAAATCTAAACAGAAAACAGAAATTCGGGAAACTGGCCCATGCTGCTATCTGTACCATTACTCACGTCTGACCTATTTAATATCCCTGAAAATGAAAATGTCACATCAGAGCACTGTAAAGTACTATAGCCGCTTAATCCACTCAAAGAGGTTGGACCAATTATTAATGCTCCGATTTGGTACTGAGTGTTCTTCTTTAAAACAGCTGCAGAGTCAAACAAAACTTCAAATCCATGATAGCCTTCACTTTTGTATTTCAAAATCTTTGAAGAATATGTTCCTGTTTTGAACACTAGAGTTGAATTATTACTGGTATCCTTCACCTTCAATGTTACTGTGTAGCTGTTGTTTTCACTGCCCAAAAAACAGAGTCCATGCAATGTGATGTCTTTGTCCACGGCAAAACCAAGAAAGTCTTTGTTCCCACTATTGTAATTCCAACTATTCCCAATAGACTGAAATCTGCCACATCGGTGAATGACACTAGCTCGTCTCCGGGTCTCTGAAAATCCCACTGGAGAAGTTAAACTTGAACTGTAAAACTTAAAAATGAGAAGCATTTCATCTGGAGTAAGAATTTTTGTATCAACGACGACATCTGCAAATTCCTTTTGCTTCATAACTGGGAAGCGTATTGCTTTAATTACTTGTTCGCCAAGAATTCTTCTTTTCGTTTCACCATCAGCTGCTAAACCTTGCTTTTGACATTGTTTTGTTGCCCACAGATCAACAGCTTTAAACAACTCAACCTCTTCAATCGTCAGAGGGTCTCTTGAGACTACTGCTTCAAGTAAGGACCTCTCAATTGCCTCGAATCCATCCGATTTCACAGCCGCTTCTGTCTGTTCATCAATCACATTCCAGCATCGATCAACGAGGCTTTCTTCTTCATATCTCTGTGCAGTTGGCAGGATACTGAAAACATTCGACGGATCTAACTCATCTTGAAGATATTCCGTGCACTTTTCTGCGAGTAAAGGCATCATGTATTTTTTAGCCAAGTAAAGCACACCCATCACATTACTTCCGCTTAAATTCACTTCATCGCTGTACATGTAGCGAAACAACTCCAACAGACTCTCGTACTCACAGTCAGGCAGTTCAATAGAGTCTCTAGTCTCCGCTAGATCACCGTAAAACATGGCTTCAAACACAGGACTACCAATCGACAACACAAACTTGTGAGCAGGAATCACTTGTTCACTTTCACTTTCGCCATCGCTCTTTCGAACCACAAACTTCACATCGCTCAAATGATCGTTGTTGAACATGAACTTGGCTCTTTCTCTGATGGTGGGTCTTGTTGTTTGCCAGTTTGTTTCGACAGACATATTCGTTTAGCGGGATCTTTGAAGTCAAGATATTCCGTTTATAATATACATGCACTTACAAACAGCAGCCAAGCAGGGTATTAATTCGTAGACAGCGCCCGCGCGCTATACATAACAAGTTATAACAGTTACGCCATCTCGAGCATTAATCATTAATCATTAATCATGGGATGACCTCATGCGATCAAACTTATCGTAAGACTCACGCGATCGAACTTAGTGTCAGACGTCACGCGATCAAACTTTCCACAATATTCATCATGTTTCAACAATAATGTGAATATGAAAAATATATTCATATGAACTGCGGTAAAAAGAATTAAAGAGTTATACAGCAACTGAAGAAGTTGTAAGAGGCCAATTTCGATATATCAAAATTCTAACTTGGTCAGAGGTTCAGGGTTTTATTCCAATAAGGGCCTCGGAGTCAAGTACGAATTGGCCTATTAGACCATAAGAGCATAAAGATTCCGGTGCAAACGCTTTACCGCTTAGCTACAAGGCCAGATGGGAGCTTGGTCAATTGTGAGTTCTATTATATTCTTTAAAATGTGAATATACAATATTTTAACAATGTTGAAAGACCTTGTCTGCGAGCAGGCCCAACATCGCGGCTTCCCCGCCGCTCGAATACGACATTCTAGACTTCAAAGTCCGTTTTTCGTTTTGGGTGGTATTGTCGCGTTCCTAGTACCGCAGACACGAGGTGTTGTGTACTGGAGTTATAGAAATAGGAACAAACAGTCTTTGGGCGATACTACAGTTCTTTGTATTCGTGAGAAAACGTGACACTCCCCGCCCAAGGATGTTCCATCATTGCTCTCTTGAATCTCCTCCTCCTTCACTGGACAGGGGTGGAACAGGATGGATGTTCGTCAACTGCAGCAGGCACGAGTAGGACCAGCTCCTTGACTGGGCGTAGGAAGGTCTTCTTTTTGCCCTCCCTGACAATCTCCACCTGGGCTTTTCTGACTTGTCCATCTCCGCTCTTAACAGCCTCCGTTACCATGCCGATAGGCCAGTTGTTGCGATGTACCTCCTCGTCCCTCATGAGAACCACATCTCCAACGTTCAGGTTACGTTTTGACTCCTTCCACTTGGATCTAGTCTGCATGGTCTGTAAGTACTCTCGCCTCCACCTTATCCAGAACTGATCCTCGAGATACTGGACACGTCTCCAGCGGCGGCGGGCATACAGATCGACTGGAACAAAGTTGCCGGGTGGCGGACCAAGTGGACGCGTCTTCATGGTCAACAGCATTGAGGGGGACAGCGGCTGTGGTTCGTCTGTATCTGTAGGCATTGCAGCAATAGGGCGAGCATTGACAATAGCGGTCACCTCGGCCATCAACGTGACTAGTAGTTCGTGCGTTAGCTGGGGACTCCCGAGCTGCGCAAACATGGCGTCTAGCACACGGCGGATGATGTCAATTTGTCGCTCCCATGCACCTTCAAAATGTGAAGCGTGTGGTGGGTTGAACAGCCATTCACAGCCTTGATCTCGAACGTATTTCTCCACTCTACTCTGATTCATCTCTCCCAGTGCGTCACCTAACTCCGACTTTGCTCCGATGAAATTAGTGCCGCGATCGCACCTGAGTAGCGATGCAGGACCGCGCAGGGCGAAGAATCTCCTCAGTGCGCATATGAAGGAACTCACGTCCATGGACTCTAGTACTTCAATATGGACAGCGCTAGCGCGGCTGCTTAAGCAAGTGAAAACAAGTCCTCAGCGCTTGGAGTTCGAACTCCCTCCTCTTGTCTTTCGGGTGCTGACTGTCCAGGGGCCGAAGATATCAAACCCAACATTTGTAAATGGCGGCGCAACTTCTGTTCTGTCGGCTGGTAAGTTCGCCATACTCTGATCTAGGATCGGGCCTCTCAGCTTCTTGCAGACGACGCACTTGCCCAGCTCCCTCGCAACAGTTTGATGGCCTCCAATGAGCCAATATCCGGCTTGACGGATAGCTCCGTGGGTTATCTGTCGTCCCTGATGGTGGACTCTCATGTGGTAGTGGCGCACTAGTAGGTCAGCTAAGTGGTGGCTCTTAGGTAACAGCACAGGATGTTTCTCGCCGTACTCCAGATTTGGGCGTTGCAGGCGGCCACCAACACGCAGTATACTGTCGTGGTCAGTAAACGGATCTAGGCGGTATATGGCTGACTTTTTAAGCGCCTGTTTTTTGTCACGAACGTGCTCACGACAGCTCTCCTCCGGGTCTGTGTCGATGCAGCACTGTATCTCCAGCTCCTTACTAAAGACCTCCTCTTGCACTGACTTCACTATCACCGTCATGGCTTGCTGTAACTCCTTTGCTGTGGGGCTCCTGAGTCTGTTTGTTTTCGTAGTTGACCGCAGCTCCCTCCTCGAGTTTGGTTTGTCCTTACGACGTTTGAATTCTTTAACCACCACGACTAGATTAGCTATCGCGCGCTGCAGAGATGCGAGGGTTGAGAAACGTAAGAACCTTTCGGCTCCGAGGCCACAACCTTTCTTCATAACGGTAGCGCTGCACGCTACGACGTCTTTACGCACTTCGGGGTCGCGTACGTCCAGTGGGATTTCTTCTTGATCCTGCTGCGGACTGCAAGTAGGATCCCTTAAGAAGTTTGGTCCTTTCAGCCATTCCGATCCGGCCAGATTCTGGGCGTTGAGGCAACGTGTGGCGAGGTCTACGGGGTTCTCGCTAGTGTCAACGTATCTCCATTGGCTAGGACTAGTATGCTTCCGAATGATATGGACGCGGTTGGCAACATAAACGTAGAATCTCCGGCTTTCATTGTTGATGTAGCCAAGAATGACCTTTGAGTCCGTGTAGAATGTGACGTCATCAATCTCCAAATCAATTTCTTTGTTGATTTTCGCGACTGCTTGCGTGGCTAGGACGACAGCGCATAGTTCTAGTCGAGGAATGCTTTAGATTGTCCAAAGTCCAAAGACCAGCGATGTGCAAACTTCTCCTTTGTCATTAATTTGACGCAAACACACGGCGGCTCCGATTGCGTCCTTGCTCGCGTCCGAGAAGGCGTGGATCTCTCTCCTGACAATTGTGCTGAAATCAACTGGATGATAGCAGCGAGGAACTGCAACCTTTTCCAAATCGGCCAGCGAGTTTCGCCATCGTTGCCATTGTGACAGTAGAGTGTCAGGCAGAGGATCATCCCATCCTAATGGTGCGTCATTGTTTTTCTTCCTCCCCATGATTACTGGCTGTTGCAATAACAGTCTCCCCTCCAACAGCACCGGTACAGCAAGGCCCAAAGGATCGTATATCGAATGAACTATAGAAATTACTCCTCTCCGTGTGAACGGCTTGTCAGGCAGGGATGCCTGGGTGAAGGTATCCTCTTCAAGGTTCCAGTACACCCCGAGTGAACGTTGTGCTGGTAAGCTGTCGCGGTGTAAATCTAGGTCGCGTACGCCTTTCCCCCTATCCTCCGTCGGGAACGCCTTCGTAACCTCTACCGAATTGGATACAACCTTATGGAGTCTCAGGTTTGCCGTGGCTAGCATCGCTTGTGCTGACATAACAAGGTCGACGGCTTGTTTGGGTGATGGGCGCGAAGCCAGACCGTCGTCGACGTAGAAGTTGCGGTGGATAAACTCTGAGGCTTCTTTCCAAACTCCTCCTCGCCGTCAGCTGCGGTTTTCCTCATGCCGAATGTAGCTACGGCTGGGCTTGGGCCATTACCAAAGAGGTGTACGTTCATACGGTACTCGATTATGGGTTTCCCGGGCGTGTTATCTTCGAACCACAGAAAGCGCAAGAAGTCTCTTTGGTTGGGTTTCACATAGAAAGAATGAAACATTTGTTCGATGTCGCACACGACAGCTGTTGTCTCCCTCCTGAAGAGAATCAGTACTCCTAGTAAGCTGTTCATTGAGTCCGGGCCAGACAAAAGCTTTTTGTTGATTGACACTCCTTTGTATTCAGCTGAAGAGTCGAACACTACTCGGATCTGATCCGGCTTCTTGGGGTGGTATACACCGAAGTGCGGCAGATACCACATCTGGCCGGACGTCGACTTCACTCCTATCTCCTCTGATGGAACTGGGGAGGCGTGACCCTTGTCAATGATTTTTTGCATAAACTCCACGTAGTCCGTCTCCATTTGCGGCTTCCTCCTTAGCGTGCGGATTAGGCCATTTAAGCGAATGACCGCCTGACTCCGGTTGCTCGGCATTTTTACAAGTTCGTGACGAAAGGGCAGTGGCATCTCCCAGTTGCCCAGTTCGTTCTTGTGTACTCCGGTCTCCATGATCCCCACAAACCTTCGGTCTTCGCAGGATAGACTAACTTCGTTATCCTCTCGAGTGGTATGGAAGATATCGCTCTCGGGCTCTCGTCGCAGATCCATTATGCTCTCCTTGACCTTGAAGTAGTTCGGGCATGGCACAAGCTCATAACGATCAGGCTCCGCTAATTTCTCCCATAGTTCTTCGCTGTTGGCTGCGCGTAGACTAGTGCAGCACGCGAGCACGTGCGCTGGGCCTCCGGCGACGTCTAAGCACATCTGTCCGATTACTGTCCAGCCTAAGAAAAGCCTTTGCGCCCAGGTGGCTCCTTTAGGTCCGTTTATAAACTCGTGTACTTTGAGCAGCTCTGGAGCGTCTCTTCCGATGAGAAGGTGAATGTCGGCACCTTCGTCAAGGGGTGGAATCTCGCTAGTGATCTCCTTAAGGTGAGGGAATCTCCTCGTCATTTCTGGTGTAGGGATCTCGCGTTTATCGTTAGGGATGCTGTCGCACTCAATAAGGGTTGGTAGACCTGACGTCGCTCCATTCGGCGATTGTAACATGCCTTCCGTACTTTATTTCGCTGCCGCCGCTGCCGGTAGTGAGATAGTACCTCTCCGGAGAACCGACTGCTCCTAGCTCGTCGGCAAGCTCGCTGCTCATCAGGGACGAATTGCTTTGTTCGTCAATGATAGCATAGACGCGGTGAGTGACGCTAGGTTTCTCTTTGCTATGCACGTCAACCAGTAGCAGTTTGCTGCACGATACGCCGCCTTCGATAGCTTTACACGTAAACGTACACTTAGCATCAACGGATTTTCCTTGCTCAACGGACTCCGCTGGTCTCTCTTTGTGAAGGAGCGCGGTGTGGCGATGATCCTTACATATGCTGCACTTTATCTCCTGCTTACACTGATTGGCTCTGTGTCCTTCGGACTGGCAGCAATAGCAGAGTCCAGCCCTAAGGAGCCATTCGGTTTTCTCCTCCAATGTCTTGGTGCCGAAGGACTTGCATTCTTTCAAGGTATGCCCGTGTCGCTCGTGATAGGGACAATGCCTTGTGTCCTTTTTCTCCGCTTTCCCCTGGCACTCCGGTTCGAAATTGACGAGCTGGGTGTCAGTTTTGAGCACTCGCTTGGTTTCCATTTCAGTTGTCTGACTAGCTGGCGTTGGGGAGGCGGTGGGGTGTTGCGCGATGCCTGCGAGGATGTTCGGATTGTTTTTAATCCTAGCCTGCTTCTGGACAACTTTAGAGAACAACTCAAAGCCAGGGTACTCATCTCCGTTTTTCTCCGCGTAATTTGCGATCTCCTTTTCCCATTTCCCGCGCAAAGAGGGCGGCAGTTTCCCTGCAATCGGCTGAATTGCGTTTGGAAAGTTCAAGCACGCGAGGCCTGGCAAATAGAAAAGCTGACTTTCTACATCCGCACAAAGGTCGGCAAATACTTGCAGTTCGACGTTATCGTTCTCGCTGAACGCGGTAGTTTTGTTCATGCCCTCCAATAACGCCTTAGTTATCACGGCCGCGCTGCCAAAGCGCCTCTCTAACTCCACCCAGAGACTGGTCAATAGTGCGCTGGGATCACGCTGTTTTCGTTTCCGATAGTTGTCAACCATCTTTTGGGCGTCTCCACGTCTCCTGAATTGGTGACACGTCGACATCCGTTATCATAGCTTTGAAAGCCGCCTTCCACGGGTGAAAAAAGCGTGGGATCGCCATTGAAGATGTCGGGGTGGCATTTTGGAAGGTTTTGTCTAGCCAGTCCCGCAACTATTTGTTGATTCGCAGATGTGAATGACTCGATTAACTGACTTCCGGTGATGTTTATAGGGGTCGATGAAACAAATGATTGACTGAACGTGTGTTGGGTGCGCGTTGTTTTCATGCTGAGTCGCGCGCGATTTCGTGGGCGAATCGACGGATTTAAGTGGGGTGCTTTGTTGCGTGCAATTAGCTTTTGGCCGAGGAATTTCCGGTGTTGTGGTCGTGTGGACCTAGTTAAAAGTTCTTTCCTCGCTTTTAGCAATTGGGATCCCCGGTACTTTTTTTTTCTCCCCAATCTCCTCATCCACTATTGCCTGATCGATCGCGCGAAGTTTACTGAGAACTCCCAAAGTGGTAGACATCAAAATTCAAGTAAATCCAAAGTTTATTTCGTAAAATATTGAAAAACAAATGGTACCAAGCAAAATTACTGCCAAAGAGGTTTCATTTGAATGGTCATTCCACAGGATTTTGTCGACAGACTCAAAAGTTAAAACTACACTGCCACTGAATATGGGAGTGAAATGGTTAACACCTTAGGTTGCATCTTTGTTCTCCCTGTGGGAGATTCTATCATATAAAAGTTATGGGCTTGTTTGTCGGTAATATTGAGGAGTCCAGAAATTAAAGGTGGGCGTGGCTCCAATTTATTTAGTTTACCCCTGAAAAGTACCAAAATTGACGAGTATTTTCACAAGTCAGTTATATGCAATTATTGCAGTTGCATTAAACCTTTAGCTGTGGTGAGATTTTGAAAGCATTTACATAGATAGCTACCTTTTAACTACAACTAATAACATTACAAAATTGAACCAGTCCTATTAAGCTAAAAGGTATCAAAATCGCATTTCTAATCCTAATAAGGGACCGCTCATTATTTAGAGGAAGGAGGGAGAGGGTCACTAATTGTTATGTAGCTTCATAAAGGCGAGGGTCAGGAAAATTTGAATGAACATGGCATGCTTTGTTCTGCACCAGCCATCCCCCACCTCTTCTAAGTAATGACCGTTCCCTAAAGATACGACCAGCATTCTCATCACATTCATTTGGCTTTTTCTCCTGGTGGAAGTTACTGAGATCCCCCATTTTTAAGGATACAAAAATTAAAATATCAACTTTTCAAGCTTCTGAAAAACATGCAGTCTTGTTGTTCCGAAGACAGAAACGTTTTGCAGGACCAGCATGGTGGTCGCGTTCATAGTTTAACAGAAACAACTCCATTTACCACCAAAATAGCCTGTCCTGGGTAGGAGGATGGTGGAAAGTGCCGATTATCACCCTTTGTCAGCATTGGTGATTCCTTTGAGCGCCGCCTATTCTTCGCTCCTCCTAGTACATAAAAATACTGATTATATACAAAAATACAAGTGCCTGATCTTGTGGAGGGGCCCAGCAGGGCCGGATCCCCGTTACTTTTTTCATATATATATTCTTAACCATTTTCATTCCCTGGCCTCCCCCATCCATGAGCAAATCTGGACCTACCACTGAATAACTATACTTACAAACAAATACAAAACATCTGGTTGCATTTACAGCAGCAAAGACTATAAGTGCATGTCAATGATACCATGCATCCAATAAATATGACAGACTACAAAAGGAAATTGCCCGGACAAACACTGTTCAAAATTGCCTGGACTGAAACACTGTTTAGAAATTATGTTGGTAAAAACAACTTTCGAATATCTTGTTCAGTAAGAATTGTGTGAAGGCGATCGTTATTTAAAAAAATTAATTACATGTATACAGAAAACAACAATTCAGGAAACTGACCATTGGGTGTGTTATTTCTAGCTCCACTCTTACAATCTGTATCATTTACAGCTGAAAATGTAAATGTCACACCACACGATAGCAGGTTACTAATGCTGTTCTCTCCAATCACAGATAATGCTGGACCAAATATTAATGCTTCAGTTTGGTACTTAGTGTTCCTAACAATTGCACAGTCAAACAAAACGTCAAACCCATGATAGCTATAATTTTTACTACGCAAAAGCTTTAAAGAATATGTTCCTGTTTTGGACACTAGCATTTTATTATTACTAGTATCTTTCACCTCCAATGTGACTGTGTAGCTGTTGGGGCTCGCACTGCCAAGTATAGAAACTCCACGTAATAGTATGTCTTTGTCCACTGTGAAAGCAAGCAATTCCTTTCTCCCACCAATGTAATCCCACCGACAGAAAGTAAAGGAAGGAAATCTGGCACATCGATGAATAACAGGGGATCGTCTCTGGGTTGTTAAAAATCCCACAGGTGAAGTCAATTTTGAAATGAAAAACTTGAAAAAGATGATTATTTCATCTTGAGTAAGAATGTTTGTATCAAGGACAACATCAGCAAATGCGTCTCGTTTCATCACTGGAAAGCGTATTGCTTTAATAATTTGTTCGCCAATAATTGTTCTTTTCAGTTTACCATCCGCTGCTAAATCATGCTTTTGACATTGTTTTGTTGCCCACAGATCAACAGCTTTAAACAACTCGACCTCTTCAATCGTCAGAGTGTCTCTTGAGACTACTGCTTCAAGTAAGGACCTCTCAATTGTCTCAAATCCATCCGATTTCACAGCATCTTCTGTCTGTTCATCGATTACTTCCCAGCATTGATCAACGAGGCTTTTCTCTTCATATCTCTGTACAGCTGGCAAGATGCTGAAAACATTCGACGGATCTAACTTATCTTGCAGATATCTCGTACATTTATCAGCAGGTGAAGGTACTATGTATTTCTTAGCCAAGTATAGCACTCCCATCACATTACTTCCGCTTAAATTCACTTCATCACTGTACATGTACCGAAACAACTCCAACAGACTCTTGTACTCACAGTCAGGAAGTTCAATAATGTCTCTAGTTTCCGCTAGATCACCGTAAAACATGGCTTCAAACACAGGACTGCCAATCGACAGCACAAACTTGTGAGCTGGAATCACTTGCTTTCTTTCACTTTCGCCATCGCTCTTTCGAACCACAAACTTCACATCGCTCAAACGATCGTTGTTGAACATAAATTTGGCTCTTTCTCTGATCGTGGATCTTGTTGTTTGCCAGTTTGTTTCAAAAGACATATTCGTTAAGCGGGACCGGTGCAGAAATTTAAGATGTTCCGATTTTTGACCGCTACATGCACTTACAAGCCAACAGACGGCGCTAGCGCCCGCGTATGTACACGATCTCGCGAAACGTCACGTGATGACGTCATGCGATTAAATTTATCGTGACACTAACGCGATCTATCAACTTCGAGTAAGACGTCGCGCGATCAAACTTTCAACAATATTCAACACGTTTCAACGATAATGCGAATATGCTTTGACAATCGAGTCTCGTTAGCATTTCTTTGCAACTTTAGATGGGTACTGTAATAGGCCATTTCCGAGTTGCCTTTAGCCTCTTTATCAAAGCGAGGCTAGGTGCGAAACCTTTCATATGAAAATTAGTTTTCATTCACATGCAAATAAGTTTTATTTGCATGTGAATGAAAACTCATTTTCGCACCTAGCCTCTCTTTGATAGTATGGTTGGCCATCCGTTTTAAAATTATGACATCGTTTTCGTGGGCTTTTTTGCCGCGTATAATCGTTTATAATCGCTATGTATGGGCTTTTATCCCATATACAACCATTTGTATCGCGTATATACGCGTATTTAATACGCGTATATGTGCAAAATCAAATGCACGTCTATACGCGGTGCTAAAAACCGTATATATGCGTACCTGTCAAAGCCCACGTATACGCGTGCAAAAAGTGTGCGTATACGCGGGGTTCAGAAATCAGACTTGGTATAAGCTGGCACGAAAAGTGCCTCTAACGGAATAGCCTCTATGTATGGTGGCAATGAAAAGTGCCTTCCGCGATGCAAACATAGCTTCCTCTCTAGCTCTTGTAGTGATATGTATCTTGTCAACTAGTTCTTACAGTTCTCCCACAACGGATCTTCTGGAGACGGTTTCTCGTCTACCTGGATTGCTCCAGGTTTTATCCACACGCCGATCGAAACATGGCTGAAACAAAGTTAACAGGCGGCTTGCAAACATTATTCCAGAAGATTGTGACTTGAGTGACTGTTTCGATTTGACTGATGATGACTTATTTCAGGACTGTCACAGTGACTGGCTTAGAAATCAGTTCCTCAAAAAGCACTTCCATGTTGTGGTATGTAATTGCCAGAAATAATTGAAATAACCTTTTTACAACACCCCATGTTTTTGCTTTCATGAAAGAGATTTGTATAACTTCAGTTACAGTACACTGCACAACAGTCACATGATTACCCTTCATAAAATGAGCAAATTATCATGTTTCAAGGTTCCTCGGTTTTATTGCTATTTACTTACTATACATGCAAAGACTTGAGTCATAGTCAAGTCATAAAAGAGTGCTAAAACTGCCGAATATCTATTTGCTGGGTGGGGTGGGTGGGTGTAACCCAAAGTAATATTCTTTACTATTGCACACATACATGCATACTTTATTGCTACTCCTTATGAAGGCTTTTCAGCTACAATGTTAAAACCTAACTAAAACATACCATACACTTTATAAAAATTTAAAATATGAAAATATAGAAACAGTATAAAATAACTACGTTTAAACGGGATACTAGTCCTAATGGTATTAGAAGATTGAATATTTTTTTTGTTTACCTCAGGAGCCTGTGGAAACAACACTTGGGACAACACTTTCCAGTACAACAAGAGGACGTAGAGGAAGACAGCAGTTATTCAAAAAGCATACATTTGTTTATATTCCCCTTATCCAAAATTTAGTATCTATGTTGTCGGGTGAAGATTTGCGAAAGGCATTGTTGGAATGGCAATGCAAGTGCTCCAATGGTAAATTTGAATATCTTCGGGATGGTGCAGTCCTGACAAACCATCCTTTGTTTTCAGGAAATGGTTGTGATAGTACGCTTGAAATAATTCTCTGTAGCGATGAGATAGAGTTATGTAATGCAGTGGGAACTAGACTGAAAAAACACAAACTTCTTATGTTTTATTATGTTATTGGTTACTTGCCTAAAGTGTATCGCAGTGCTTTGGATGCAATTAATCTCTATGCAGTGATAAAAACAGAAGATGTAGCACAATATGGTTTTGATGTTGTTCTTCGACACTTAGTATAGCAGGGGGGCACCCAGTTCATTTAAAGAATGGAAACATGATTCACATCAGTGCAGCTTTGGTGGCCTATGTTGCTGACAACCCGGCAGCACACCAAGCAATGGGCTTGAAGGAATTGGTGGGTGGTGCATTTAGAAAATGCAGATTTTGCAATGCAGATTTTGATTCTATGCAGGACAAATTTTCTGAGGAAGAATTTGATCCAAGGACAAAAGATGTGCAATGTGATTAACAATGCACCTCAAACATTAAAGGATCATTATAGAACTGCCTATGGTATAAACCGGAAGAGCATCCTTTGTGAATTTCCCCATTTTGATATATTTACACAAACACCGCCTGATGTGATGCATGTTTTATTAGAGGGTGTTATTCCCCTTACATTGAAAGCATTGATAAATTGATAAATCACAAACTAAACAGACAATTCTTGCGGAGATCAACAATAACATTAAGAATTTTAAATATGGTTATATGGACGAGAAAGACAAGCCCAATTTTATACGGCAATCAGATCTCTGTGGATCTTCAACTCTTAACCAAGACGCTGCCACATCGCATTTGCTCTTTCGTATTTTTCCTTTCATAGTTGGAAAAGGCGTCAACCTTAACGATGATTTCTGGGAAATTTATTGAGTGACATAACTAATATTTCTTTTGCTCTAATCATTAGTCTTGAAACAGTTGCAAAACTTAAGGATGCTGTAAATGTTATTTGAAACTCTTCCGAGAGCTGTTCCCAGACCAGCCATTTACTCCCAAACAACACTATTTGATCCATTTCCCCAAAATTATTCTTCCTCTGGGCCCCCTTATTAATTTATGGGCAATGCGCTTTGAAGCAAAACACAGATATTTTAAATGACTCAAGAGAATAAGGAACTTTAAAAACATGTGCCTCTCTTTATCCCATCATCACCAAAAACTTGCTGCTATAAATCGAAGTGCAAATACCATTTTCAAGGAAAATACCTATGGACCTCTGCGGCATATCCAAGGAGACAAGCTGTACAGAGTTAAGCAAAGGATTGCATCAAACTTTTCAATTGACATAAATAGCATTAACAACATTGAAGCTTTTAAATGGTTAACACTCCATGGAACAAAATATATGATTGATGAATGCAATTTGGTGGTAAAATTTGATGAGGAAGAGTACCCATTGTTTGGGAAACTATGTGCCTTATGGGAACTTAATGTCTCTCATTGTCTTTGACATAATATTTTTGAAGACAGTAGGTTTTAGTGAGTCACTACAAGCTTATGAAGTGTGTCCTCAGGCATCAGCAATAGTTTCAGTTACACCAGATATGCTGCTTTAATATGCATACACCATTACCTGTGTATTCCTTTAATGGAAGTAGTTATATCAAGCTTAAGTGTGACATTTCAGATTTCAAAGACTGAGTTAGAGAATTAATGGAACCCAACCCTTTAAGCCCCAGTGAAGACCAGCTTCTATAATTTATCCTCTCATCATCGCTGCATGATCACTGAATATCAGTATTAACTGTCTTGATGTTGACACACGTTGTCATTTACTTACCATAAGAAATGTGTGCATGAAGACCAGTAAAGAGAATTTATGTGTTGATATTGGGGCTCAAAGGGTTAGTCTTTGAACACTTTCCAGTGAAAAGTTATTTGAACCTGTTTATATACCATGACATAAAGGTTTAATTTGAAGTTGAACATTTAATTGTTGATTCTCCAATGTTAGAATGGTTGGAACCCCCATGTTAGATGATGTTTGACCATGCAATCCTCGGTAGGAAAAAAGATGGCGACTGGTACATTTACCCATAATTCTTAGCGCACAAAAACCTTAACAATGTTCATAAAAATGTAAAGAAAAGTTATAAAATCTTCAAACCTAGTCTACACATTGTCCGTAGTACTGGAACAAATATTGTAAAAATTTGGCTTTCTTTGTGCCTTATGTGCTGTGTTAGGTCCGCAAGGTATTGTGGTAAAATGAACAGCCGCCATCTTTTTTCCTTCGGTGGATTGCTATAGACTAAATTGAGTTAAAGTTGTTGTTGGACGGTAGAAGCTTGAAAGTCAATAATTGTCATTTGTTTGTCTTTTTAATGTAAAATAACCTTGCACAAATGTTGCAAACAGTTGTTTTTCCTTTTTTACATATGATCTGATGCTGTTGACATGAGTGTGATTGTACACTTAAGTTTGATAACATTTCTTAATAAAGAGTGATTTCCTATTTTCGAGTTGTAGCGTTACACGAGCCGACCGCGAGCCCGAGTCAACCTCGAGTCACGAGTCAACCTCGAGTCAAGCCCAAATGTTGGATTTTTTTTCCATTTTTGAGTTTCATGGACACAGAAAAGCAACTAACAGTCTGTAGGAATTTGACATGAATATTCTACTTTCCTAAGGAGTCTAATGGCCCTGATGTAATAATTGTCCGCTTCGTGACCAATGATACACGATCGTTGACGAGTGCACGCTACGGTTGCCGATGAAAAGGTCCTCGGTTAAAAGAGTCGGTGTAAACTTAATGCAAAAACTGTTCTGTTGGATTCGATGCTTTTTTCAAGCAAATTTCAGGCAACAAAAAGCACATACATTCATCGCGCCTCGCGGTTTCATCGAACTAAAATGCGCGGCATGCGTAAATAAACCTTGAAAGTCTCGAAATTTGATCCGCTTTACACATACCGACACAGCGATGTAAAGTACATTTTTATCGCTGCCGGCGAAACTACGTTTTATTTCTACTGTTGGACCTTTTTCGTTTTACCTAAATTCAAGAGTCATTTGTTAAAGCGAAAAGAAAAGCTTTATAGTACTGTTTAAGCTGTTGCGTGATTTCCTGACAGAGATTTGGGGTCACAACAGAAGTCACAACAGAGGTTCGATCTTTAATAATACAATTGCTGTCTTCAGGGTGTCTTGGGAGCCCCTAATATTTTTACAGAAACCAAAGATGCTACCAGGTTTTGTAGTCGGTCTTCATTTTCCCGAAATATTTTCAGCTACAAAGTAAAGACCTGCAACTACACTGAGAATCTACCCCGAGGGGGAGGTACTCTGTATATTTTTGGGTGGGTGCGTGCCGCTGGGACTCTGAAACCTTTACCCTATACCAGACCATGTTAAGCTGCTTTTGCAACCCTATACTAGACAAGACACCAAAAATCCCTACCCTATCCCAGACTTGCTATTTTTAGAAGTACTGTGTCACCATTACAGTCAAATATACGGTAACTAAAACAATATCTTACAACGTCACATTTTCTTTCTCTTCCGAGTTTCAATTCCTATTTTTGACTTAATTCTTCATACTACTGATCAGTTTCCCAGCAAATGATACCCCATTCTAGACTAAAACTCTCTGATTTCTATACCCTATCCCAGACTAAAATGCTTGAAAAGCATACCCTTCACATCGGCACATACCCGTATAGCTTATATATGAGAGTACCCCCCCCCCCCCCCCCCCCCGGGAATCTACCCACGGCAGTCGATTTGTACCGATTCAGTTCAGGACACTGAAACAGTTGGGCCGCACTGTAAGCTTATTGAAACTTGCCCAAACAGAGACGGCTAGTTTGTTGCACTGAGCCTTCTTCGTGTTTTGCGTATTGGAGCGCACACGGACGACCAAACCACGAGATAAATGATCTTCTCAAAAGATCCGTCGAGTGTTTATTCCGGCGAGTGCGTTTGGAAAAGGGAAGAAAATTGGCGAGTTAAGCGAGCCAAGCGCGTAGATCAAGGGCTATAAACATTCAGTTCACAAGTGAAGACAATTATTCAGAGCATCAGAAGAGTGCGATAAGTGAAGAATAGTATAATAATAATCGCACTACTCTCCAAAGCATGAAGTTTCTAAATTACATTTCAGTAAGAACTTATGTTTTATATGTATTAATGAAATATTGACAGTCCAATAATTATTACATCAGGGCCATTAGAAAAGTAAAATTATTCATGTCCATTTCCTACAGACTGTTAGTTGCTTTTCTGTGGCCATGAAACTCAAAAATGGAAAAAAATCCAACATTTGGGCTTGACTCGAGGTTGACTCGTGACTCGAGGTTGACTCGGGCTCGCGGTCGGCTCGTGTAACGCTACAACTCCCTATTTTCAGGGTATTCAATTTTTTTAGGGGTATCAACACTTGGTTTAGGGTAAGGCAACTTACTAGCAATTAATTGCACTTAAAGGTGTGCAAAACACTTAATATCAGTGCAAATTTAGATATGATCCGGTGCTAGAAATAAGTGTAAATGTACACTTAAATAATATTTCTTAATAAAGAGTGCTTTCCTATTTTTAGGGTAAGCTTATTTAACTTTTTCAAAGGATATCAATACATGGTTTAGGGAATAGATACTTACTGCCAAATAATTGCACTTAAAGGTGTGCAAAAAAACACTTAATATAAGTGCAAATGTGCTTTTGTTTTGAGAAATTCACTTAATTAAGAGTACTTTTTGGAGTGCTGCGAATGAAGTTTCACGAGGAGAAGATGATCGGCGAGTCGCCATGTTCCTCATCATTTTGCGCGGGAAAAATGGTTCGGGACATTTCATTGCCACCATACATAGAGGCTATTCCGTTAGAGGCACTTTTCGTGCCAGCTTATACCAAGTCTGATTTCTGAACCCCGCGTATATGCACACTTTTTGCACGCGTATACGTGGGCTTTGACAGGTACGCATATATACCGTTTTTAGCACCGCGTATAGACGTGCATTTGATTTTGCACATATACGCGTATTAAATACGCGTATATACGCGATATAAATGGTTGTATATGGGATAAAAGCCCATACATAGCGATTATAAGCGATTATACGCGGCAAAAAAGCCCACGTACACGATGTCATAATTTTGAAACGGATGGCCAACCATAATAAAAGGCCTAGGTGAAATGACGGCGTCGACAAGTCGTATATCGAAGGCAGTTCCTATACACACTCGTGATGACAGATTTGTTGTGAGAGACATCAGTGAGATCAGTGAACTCTCTAGAATCGCTCCGAAATGGCCTAAATCCCCACGCAGACACAAGTACAGTCAAACCTGTATATAACGGTCCTGTATATAGCGGTCACCCTGTATATAACGGCCCTGTACATAGCGGTCACCCTGTATATAACGGCCCTGTATATAGCGGTCACCCTGTATATATTAAACGGTCACCGAACAACTTCCCGAAAATCGTGCCTTATATTTACTGTAAAGTTTGCCTGTATATAGCGGTCACCTGTATCTAACGGACGCGGTTACCCTTTAGACTTCCCGAATCCACAATTTCATTATTTTTTACCTGTACATAACGGTCACCAAATTGGATTACAATCAAACCATTAGCCAATCGTGACAAACTTTATTCAACAGCTCATTAAATAGCCCTTTTCACGGTTAACTCTGCTCATTTGCATTACAATGAAATCTAGCATGTATGTGAGGCAATTTCGGGCTATTTTGTAGTTTTAGCCCGAAATTGTCTCGCATCCACGTTGGATAACATTATAATGCAAATGAGAAAAATCAACCGTGAAAAGGGCTATTGTAGCTACCACGGTAGGGGTCGCACACAAATACAAATATTACGAAATACAACTACAAATACATGTCATCGCCTGCGTCCGACTGCGACAGATAGCAACAAAAGTGCCGATGTTCTGCTCTCGGAAGAGGGTCATTACGATCGCTTTCATACAATACGGTAGTTTCTTTCTTCGAACTAACACCTTTATTTTCCCTACCATACTATATTCACCTTCGAATTCTGCGTAGTTCCTTGATTATTACACTGTACTTGTCAAGTTGACAGCTGTTGTTTTATAGACCATGATAGCGCTCCGCGTCAAATTCCTCTTCTATCAGACATTTTATTTCTATATTATTTTTATTTTCTTCCACGGACATTTTAAGGGCCTTTAAATCGTATTTTGAACATTGCTGTTAATTGTTATTGTCAATAAAATGTAAATTGTTATTTCCATGTAAAAACGGTATTCATTAACTTCCAGTAGAGTTTAAAGGAAACCTGTATATAGCGGTCACCCTGTAGTAACGGTCATCTGGCCATTTCCCAAGGGTGACCGTTATATACAGGTTTGACTGTAATACAAATGAGAAACAAGGTATTAAAGGAATTTTTATTGTATTTTATTCCCAATACTCTTTACTACTGGAAGTTAATGAATAACGTTTGTTATATTTCTATACAAACCTCAGTATAATTCATACGACCGTCTCACATAAAGCGCTCAAGAAAATTAAGGCATGGGCCGCCAGTTGTATACCCAAAAAGTGAGGGGATGGTCTATCTTCTGAGGGTTAAGCTATACAAACGCAAAACTTTGCCAGATTAACATGTTTGACAAAGTTGTCATATTGACATCCATGACTTATGCAAATTAAGTCACGTGACTAGACAGGGCTATTTTTAGCTCAAAATTCTTTTAAGCAAAATGGCACCAGTTTTGCTTATTCTCCGGAAGCTGCCTTTGATATTATGTTTTGCCTATTAGGTACATCATTTCTGTGCCCGGACTTTTTAAGAAAATCAAACTAAAAGCCTAAAAAGTGAGGGGACTGGGCACTAGTAAAAAATGTCGTTCATTTTCAAAATTAATAAAATATTTCAACAGGTCCGGGCACAGATCCTTTGTTGCTTACTTTGGGAACCATCTAAGGGAAGTAAAAATAGATGACTATTGGTATAAACTGGTGCCATTTTTGCTTAAAGATTTCTAAAGACTTTTTGGCCGTAATAAGTCACGTGACCTAATTTGCATAACATTTACATGTCAAAATGGCAATAATTGCAAACTTATTAGCCTTTCAAAGTTTTACGCTGTTACAAAGAAAGCCTCAGAAGATAGACCACCCCCTCACTTTTTGGGCGAAATAACTGGGGAGCCATGCCTTAATTTACCTGAGCTGCTGTTACGCCTCAGTGACACGCCGTGAATAGACGTTTTCTCACACTAGGATCTTGGGATACCTGTGTTTGTGTTGGCTTTCAATCTTATTAGCAAATACAGTCTGGTTTCATCACTGATAAATACATGTAATAACCATGAATTTCAAATTTGTAAAAAAAAAAAAATTGTGACCCCTTCAAAATGAAATCCCCCTACCCCTCTACCCCACTACCCCCCTCAACCCCTCCTCTGCCATAAATAAAAAGAATGAAAAAGACATCTATAAATATATTAGTAAACCCGGCGTAAAGCTAATCGATGAATCGATATTAATTGATGGAATTAATAGATTAATATCGATTAATATTGGGTAATCGATAATTTGATCCATAATCACACCAAAATGTTTGCTATTTATCATCGATTATCATTGATTCCATCGATTATCATTGCTTGCCATCGATTTACATAGACAACATAGACTCACACTGAATTCCGTTGACAGAAAGTTTTGTTTCATTTTGCCATGTCATCGCGCGGGAGTTGTAATGAGACCGAAAGGTCACATGCACCATTGCAACCCGAGGTACGTCACTTCCACTAGCATCCACTGAGAAGGCCCCTTACCTCACCTATGCCACCTTATTATTATCACACTAAAAGTGTGGCTACCATTTTAGCACTTCCGCTATGGTGCACTTCCGTTAGAACATTGTATTTCCGGTCACGTGTAGGCCCCAGGGAGTTGCACGTGGAGAGTAGAGGGGCCATGTTTTTTTGCGTAGCAAACAGTTCTTCAACTTAGTCTCTCATGCACCTCCTTTTTTAAAATTTACCTTGCACTTCTTCTACTTCGACGTTATTGTTTAGTTTGATGGTGCATTATACCGAGTTCAAATTTTATAGAACTCACAGACAGTTGAACTCTGCGAAATTCATCGCTCGTTTGTTCCCGGGGGGGGGGGGGGGGGTACTGAACAAAGTTTTGTACGGGGATGCTCCGCCCCGAGGTCCAAACCCTTACCCTTTCATATACCGATTTTGACCGAAAAGGTGCCCCTTTCATATACCTTTCATTGAAAATGGTACCCCTTTCATATACCTTTCAATGAAAATGGTACCCCTTTCAGAGCCTTTACGTGCATCTGTTTGATATATTTTGAAAGGCCATTTTTATAATACTTAAATGGCAGTTTTGCCTACCTTTTTTATGCTTCAACGGCGTGGTTTCGCTTCCCTTTACTATTCTTCGTGAAATCCCTACCCTTTCATATACTTCAACTCGTGAAATCCCGACCCTTTCATATGCCTCTAGCCTCAAAAACGTACCCCTTTCGGGCGGAGCATCCCCGTATAGCCCATTATAGGGAGTAGCCCCCCCGGGCGTTTGTTCTCAGGGAGCACACGGCTTCACGCATCGTGTGGTGACATCTTTGGACTATTTACACTCTGGCGGAGATTGAGAACACTGTTCATACAGGGATTGCTTGTTAAGTGGAGTTTGTTGCTCATTAAACTATTTGGCGGCGATTTGGATCGTTTGGTTCCCGGGGAAAATATTGCCCTACGCAGAAAAATTGTAAGACTTGTTTACCTTTTCATAGCCTGCGAGCAGGCTCTACTATTTGGGTTTCGCGAGCGAGTGCTATGCGAGCCGCGAAGCTGCGAATTACGAGCGAGAAAAGTATTCCTCGCCCAAACTTCTCGCCGGCTTCGCCGGCTTCCTCGCCAAGATACTCGCGCGATACCCCAAACAAGTGAGCCTGCTCTCAGGCTCTTACTTCGTGTAGAGGATACAAATGACGTAAAACAAAAGGAAACAATGCTTCATCAAAATTCTTTTACCCAAAAACAATGACCGAAAACAATGTTTTACGTCATCTGTGCGGTACACACGAAGTAAGACCCTCTGTTTGGAACGTTTAGACCGTTTTAAATTCGTTGTCAGAGACTAAACTGGCTTCGCTACGACATTTGAGGATTAACATATTGTGTTTCGTATTTATTAGCGTTTGTTTGTTTTGTGGACATCAGTACAGCGAGAAAGCAATGTCTATTCGATCGCTGCCTGTTGCTAGCAAATTTGATCAACAGGTCGACCGGGAAGCTGTGTCGGAAACAGACATTGGAACCCAATTAAGAAGAAGTTCCCGCATCAAAGTATCGAGTAAGACAAATTTCGAAGGCAGAACAGCAGAAAGGGCGAACACACTGGGGAATTCTCGCACAGGTTATATTGCAACCCTTACAAGACTACAAGGAAACATTCAAGACCTAATGAAGGACTGTGTAACTTTGGAGGACTTGAAATTGAAACGAGATTCATATGAGGAAGTTTGGCGGAGCTTTATTAAGAACCACGAAGAGTACATTGAATGCCTTAATGTTCTTAGTCGTTACAAAGAACTCGAGAAGGCCCGAGTTAGTTATGAAGATCAGATAGAACGGAAAGCAGCGTTTGACACCGTAATTAATTCTTGGAAGTTAAAAACTATGTCGCTTGAGAACGGGGGAGATGCTTCTACATCCCTTTCAATAAAGTCAAGAAAGAGTCGAAAAAGTGGGCGTCTTGTTCAAGTTCAGTTTCAATGGCAGTGGCAAGGAAAAAGCCGGAACAACTCGCCCTTGTCATCAACTGAAGACCAAACAAGTATTGCATGAACAGGAGTTACTGCGTAAAATGAGCGAGCTTCAATATCAGAAGGACATATTGGAGGCTCAGATGAAAGAAGAGCGGGCTATAGCGAGCCTTAATGTTTATGAAGAGTTTCAAGACCAATGCAAGGAGGGTCAGTACAAAGAGCATTTAGCAGAGTTGATCCCTGAAGAACCCTTACACCCATCTGAGCATCAAGCGCAAGAACCGACAAAGTCTCAGTTAACACGGCCACTGGAACAACCAGTACAAGGACCTGCACCTTCGGAGCAAGTTCCTGCATTTAGGGACAATGCTTCAAGCGCCAAGGCATGCGAGCCAGCCAGCACTACAGCACCCAACCCAGTATTCTCGGTAACTGAGAAAATTGTTTATGCTGATGAAGCCTGTACATGTAAGCAAGCAGAGGAATCAAACAATGCAAAGGACACTGAGACATTGAGAACATCACCCATGAATCCAGCAGTATCAAGAAATGTATCACAGCAAGTGCAGGCGCCATTAGCATCGCAAGGGTACCAACAGCGGTCAACCCAGTGGAGATGCGACAAGTTTAAGAATCTGTCCTATCAAGACAAGAAGAAAGCAGTTCAAGAACGAGGCCTTTGCATCAAGTGTCTTCATGGTGGACATTATGCAAGAAACTGCCCTAAGTCCTATTTCAGGTGTCAGAAGGATGGCTGCAACAGGGAACACAACACATTGCTTCATCCCCCTCCAGGCAATCCTATTGTCGGAGATGGTAATCAGAATCCACCCAGTCAAACGAGATCAGAGCCTAACATAACCAGCATCACAAGTGTTGTACCAAGCGGTGAAGATGGAGTTACTGTAACTGCTGTAACTCGGTGAGCGAGTTTGCCTCAGTGTTGGTCCTGTTAAGGTCATGGCAAAGGGAAGCAGTCAGTTACCAGTTGAAACATATGCCTTGTTGGACAGTGGTTCAGAAGTAACCCTTTGTCATGAACGCTTGCAAGAGTAACTTGGAGCGAGTGGTACTAAGCTGGATTTCACGTTATCAGGAATGACAGGCTCAACCAAGGTGAAGAGTGAGTTGGTAGACATTGTGGTGATGTCATTGGATGAATCAGTGGCAGTAGAGTTAATGTCGAATGTCAGGACAGTGAAAGAAATGCCAATCTCAAAGGATTGTATTGCCAAGAAAGGAGACGTTAGAAACTGGCCTCATTTTCGTGACATTGAACTGCGTGAACTAGAAGCTGGAGAAGTAATGTTTGTGTTTGACCTGAAAGAGAAACCAAGTTTGCTCCTACCTCTAGAGTACAAGGCAGGAGGTGAAGAGGAACCAGTTGCAGTCAGGTATAGGCTAGGATGGACGGTGATAGGTCCTGTAGGTGTTCAAAAGGACATTCCTGATTGCTCAGTGAATTTTGTGCGTACTTTGGATAACACGGTGGTTCAGGACAGTGTTCTAAACTTGCAAGATGAAGATCTGTGTGAATCTGACAGTCTGTAAATCAAGGCTTTAGACAGTCAGATGTCAAAGATGTTATCGAAAGCATTCCCACAGAAGAATTGACAGTTGTAATGAATGGCCAGCTGAAGAACGCAGATTCAATGTTGTACAGCGACAAAGAAATTGAATCTCAAGCCTGTGATGAAGAATTACGTGGACAGTTAGAAAGGCTATGGAAAACAGACTTTAAGAGCTCTGAAGTAGAGACTGAAGTTTGCCCATCAGGAGAAGATAAGAGAGCTCTAGAAGTTATGGAGCGAACGCTCACACTGGTAGATGGACACCACCAAGTCGCCTTGCCCTGGCGATGTGATCCACCATACTTACCAAATAACCGAGTAGTTACAGAACGAAGAGGCTTGCTACTGAAGAAGCGACTCCAGAGAGATGACGGCTTGTATAAGATGTACAAGACCACGATGAATGAATGCATTGAAAAGGGCCATGCAGAGAAGATTCCCAAAGAAGAACTGGAACCCAGGGACAGACCAGTGTGGTACCTTCCACACCATCCTGTAACGCATCCTCTCAAACATAACAAGGTGAGAGTCGTGTATGATTGTGCAGCTAAATATTGAGGTACATCTTTGAACCAGCAACTATTACAGGGACCAGACCAGACCAATCATTTAGTTGGTGTCTTGAGCCGGTTCTGGCAGGAGACTGTTGGAGTGGTTGCAGATATTAAAGGCATGTTTCATCAAGTGTTGGTGGACCCCAAGGATTGTGATGCATTAAGATTTTTGTGGTGGCAGAATGGAGATATATCTAGGGAGATGGAAGAGTATCGAATGGTTAAACATTTGTTTGGAGCCCAACCTCGCCAAGTATTGCTAATTTCTGCTTGAGGAAAACAGCAAAGCTGCAGGGAGAAGAATTTGAAACGGAGACAATCGAAACAGTGAAGCGTAATATGTACGTGAATGACATGATGAAGTCGACAAGCACTACAGAGAAAGCAATCACCCATGTAGGACAGCTCCGTGATTTACTTTAAAGGGGTGGTTTCCGTTTAACAAAGTGGTATAGCAATGACAGAGAGGTGCTGGCCATGATTCCAGAATCTGAAAGGGCGAATCGATGGTCAATTTAGACTTGGAACGGCTTCCAACTGACAGCGCTCTTGAACTAAAATGGAATATTGAAGAAGACAAGTTTGTTTGGGAAGTCCTTTAGAAAATCCTCCAGGTGGTTAACCAGAAACCAGTATCTCGCAGAGGGATAGTATCTGTCGTTTATTCTGTCTTTGATCCGTTAGGATTCGTTGCTCCATATCATGAAAGCCAAGCTCCTGTTGCAGACCCTTAGCCGGCAGAGGCTTAGCTGGGATGATCCGTTGGAAGAAACTGAAAAGGCTCAGAGGAGGCGTTGGCTAGATGATCTTCCCAAGTTGCAGGGAAAACAAGTAGACCGTTGCTTCAAGCCCAGATAATTTAGTGAAGTTAAAGAAACTCAGTTACATCTCTTCTCGGACGCTTCTCGTCAAGGATATTCAGCAGTTGCATACCTGCGTATAAAAGAAGCTGACGACCGAATCCACTGTGCGTTCGTGATGGGAAAAGCAAGATTGGCTCCTGTGCGTGAAATTTCAATCCCAAGATTGGAACTGACAGCTGCAGTTATTTCTGTGAGGCTTTCTAAGATTATTCGAGAAGAATTGGACATGACGATACATCATATTCATTACTGGACTGACTCAACTTCAGTTTTGAAGTGCATTAATAATGAGTCGAGAAGATTCCACACATTTGAATCTAATCGTTTGACGATGATACACAATGGATCGAAACCATCCGAGTGGCACTAGGTAAACAGGGACTGCAATGCCGGTGATGATGGTTCAAAGGGACTGAAGATGGATGTGATGCTCAAGAATGATCGATGGTTGAAAGGTCCCATGTTTGTGTGGGAGGATGGGAGCCACTGGCCAAGAATGATTGATATTCCAGTCTTGGAAGATGATGATCCTGAAGTTAGAAGAGAAGTTCAGGTTTATACTTCGTGTGTTCAGGGCGACACGTTGGATTCCTTGTTTCATGCTATTCCTCTTGGTGGAAGTTAAAAGGTGCTGTTGCATGGGTGTTGCGTTACAAGCAGTACCTTCGAATCAAAGCACGGTTGAGAAAGAAGAATATTGCAACTGAAAGTGAGTCTCAGGTTAGGTCCAACGAAATGTCCCTGATGAAATTCGGCCATTTGCAAGTGACTGAGTTTCAAGTGGCTGAAGAGAAAATCCTCAAGCGCGTACAGCGAGTATCCTTTCCGGATACCATGGAGATAGTCTCATCAATGGGTCATTGTGATGGTAAAAAGAAAGCACTTCAGAAAGCTGGAACATTTATTAACAAATTGGATCCGCAGGTCTCTCGCGAAGGTCTGTTGCATAGGGTCGGCGGTCGACTAGGTAATGTCCAGCTTGTTTTTGAAAGAAAGTATCCGGTCATTCTTCCTTACAAGCATCATGTGACTGATCTGATTATTAAGCAGTATCATGACAACTTGGGCCACATGGGTCAAGAAAGTGTGTTGACGTCTTTGAGAGAGACGTTCCGGATAGTCAAAGGGCGGTCAGCGGTACGACGTGTGATAAGAACATGCATGAATTGTCAACGGAGGATTAATGCACGTACGGGAGAACCATTCATGGCCAGTTTGCCTGAGGACAGGCTTACCCCAAACAGGCCACCTTCCACAAACGTCGGCATTGATTATTTCGGACCACTTGAAGTGAAGCAAGGCAGATCTCACGTGAAGAGGTACGGATGCCTCTTTACTGGTTTGACGACCCGTGCAATCCACATCGAAATAGCTCATTCGTTGGACACTGACTCTATGATCAATGTACTTAGAAGATTCATTAGTATTCGTGGGTATCCAGAGCAAATCAGAAGTGATAGAGGCACAAACTTCACAAAGGCGGATAAGGAGCTGAATAAGGCTGTAGAAGAATGGAATCAACAGAAGATTAACAGCTTCTGCGCTCAGAAGAAGATTGGGTGGATTTTCAATCCGCCAGCGGCGAGCCCCATGGGCGGTGCGTGGGAGCGGATGATACGTTCCGTGCGTCAGATCTTGCGAGCGATGTTAAAGGAGCAGCTAGTCTCGGATGAGGTTCCTCTCAACGGTTATGGCAGAGGTGGTGAATATTCTCAATTCCAGACCCCTCTCTCGCAACAGCGACAGCCCTTTTGACGAGCAGCCGCTGACCCCTAATCATTTGCTACATTTGCGTCCGTGTCCAAGTTTACCTCCAGGGGTGTTTGACAAAAGAGGACGACCTCAGCAGCAGACGTTCTTGGAGGCAAGTACAGTATCTTGCCGATTTGTTCTGACGTCGGTGGACGAGAGAATACCTGCCCACTCTGTTAGAGAGAAAGAAGTGGAATGTGCAGAGAAGGAACTTACAAATTGGTGACCTGGTGCTGATAGCAGCGAAGCCTTTGCTAGAGGCAAGTGGCTCTTGGTCAAGTCGTAGAGGTTATCATGAGTCGCGATGGATTAGTGCGAACAGCGAAGGCAAAGACGAGCTCAACAGTGGCGACGCGTGCCAAGCGACAGTGCAAAGGAAAACCTGTAATCACAACCAATACCACCATACTTACAAGCCCAGTTGCCAAATTATGTTTGCTGAAGATGGAGGGAGTAGCCGATACAGGTGGACCTGTTTGAGTTATACTGCGGAAACACAAGGAGCAGATTTCAATTCATGAACGTTGACTTTGAACAGTGACTTAAACAGTCATGAACTTGTGAACAGTTATTTTAGTTTATATTTCGTTTGTTGTGTTTCAGTTGTAGTCGGTAGCCTATGTTTGTAAATGAGATTGCTGCGGTGCATTCTCATTTAGGGGTCGGTGTGGCTCCCGTTTTAGCACTTCCGCTATTGTGCACTTCCGGTAGAACATTGTATTTCCGGTCACGTGAAGGCCCCAGGGAATTGCACGTGGAGAGCAGAGGGCCATGTTTTTTTTGCGTAGCAAACAGTTCTTCAACGTATTCTCTCATGCAACTCCTTTTTTCAAATGTACCTTGTACTGCTGGTTGTATTTTCGACGTTATTGTTTAGTTTGATGGTGCATTATACCGAGTTCAAATTTTACGGAACTCAAAAAAAGTGTACTGTTTTATTATTTTATCCTTCATTTTTTGTTCCTTTTGGAAATAATTGGCTGCTATGTGGGAACTGTACCTTAATTACTTGTACTGTGTTCACGTCCTTCAGTCCATTTACCTGGTAATAATTATTTTAGAAACAATTTCGATAATCGCAATGTTGATTTCACTGTTAATGTCATTAATTGCAAGTCTCTCAGTCGCTAGCTTAAATCTTGCCGCATTCAATGATCTGTCTATAGTTAACATCTTTTGGTAGACCGCCAGTACATTCACTAACAAGACACTATTTTTAGCGGTTCAGTTTTATTATTATTAATATCGGCGTTCTGTTTTGTTCTGTATGTTTTGTTAATACATTAATACGTTAGTAGCATACAATGAATCATGTTGAAAACACTGACTTTAATATTTTATTCAGGACTGGCACATCACTAATAATTATATGCATGCACCGATAAGAAATAAAATTGCCAACTATCGATGAACTGATAGTAAAGAAGCAAGAGCTTAACTTTATATTCATTTATTAAACTGCCTTGAACTTTCTAAATAAGATCATCTGTTTTCCTGTTTGGTCACTATCAACACTGTTAATAGGAATGAAAAAATCGCGTTAACAATCAATTGACAACATAACAAGCGTGGGAGGTGCAAGAATCAAGAAACATAGGCACGCATTGCGTGCATGGGCTATTTTGAAAATTACCTAAATGATATGAAATTGTGAAAGCAAGAAAGCAACAAAACAGCAGAAGTAAACTCGCACAAATAACCGCTTGCAGATATACGTTTTTGAAATCCTCCGGCCTGCCCCCTACTCCCCAAAAAAATACCGAGATCACAAACTGGGTCCCGTTTCTCGAAAGTCCCGATAGCTATCTTATGTGCGCAATGTATTCATTAAAGATCAAAATTGTGTTGCTTTTGAAAGCTAAGCAATAAAATTCTAAATCGACGAAACAAGTCGAGCTGGTTTGAGGGCTAAAAAATGCATCATCATTTTATAGATTCCGATTTTAATATAGTTCCGGTCCCGAAAAGTTAAAATGCAATGTTTGCTTTTGTATTCTAGCCTAAAGTGTTAGGTATGAAAATAGGTGGGAACAAAATCACAAGTTTTGGCTGGCTTTTTTCGCGGGATGTCCGGTGTCATTTTATGACGAAACTACGGCCCCAGTAACTGATGAGCAACTTGTTTCAGTAATCAGTGTATTAAAGGTCAACCAGAAAAGTCCTGCACAGAAATTTTATGCATCCAAATTGAAGGCTTATTATTTCCTGGAAATTTGTATCTAGTCTTTTTTTTTAAGTTGTTTTTGTTATTCACAAAAGAAACGTGGAAATGGTTCCGTTTGGCCAGGAAGACGCAAACTAATTAAGGTTACAGTGTACCTTCGGGGGTGTCTCCAGTATAACAGCTCTAGCGTCTTAAGATTACACTTAATATACCTAAACCCAGATATCAAATTAAAGCTTATAGAGCTGGCTATCTAAACATGGAAACCATTTGGTAATAAAATGAATTGTCGAATTTTTTACGACGTCTAAATTCGAACGTCCGAATCAGCTTTCAAACGCTATAACTCAAAGCGATTATTATATTTTGCTAAATTGATTTGTTCTCGGGTTTCCGGACACGAAGCGCTAAAAAAATGTGTCGGCGATTTCCCATATTCAATTGCAGTGAAAAGTTACAGAATATTTTCGAAAAGGGGAGAAAAAAAATTGGAATGATCGCACGGAAATGGCTCTTGAGGAAAAAGTTTTCGGAATTAAGAAATTCGCCGACACGTTTTTGTTGATTATATGTGAGCCTAGCTTCTGTCCAAATTTAAGGAAAATCGAACAAATTCCCTTTGAGTTGTAGCTCTTTAAAGTGTCCCCAACAAGCGAAAAATTAACTTTGAGAAAACGGCGCTTAAAAAAACATATCGCTTAATAAACAAACTCCGCCCACAAAAGTTATACCGTCATTTCTCCGTGAATTTTCACTATTTTTCGATAATTTTTTTGTTTGGATGAAAGTTCATTCTGTAAACTTTATTTTAACGCCAAAAAAAATTTTTCCATAAATTTTCGATCTGAAGGTACACTGTAACCTTAAGGTAGTTCGATAGTTTTCTGGAGACCATACCGACATTTTTCAACCGGCTTTTAAGCCGTCTTGTGCAAGTCAGATCAACGTGAAATTTTCACAACTAACTGGTTTTGAATTGAAGTTTGGCAAGATATATTTTCTGGTAAAGCCGATATTACCATGACGACGATAATTAGAAATCAGTAAAAGTGAAATTTAGCGCGTTTAAGATTTCGCATTGAAAATCCCACATAGGCATCTCATCTTAAAATATGGTATATGGCATATATATATTGTAAGAATAAAAAAATTCTGTATGTTTGAATTAAAATAAATCGATATAACATTTCAAACCTTACTATTTGAGTACTGGTATTAAATTGATCGAGAGATTAACACTGGTTTTGTGAAATTACTTAATGATAATGTCAAAAAGTAGCTTGATGTTATGTTTGCAAACCTTGAAATTTTTGTTTACTTTCTCTTTTGCGATCTTGAGAACTACCTTTTTTCCTAACATCGCTTCATGTGCAATTTTTGGGTAATTTTCGATTTTAATGGCTTTTGCAAAAATCTGAGAAACGGCTCGATAGATTTTTTTAAAACACTCACTGTGCATGCTTACCGATGTGCAAAATATTATCTGAAAGTTTCATTGGCATTGATTCATATTTTGAGCAATAAATGCCCATACTAACTGCTCATACAAAATACAGTCGCTTAAATCGCTTATAGTAATCGCTTGAGGCATACAATTAATAACCTACACAATTCAAAGAAAGATAAACGTTTTAAATACTTTAAATTGTATATTAATTGCATTACGTTTTCTCTGTTGAACTCCATGCATCACGGACAAGTTTCTATCAGGAAAGTTCAACATTTTCACGTGCAGACAGCGTGACTGACAAAAAAAAACCATTTTAAATAGTAGCTTGAAATTCATGTTCCGCATTACATTATTTGAAATCCGCTTGCCGTTTTTGTAATAAAACTATACTTTCTTACTACGGTACAAGCTCGCCTATTAACGTAACCGCGGTCCACATTTTTTAGACGTCTCATCCCGCGCAGACCACTCTACCATTCATGCATAGAGCACATTATAGGCGGTATTTCCGAATAAATGTCCTTCATTATTGCCATGCTAGCAAGCCAGTCGGGATTAGAGCACAGTTCCCAACCAACAAATTTTCAAAACTTTGCACTTTAAATTAGTGTTTGAGGCAACAATCGCGAAGATTCAAGATGGCTGATTCTCAATTCATGTCAAGAGCCCTTCTTTGACCTTCAGTAATACCAGTTTAGAAGCGAGAATTTGATTGGCTGACATATCACACAGTACATACTAAAGGCAATCTGATTGGTGTGACATAATCCAAGACATACAAACATCAAAAACAAAACTGTGTGCCTGGTAATGAGCTATTTTTTTCAAAATAGCTCAATTATGGATGACAATCAACAGTAATCAATCACAATCAATAGTTATCGATGACATTATTACGATGATCAATTATTATTAGTTGATAAAAAAAATCACAGAAAAGTCAGCCTTTAATTACTCATCGATTACCGATATTAATCGATCAACTAACATCGATTTTTATCGATTATTATAGATTTTCATTGATTATTGATTTCATCGATTAATTGCGCTGCGTACGCTGTGTAGTAAATTGGGAGGTTTCCAACAGTCATGACTTTCAAAAAATCTAAACAGAAAACAGAAATTCCGGAAACTGGCCTCTGGTACTATCTGTATAATTACTCAGGTCTGACCTATTTAATATCGCTGAAAATGAAAATGTCACACCAAAGCACTGCACGGAATTAAATCCGCTAGATCCTACCCAAGAGCGTGGACCAGATATTAATGCTTCAATTTGGTACGGAGTGTTCTTCAGCTACAGAATCAAACAAAACTACAAATCCACGGTAGCTTTTACTTTTGTATTTCAAGAGCCTTGAAGAATATTTTCCATTTTTTGACACTAGAGTGAGATTATTACTCTTCACCTCCAATGTTACTTCGTAGCTGTTTTTTTCACTGCCCAAAAAGCAGAGTCCATGCAATTTGACATCTTGATCCACGGCAAAACCAAGAATGTCTTTGTTCCCGCTACTGTAACCCCAACCATTTCCAGACAAGGACTGAAACCTGCAACAACGGTGAATCTTGAAACTACCTCGTCTCCGGGTCTCTAAAAATCCAACAGGTGAAGCCAATTTTGAAATGAAAAACTTGAAAAAGATGACTATTTCATTTTCAGTGAGAATGTTTGTATCAAGGACAACATCAGCAAACGCGTCTTGTTTCATCACTGGAAAGCGTATTGCTTTAATAATTTGTTCGCCAAGAATTTTTCTTTTAAGTTTACCATCCGCTGCTAAATCATGCTTTTGACATTGTTTTGTTGCCCACAAATCAACAGCTTTAAACAACTCGACCTCTTCAATCGTCAAATTGTCTCTTGAGACTACCGCTTCAAGTAATGACCTCTCAATTGTCTCAAATCCATCCGATTTCACAGCATCTTCTGTCTGTTCATCGATTACTTCCCAGCATCGATCAACCAGGCATTTCTCTTCATATCTCTGTGCAGTAGGGAGGATGCTGAAAACATTGGACGGATCTAACTCATCTTGCAGATATTCCGTGCATTTTTCAGCAAGTGAAGGCACCTTGTATTTTTTAGCCAAGTATAGGACTTCCATCACATTATACTTCCGCTTAAATTCACTTCATCGCTGTACATGTAACGAAACAATTCCAACAGACTCTCGTACTTACAGTAGGCAGACAGTTCAATAGAGTCTCTAGTCTCCGCTAGATCACCGTAAAACATGGCTTTAAACACAGGACTGCCAATCGACAGCACAAACTTGTGAGCTGGAATCACTTGCTTTCCTTCACTTTCGCCATCGCTCTTTCGAACCACAAACTTCACATCGCTCAAACGATCGTTGTTGAACATAAATTTGGCTCTTTCTCTGATCGTGGATCTTGTTGTTTGCCAGTTTGTTTCGACAGACATATTCGTTTAGCGTGACCGGTGCAGAAAGTGAAGATATTCCGTTTGTAATACTAGCACTAGTACGTACAAACAACATTCGTAGACAACGCTCGTTCTCTTACATATACCTTGAAAGCCGTCACGCGATGACGTCGTGCGATTGTAACTTAAGACGTCACGCAATCAAGCCTTCAACAACATTCATCGCGTTTCAACAATAGTGTGAATATGAAAAGAAATTCATATGGACTGCGGTAGAAATAATTAAATAGTTATACAGCAACTGAAGGAGTTGCAATTAGAGCCGAATAAATATTTTAGGCCTCGACGGGATTCGAACCCATAACCCGAGTTTGCGATTCGACTGAGCTACAATACAAGGCCAGATGGGAGTTGGATAATTGTCAGTTCTATTATACCCGTGAATATGTAAAAAAATTCATATGAACTATCGCGATAATCACATTCTCTTTGCCGTTTCAACAATATTGGAAGACCGCGGCTTCCCCGCTCGTTCCACAGCTTAGATATGGATTTAATAACAAATGTAATTTCCCTATCGTTAAGCTATGGAAGCGGCAGTCGAAAACGTCATGAAAGAGAAGAACGTGCACCCTGTACAGGCTTCGATTCAACATCGTCTACTTTGGCAAAATCAAACAACACCACGTGAAAGTACTTTTCCTACCTACAGCTTTGCGTTTTTAGTAAATGGAACGTAGTAAAAAGAGCTGTTTTCACTCGAGCGTCGTAAACCGAAACTACACTCTTGCCAATCACAGCATACGTGCGTACGCGTATCAAACAAACCCATTTGAAGCATATTTAATAAGACTAGTAGTAATCATAGATTAAAAAAGTGCGTTCGAGTATTGGTAGGTTGGAATAGTAATTTCTGAAGTTTTGCATTGAAAAGGCATGGTTTATTTTTGTTGAAGCAGACGCCCTATTTTAGGTGGCTGGTAAAGTTATTGTAAGTTATATTATTAACAAGAGCAGAACATAGTGAACGAAAGTCTATAAAACACATTCTTTATTTGCTCTGTGTTTGCAAGTCATAATTATAAACAGGGAGACAACATATTACATGTGATGGAAACATTCATGAACTGTTAAACAAATTCCATTTTAGTTATTTGCTCCGTATTTGGAAGTCAAAATTATAAACAAGAACACAACATATTACATGTAATGGAAACATGCATGAACAGTTTAACAAAAGTTCTTTTTTGAACATAAATAAACTTAACAGTTTTCTTTGCACCGTTTATGGTGCCTTTAAAGACTGAAGAAAGGTTGTACTGTTTTCTATGTTAATAAAACTGATACTGTACAGGGGTATGTTTAAATTAGGATGGGATCAATATGAATAACTTTATGAGACTGTGTGTCAAAGGAGCTCAGTGTTGAATAATAATTGTGTGTCAACTGCTTCATCTCGATGCTGTTTTAGTTATTTGCTTCGTATTTGGAAGTCAAAATTATAAACAAGAACACAACATATTACATGTAATGGAAACATGCATGAACTGTTGAACGAAAGTCCATTTTTGAACGTACCGGTGTTAATAAACTGATACAGTACAGTTTAAATGTGGATGGGATAAATGTCAATGACTTTATGAGACTGTGTGTCAAAGCTGAACTTAAAGAGCTCAGTGTTTAGTATTGCCTCCTCTGCTTCGTCTTCTGATGCTGTTTCGGTTATTTCACAGATTGTAAACAGCTTCTGCACCATTTGCTGACCATAGATGTTAAGGTTGATCTTTTGTCGTGGTTTATCTTCGGTGTGAACAACGATTCTGAAGCTCCATTGCACAGCGCAAGCACTTAATTTTTGTGTCATGTTACATCTTTCACAATAGGCAAGCTTGCCTTTCATGGTGACTTTCTTTGAACAGGTACAACAAGAACTGTATTTGTTAACATTGTTTATTCCAATGATAGTGCCGATAACTTCTTTGCTTGTGGAAACTTCATCCACAACAGGCAGTGTTTCTTTAAAGGGTTCTGCTGATTCGATGATGCACTCTGATTCCTGCTTTGGGGTGTTTAAGTACTTCTGATCTTGACTTATTTTGACTCTGACTTTGTTGAAGAAGTAGGTAGATCCTTGTTGTACTTCGTCAGTGTGATTTCCCCAAAATATGATCTTGATAGATCCGGATGGGTCTGTAATGTAACCTTCCTGTTTCTTTAGTTCAGATCCTTGAACTATAATTTTCTTTGTGGCACTTAGGTAAGCCAGGTATCCTTTAATAGCAACGAGCTGTTGTGGTGCAACGTTGGTAAGCGAAGAAATTGAAAGGACTTTCTCCTGACTCTGGTACTCAAAGTCAGCAGTGGCTGGTGTAATGGTGGTGTTTTTGTTGATTACCACGTCTTCTGTGCCATATTTGTTGTTGATGGTGAAGTTTTTTATCTTGACAGGAGACTTTTGCTTTTCCATTGCTTCAAGGGTTTCTTGTTTGGAAGTTGCAAAACAGACACCTCTGTGAATTTTAGACTTTGTCTGCAGAGTGCAATTGATGTACGATGTATGACCTGACTTTTTGACTGGAGACACTGAATGGATATAACAGTGTAGTTCTTGTGTATCTATCGGAAAAAGGGTATATTTCTTGTTAAACGAATTGTGTGAGACACAAGACTACATAGGGCCACAAGTTACTATTTAAAGTAGGATACTATTTAGTTGGTGGTTGATGACAAGGTTACTTTTTCCTTTATCTTGTTCTATGTAACTCTTTTTGCTTCATTTGTTGTGTTAACGAACTGTTTAACGCATCTTTTAAACAGTACTAAATATATAAAGTGCTATACAAATAAGCAATGGTAGGGATTTATAAATGTGCTTACCATTTGTTTTGGTTGATTCCATTGTTGCAATTTCTATGGTAGAAAAAAAAAAGAAATAATATATGTTATGTTAATTGTTAGATTTTAACAACAGTGGCAATTTGTTCTATTCCAATAATAGAACTGTACAGGTGACCCTAATAGGTGGAATGGTGATAGTAACTGCCATAACCAACAAAAATTAATCGCAAGCAAACCAGAGTGAAAGGTAACTGCAAGCAGACTGGAGCATGTGAAAGCTAATTGTAAGCAGGTCAGACTGAAAGCTCAGCACAAGGAAAGGGAAGTGAACCAAAAAAAATAAATTGGTGCCATTTTATCATTCCACTAAATAGACACTCCAACTATACTACATACTTACCAAGTAATGTTTTGATTGGAACACAGTTTTAAATTGAATAGCAATATAGTATCAGTTGAAGTCATATTTGCAAGTGGCCACAGAAAGGTCTACCTTTCTGTACCACACAAACTTTGTCCTTTGAACTATCTGTTTTAGAATATCTCTTTGGCTTTTTCAAAAATAAACAGTGATCCCTAAAGCAATGTTTATGCAAAAGGCATTGCAAAAGGTAGGTGTTGACTTACGTAAAAAGCTGTTAGATTGTTATGTTAGAGTTATAAGGAGCCATCACTGCATACTGGAGTAGAATGTTACATGGAATACTGTTTCTAAGGGGTATGCCGAGCATGCGGAGCAAATGCAAAAGAATGTGTGTGCAATGAAAGTCAACATCGACTTGTAATATCTGACAAATGATGACAATGCAGTGTGAAAGTAAACATGAATTTATTTAAGAATTTATTTGAAAAATTCTATTTTTTAATTAAATTTCTGCATGTTTTTTGTGCAAGTTCATCAAGTCTCTTCTCTTCTTCAAGTCTATATTTTAAATTGGCTGACTTTCTAAGATGTTTAAGCCTTTCAAAGGTAATTGGTTCAATAATGCAAGAACTGAGTGTTTTAACTCGGCTAATTGCCACATATGAAATGCCTGCAGTTTTTTCAGTTTGACCAATGTCAATCCATGCTTTTGGTAGTGTTAGACCTTGGCTCTTGTGTATTGTTATTGCCCAAGCCAGTTTTAACGGCAGTTGTTGTCGCTCATGCATTCCATCAAGAGATTGAGAAGTAACTGTGATTGGGCATATAGGAACGCATGATGAAATGGACTTGCTAATTGATGGGCCTTTGTAGTTGTCAAATTTCACAATAACCGCACTAGGTAAGTCAGGAGGCTTGTGATTGTCTGCATAAATGAAGTCTATAACAGTTCCAGTTGCACCATTGCAAAGCCCAACATCTGTCCACAAATTCATAGTAAGCATTACTTGTGCCCCTTTTGCAAGGAAAACACAAGGTTCCAGTCCTGCCATTTCATCAGGGCTAGCTTTCTTAGCTAAATCACTTGAATGACGTGCGTTGACACGTGCTATTGGGTTATGAAGTGCAGACAGTTTTTCAAAGTTGTAATTTGCAACTTCTTCATTGCTAAAATATAGTCTGGTGGCATTTTGAAACTCGGTCAAGTTTGTTGTATTAGAAGGTTGTCTAGTCAAGAGAAGTTTCCAATCTTGTTCAGTACAATCTCCTGTACGTAGGCGCAAGAGTAAATCTCTAAACTGGCTTTGTTCTGGATTTGTACCTTGAACTCTTTGGTTTACTGACAGTGTTATTACGTTGTTAAACATTAGGTAAGCTAAATGACCTTGTTCGCCTACAGAACTGGTAGGCTTAGAATGGTACAATGGCTTATCAGCGACAGGTGGTAATTGAGCAGGATCACCAAATAATATGATTGACAGTCCACCAAAAACTTCATCACTTATGCCTGTTGCTTGTCTGCTGCGTCTATCAATCCAGCCAAGCATTGTTTGTCCTAGCATAGAGTATTCATCAATTATAATATAACTGCATGATGCCTTTGAGGTTGTTCTGCAATCTCAGAAGAGCCTGACCAGTCAACTCCTTGTTGCCTCTTGAACCAATTGGAAGTTTTAACAGTGAATGGATTGTACAGCCATTTATGTTATAGGAAGCTTTGCCAGTGGTGGCAGTCACTGCACAAGATGTTCTGAGTAGACTTCGAATGGCATTGATAAGATAACTTTTACCAGTTCCAGCAACTCCATTCACAATGAGTAACAACGGATCTTTTGGAGAAGCTTGTTCAGAATGTGTATTTATCATGTTGTATGCATGTGCTTGCATATTAGTAAAAGTACTAATATCAATATTTTGTTGGGGCAATGCAACTGAAAATGTTTCCTTTTTAGATTTTACCCAGGAAGGCATTTCTCCTATAATATGGTGTTCATACTTGCACTTGTCATTTTGCCAGTTGTAATTGTTATAATCAGGTTGTAGTGTTTCTTCAGTTGTGTTAACAAAAGACCCAGGAATAAGATCAGCTAGATGCATCCACTCTTCGCGTTGTGGCAGTTCTTGTGAAATGTTTTCACAATCTGAGTCATTTTCTGATAAGTTTTCTAAAGTTTGCAGTTTTTCATGCCAATCAGGTACATGCTGTTGAGCATATTGTGTTTGAAGGAATGCTTTCCATGAAGTAATATATATATCGTCAGAACCTGGTCGATCACCCCAAGCATTTTCCTGTGTAGTCTGCCAAGGTTTGTATCTAAGCAACTGATATTTACAATAAAGGCCAAAATTTGGGCCCTTTGGATTGGAAGAATAAACAGGGAAAACTTTTGGTACAGTGTTTTGTGGTTGACTTGTTAGCTTTTGGTTCACAAGTTTGTATTTGGAGGCAAAAGTTACTAAATTTAACATGACTATATTTGGATCGGTTTGGGCATATTTTTCACGGTTTGCATAAATATCCAGCAGTGATTCATTTGTAACAAGAGCGCCATCAAAAGAATCAGTATTGATTCTGCGAGAACCATTTAAACTGATTGGTACCACATTAAAGGATGAGCTTACCAGTTTAAGTGACATAAGATGATGCATTGTCTCTTGTGCAGAAAAATCACGTTGACCAAGTGACTTCATGATCACTTTCCTAATAAGTTTTGTAGGGTTACTGTTGTTTTTGCAAGAGTGCATTATAGAATTAAATGCCTGTTTTAATACTGGTGACCTTGGTTCTCCTTTAGATGCATATTTGGCAAGGTATTCAACACATGCATGGTAATCAATTACCACCTGAATGTCACAGTTTGCCCTCCAGCCTTGCAGTTGGAGGCGCTGATGATTATTTAGCCTACCATCATTGCGCTTTGTTATTAATTTAGCCTTGTATTTGGGGCTTCCATCTTTTGTATGAATTGGTTCAAATTCTAGTTTTGTACTAGTGCAAGGTTGAAATGGAAAGTTAAATCTGCACTTAACATTTGTTTCATTCTGTTTCTTTCTAAGACAATAATTGGTACTGCAACGAGTGTGCCTTTGTACTGTATTCAGTAAGTCTACATAATCATCATCAGATTGTTGAGTGTTCATAATATCTTTGTGTTGCTTCTGGCAAGGATGAATGGAGGGTTTAATCCAAAAACCGTCCTCTGGTGGGTCTGGATTGTATGTAGATAATAACCAGTCTACATATTCACATACAGTTTGAGAAGCTTTTTTTCCTTCCAGTATCTGTTTGTTTAGTTCTAGAATATCTGATTGTTCAGCTTTATCAAGGGACACTTCTGCCAAATAGCCTTTAAGAGCTGTTTCTGAAAGTTGACATAATCCTGGGTCATTCTTAAGTTTTGCAACACCATGACAGTGTATACTACCTCTGGCTTGGTACTCAAATCTGTACCAGTGCCACTCAGCATCCAGTGAATTATACAACCAATGTTTAATGAAGTTTTCTAAACGCTGTGTAAAGAACCAGTCAGTGATGTGAGGATTGTTAATGACATTTTGCCGTCTGCTCTCGGGTGTGGTATCACTTAATGAGGTGCTAAATAATGCATGTAGGTCAGGCCAATGCATGTCAGCAGAAGAAAAAGTGAAAAAGAATGTTGGAGCTCCAACATGACTTATTATTGCTTTTAAATCCTCTTTAGCTTTATGCCAATAAGCATTTGAGCCAGTTATGTTACTAAGATAGCGTGATAACTTAGATACAAATACATTTGTGTTGTTGTCAGCTACCATTTGTTTGAGTTCTTCTACAGTCAGATGTGCTTCTCCAGGATTCTGTTTGAGAAATATTCCTGTTTGCTGCAGAATGCGTTTTCTTTGGATCATATTAAAAGCCCAGTAAGCAAATCTTGGATGACTGGCAAAGCGGTATAGCCACTTGCCACCTATATTTTCTCCAAATCTTAAAAGATGCTTAACTCTTTCTGCAAGAGGTACATCTCTGTGAAGTGAAGGATTGGTAGGGTCACCCTTGCCATCAGGAAATAATGTAGGGAAAGCTAATGTTGCTAAGAAAGGAGTGAGATACTCATTCAATGGCTCATTATCTACTGTTGGCCAAGGCATATGTGTAGGCTGGTGACACAACTGTTGTTGTATAGCTTGAACTTCTTGCTGTTGACATTCTGGAATAGGTAAAAAACTGCTCATTTCTGTGCTTTCATTATAAACTATGTCTTCTTCGTTTTGAGGCCCTAAGTCAGGCTCACTAGCTTCACTGTTTTCAAGATTTTGTGTTTCTATTGAAAGTAGATCTTGTGGCACACCATGCAAAGGCAATGAGTTCAAAGAACCGTTGTTGATAATTATGTCTTTGTAATATGGATTGTTATTAATAAGCCAATGCAGTGCATCTGCAACATTTTGTCTTCGAACTGTTATATCTTTAAAGCTGTTGTCTTTACCTTTCATCTTGACAACTATAACAGATAAATCTTTTGGGTATCTTGGTAGAGAATGTGCTAGTTCACGTACATTCTGTGGAAGGTTGATACAGTGACCTGAATAGCCCCGTTGCCCACCAGGCTTTATGTAAACACGCATAATGGGAAGTGCTCGTGCAATAAGCATTTCTTCTACTTGGGTTAAGCAGGCAAGCTGAGAAGGAACTAATGAAGGAATCATATCATTCTCTTTTGAAAATTTCTTTGGTTGTTGTTTATCATTGGTGCACCTTAAACATTGATATTGATTAGCGATTTTTGGCCTGAACTTTATGGGCCATGCTTCCCGACAAACAGAACACTGGTAAACTGTATAGATATTAGACTTATGAAACATATCAATATTGCTTTTAGACTGTGTTTGCTCATGAATTGGAGTATTAATCAGTTGTTCTTGCCTCTCTTTCACTGGTTGCTGAGAAGCTTGTTTTTTATAATTCGCT
>JAJGOT010000197.1:332500-445000 GCA_022457155.1 Cladopsammia gracilis
TCAGTGGTTATAGAATTAAACCTTTAATAATTCGAACAATTTTGTCGGCTTCCTCTGACGGTTCGAGTTACCACTATAGAAATGCCCCTCCCCCACCTAGAAAAAAAAACAATGAACAAACATCTATAAAGACACGACTTGACTCCTAGTTAAGCATGACAGTTAATGCGTGCTCAAGCTACTTAAGGCCTGGGTCAAGGAAGAAAACTGGGTTTTTAACAAAATCATGTATATCTTCGACATCATACACCAGATAGCCACGAAATTTTCCTGGTATAGAATTCTCAATATGAACATTTGCCTTAAAGTAATATAAAGGCATATGGTGGTCACGTGACCGGTCACGTGATCCACCAAAACATCGTTCAGTCTCTGACCAAGTTGCCGACGAAAACAAAAAATCATAACAAACAAATGGGTTAAGCAAACAACCGATTAAAATTACCCACCATTCACGTTTGGAATGAACTTCCTTCGTTTCTCTAAAGAAATATATAAAGGACGAAAGCATCATAATGCAGTTTGCGTAAACATAATGGCGTTTTGCTCTTTGTGAGTTCAATCGGAAAGTTCATTCCAAACGTGAGTATAAAGGTCTGTCATGGCTATTTCGCATTTGGTTGAAATATTTGATTCTAAATGAAAATTCGGCGGCAATTTCAGCATTTTCTGTGCCCTGTTTGACACAAAATAGAGGCGCCATTTTGTTTTCTTCTCGTTTCACAGAGTGGCGCCTGGAGCGGACTATTAAACGATTCCGCTGATCAAAAGGGACAGCAACGGGGCTCAAAACAAATATGGCGGACAGAGTAAAACTGCGAAGTACAGACGAGAAAACAACCAAATGAAGTTCTCTGCTAACGTAATTGGCGTCTACTGCTTCGATATCGGATAACCCATGAACAATTTTATAAATACATGATTATTTTCGTGTATTTTCGTTCGTTTCTTCTACATCTTTTAAAGACAACAAGCTTATTAAGTGCTTATAAGCTTAAATCCTTGTTGAAATATTAAAATGATAAAAATTAAGCATCATTTGGGGATAAGTTTCAACAGTTCATATCTGTTTAGATTGCTTGCTCAATGAATGATTCTCATTCAACCTAACTCTTCTGCTGATCTGGGTACGGAATTATCGATGCAGAACAACTGCTCGCGAGGGGAGGGCTGGGGAAGTTGATCTGACTTCACAACTCCAGGGACAGAACAGAGTCAAACACTACCAGAAGTTTCCCATAGCGGGGGATATAAAATGCTCAAGGAGGGCAGTAGTTTTGGCTATATTTTGTATCCCGGGGAAAGATTTTTTTTGGAATGTATTCAAAAATATTATAAGCACCATAATCTCCCTCCCTCCCTCCCTCCCTCCCTCCCTCCCTCCCTCCCTCCCTCCCTCCCTCCCTCCCTCCCTCCCTCCCTCCCTCCCTCCCTCCCTCCCTCCCTCCCTCCCTCCCTCCCTCCCTCCCTCCCTCCCTCTCCCTAATTATACTAACCTCTCCAGTTTTCACTTGGGCAGGGTGGGTGGGGATAATTACCAATACAGCATAAAACATTTTTTTAGTGCTAAAGAAAAATGTAAGCTTAAACTAGCTGAATGAAAATGGGAATTGACTGTGGATTTGCTGAGATGATGAAATGGAAAAATCATACAAGAGTCGCCTCCTTAGTGAATGGCATAGGATATACATGGAGACTTTCAAAAATTACCCACGCAAGCATGTCAGCAAAAGTAAGCAATAATTCTTTTCAATAACTTTCAATGGCTTCTGTGAGTTTTTAAACTTACAGGTAACAAACAAATAATATTAATTAAAAACAAACCTTTTATTGGTAGGTCTATTCCTGAAAAAAAATACAAAAATATTGACATGAAGTTTGCAAAGTGGGCGCTGCCCACTCAAAAAAAAATGTACTTGGGAGCATTCTCTTCAACCAAGTGGTAAAAAACAGCTGAGGGCAGGAAAACCTTACACATTACAAACAACTGCAAATGTTGTACAGTTATGCACCCCATTGAGGGCGGTCTTTTTGAGAAGAAGAGAGGTTGTGTGCCACTGAATTGTAAACCATTTACTACAATCCGGCAACAAGCACAGGTGATGACAAAACCACTCTCAAAACCGTCCCAAAGTGAGGTGAAAACCATTGGCACAACAATTTACACGGAGTTTGATGCAAGGGGAGGTTGGGAAAGTCTTTCAGTGAAGTCCTGACACTCGTTCTAGAGGCTGGTTTACAGCACGAAGTGACACCTGCTGAAACAAAGAAAAAAATCAAAATCAAAAAGGAAAATAAAAAAAAGTGTAGAAAATTCCTTGAAAAAAAATTATGTACAGCTCATTGATCACTCAGTTGATTTAGCAAGTGCGATTTTTATCTTGAGTTTGGGTTAATAATTTGACATGGATCTTTCATGTGAAACATGCTTTGATCCAAGCGGCCAACAATAAAATGGGCTGCCATTTTAATACAAGGTAAATCATGTATAGCTTAGTGGTGAGAGAAATCTTTCCTTGCCATTTTTAAATTGACCATCACAACACCATTGGGTCCAAAATGAAACTTAGACCAGGGCCAGCAAACTGAGGTAAACATAATATCACTTTTAGGGTTACATGTACATTATACATTGCTCACCTTGTCAAGCTGTGGTGAACTTGGTATGATTGAAGAGAGAGATGAGCTGTTCCAGTCAAACTACATACACATGTATGTACTATATACATGTACATGTAATGTAGATTGAAATCCTGGGAAGGAATTTTAGGAAAATGTAACTACATGTACCATGACTTATTGATATAACCTTACAATCATTGTTTGTGATAACATTACCAAAGAGCTAACAAGATTGCTTCAGTATTTAATAATAATACTAATAATAATAATAATAATAATAATAATAATAATAATAATAATAATGATAATAATAATAGTATTTAATATTTCTATAGCGCAAATTAACATATTCATATGATCAAATGTGCTTAACAATCATAAAAATTAGCTTAATAAATAAAATTAAAAAAATTAAAAATCCACTAAAAATTAAATAAACATATTCATCCTATATCCTAATAAAAATAGATTACAAATTTAGGTCATTCTCAAAAAAGCTTAACCTACATTAAAAGCTAACCGGAATAAATACATCTTTAAACGAGATTTAAAATCGGCTAAAGTGCACACATTTCTGATAATGAAAGGCATTTTATTCCAAAGTCTGTGGGCGGCGGATGTAAAAGATCTGTCCCCTAAAGTTTTCTTCAGTCTGGCACTTGGTTATTTAAGAAGTATGCCAGCGTTCGATCGCAGACTGTATCTACCCATTTCCCTAACACTTATCAAATTACTTAAATACTCAGGTGTAGCGCCATGGCCATGAATTGCCTTAAAAGTAATAATAAGTACTTTGAAACTGATGCGATGTTATTAGGCTGTAAATCTCACATACATGCAAGGTATCAACATACATTGTACATGGGTTACACAACGTCACAATATGTGCAGTACTCAAGTGTTTAAGATTACTGCTTATTCTTACATATTGTAAAGTACAAAACTAATATTGTGACTCTTCACTAAAGCAGATATTAACTTTTTAAAACAGAATTAACCCTTTGAATGCCCCACCATGTGCTACAATAACATTATTAAGTTAAACAGAGTATATATATCTATGTACCATCAAGCTCTTTTGAGTCTCAATTTTTGACTTTGTTCTCACATCAGGGATTGTGATTGTCATGCTTGTTTATATTAATAAAGGGTCTGTTAATTCTTAGGGGTAGAAAATGGTCTATCAAAAACAACAAGACTTAACAAATTTGAGCCAAGTCTTTACTTGACAGAATTGGGGGTCTCTTTAGCCTCAAATTTTGAAGATTTGGAGTCTCGCTATATTCTTAAGAGTCTAAGAATGCATGCCTGAATTCTGTGGAAAGCTTTCAATAGGATATTCCAGAAAAAATCCACACACCCCCGATGGATGGCATGCTGGAAATTTTCACGGGAGGGGGAGTTGAGGGCTCTGGAAATCTGGGCAGGAGGGGGGTCTGGATCTAAAAAGCCTTCCGCAGAGGTCGAATTTTTTGAAAATGATTTAGAAGAGAACACTTTGTTTTCAAAATAATTAGTTAAGGTTTAACTTCGTTGGTTCCATGGTATTCATGGAGAATAAACCGGATGAAAGGGAGAAAATACATTACTCAAACATGGAGAAAGTCAGTGGTTAACGTACCGAAGCATGCTTCTGTAACTAATTCCAACAAAGCTCTTGTCCGAGTTCTTGCCAGCTACAAATTGTCAGGGGAAGGTTAAAAAGTATCAGCCGATTTAAAAAAAAAAGATAAAAGATTTTTGACAGAAAAAAATTATAATATCCAAACTTTTATGCCGCTCTTCCTCGTGTACTGTTTAGTTGATGCATAGATAGATAGATAGATAGATAGATAGATAGATAGATAGATAGATAGATAGATAGATAGATAGATAGATAGATAGATAGATAGATAGATAGATAGATAGATAGATAGATAGATAGATAGATAGATAGATAGATAGATAGATAGATAGATAGATAGATAGATAGATAGATAGATAGATAGATAGATAGATAGATAGATAGATAGATAGATAGATAGATAGATAGATAGATAGATAGATAGATAGATAGATAGATAGATAGATAGATAGATAGATAGATAGATAGATAGATAGATAGATAGATAGATAGATAGATAGATAGATAGATAGATAGATAGATAGATAGATAGATAGATAGATAGATAGATAGATAGATAGATAGATAGATAGATAGATAGATAGATAGATAGATAGATAGATAGATAGATAGATAGATAGATAGATAACTTTATTTATACACGGTATTTCCATCAGCTTAAATTATCATAATCAGCAAACTACCTAACTTCCTAACTACAAATAAGAGGTACAATTATATCTTATAATTACAGCTTTCAATTTAATACTTAAAGGCAAATTGTGATCAAACTTGTTCGAATGTTTTCTTCATGAAGTCAATAATCATGATAAAGGTGCACTAGTAAATACATGTATAATTAAATTAAATAATTAAAAATAAATAAATCACCAAGCCTTCCGGAAACAAAAAATCACTGAATTCTGATAAGTGTTTAAATATTTTATTCAAGGGAAAGACATTTTCATTCAAGGAAATATAAGTTTCATTCAAAAGTTTTGACCTTTAAATAAAATATTTTGAACTCATGATCATGAATAAACAGTGCTCGATCAAATTACATTTCACATGAAATGTGCATGAAACAAAATCATTGTGTATTTGTGAGAACACTTTGTAGAAACTGTGAAGCCTGGAAAAAATTAAAATGTGGCAAAATTAAAGCAGTTATTTAAGGAGCTAGATTTATAGAAACATTTCATTCGATTTGGTCTTGAAATCACGGTTTTTTTTGTGTCACGCGATATTTATCTAAAAAATGTTTCACCAATTTATAGCAATCACCACAGTTTAGAAAAATATGAAAACAGGATCTCCTTAATGTGATTACATGTATTTTTTTATTATTATCTGTAAATTTAGGGCTTCCAAAATTTTTTTGGAAATACGAGGAGGGGGGTCTCTGGGCTTGGGAATCCAGGTGGGAGGGGGGTCTAGCAGGCCAGGCAGAGGTCATAAAATCTTGCCATCCATCAGGGTGTGAGAATTTTTTCTGGAATAACCCAATAATAATGATCTAGTATTTCACCCACAAGCTTAATAAGTTTAACCACAGCACGATGTTGTAAATGACGGTAGCTTTTTTGCTTAAATCAGTACTCTTTTATCTTCATTTAAACTCAGGCTTGGATTTTTGGAGTGCCAAGTCTCAGGCTCGGATTTTGCAAACAAATTCAAGTCTTTGGTTTGGTTTTTTAAATTATGGTATCGGCATCTGGGCAAGTCACAAATTTTACCATTTGCTACCCCTAATTATTTTTTAACCAGGTAATGAATGGTACAAAGAGGTACAGTGTATAACGTAAAATACAGTAGCCACGCAGCTCTTTAGAACATCTAATTTCATTGGACCTGTATACCACGCAGCTCTATTGTTTTTAGGTCTAGGGTCTATTGTTAGCTATTGTTGTGTTGTTTGTTCTATTGTTTTCTCAGCAAATCAGAGAAGACCTTGCAAGAGCTGCGTACCGCCCCGTAAAATATACACATTAAAATGATGATACATGTTGATGTAATCAAGTTACAAACAGTGTACTTAAAGAAGTTTACTTCACAATGTGACTGTATACAGTTCAGTCTAAGCATCCTCCTTCTCTAAGTCAGGTTAACATGACTTGAATTCAAATTTCGGGGAGCAACAAATAAAGCCTAGCTGTGCAAAATGCTTTGACCCGTCAATTAACTGTTGGACATTTAAATCCCTCTTTAAATAGCGTAAATGCAATAAAACTCGCACAAATCGACCGAAAGTACCTATAAATGTGAGGAATCTTTTATAACACTTCTGATCATATTGAAAACACAAGAACAGCGACAAGGATGCGTTTGGTTTGAATGGTGAGAGTGCTGGCATGCATGCTAGCGCTCGCATCATAAAGAGCGAGCAAAACAATTGACAGTGAAAAAACACATAAAAACAACTCACCTTTGATGCAGCAACCATAAACTTTACGAAGAAAGTGTCATCTAAAAAATCCTTGCTTTAGAAATCGATTTCGTCTTTCTCTATTCCTAAAAGTACAAGCTAACGTTTCAAATAATAATTTTATGCCACGAAGTTCGTCCGCCATCTTGTTTCGATTCGATTGCACGCGCACGTCCTGACGAGGGAGACGACTGGGAACCAGTCAGTTCGATGGCGACCTTGCCGCGATGCTGGGGGTCTCAAGCCAAGGTCAAACCCAGGCCTTAAGTAGCTTGAGTGAAACCGAATGCACAGGATGTGTACTAAGCAACAATCTTCATTACTAAAACTAACTTGAATATATCGCCATTCACCTATAAATGTAATCAACAATAGCAAATCCCAGATGAAGTAAGTAAATTGGGAATTTCCAACAGTCGTTACCGTTCGGAACTTGCAATTCAAAAATCTAAACAGAAAACAGAAATTCAGGAAACTGGCCTCCGCTTTTACCTGTACCATTACTGTCTTGTCTATTTAATATCTTTGAAAATGAAAATGTCACATAAGAGCAATGCACAGTATTAAAACCGCTAGATCCTTTCAAAGAGCGTGGACCAGATATTAATGCTTCAATTTGGTACTGAGTGTTCTTCTTTAAAACAGCTGCAGAGTCAAACAAAACTTCAAATCCATGATAGCTTTCACTTTTGTATTTCAGAAGCTTTGAAGAATATCTTCCTGTTTTGGACACTAGAGTTGAATTATTACTAGAAACCTTCACCTCCAATGTAACTGTGTAGCTGTTGTTTTCACTGCCAAAAAGGCAGAGTCCATGCAATGTGATGTCTTTGTCCACAGCAAAACCAAGGAAGTCTTTTTTCCCACTTCTGTAATTCCAACCATCCACAGACACAGACTGAAATCTGCCACACCGATCAATAACACAAGCTCGTCTTCGGGTCTCTGAAAACCCCACAGGAGAAGTCAAACTTGAACTGTAAAACTTAAAAATGAGAAGGATTTCATCTGGAGTAAGAATCTTTGTATCAAGGACGACATCTGCAAATTCCTTTTGCTTCATTACTGGGAAGTGTATTGCTTTAATTATTTGTTCGCCAAGAATTCTTCTTTTCGTTTCACCATCAGCTGCTAAACCTTTCTTTTGACATTGTTTTGTTGCCCACAGATCAACAGCTTTAAACAACTCGACCTCTTCAATCGCCAAATTGTCTTTTGAGACTACTGCCTCAAGTAAGGACCTCTCAATTGTCTCGAATCCATCAGATTTCACAGCCGCTTCTGTCCGATTCTCAATCACTTTCCAGCATCGATCAGCGAGCCTTTTCTCTTCATATCTCTGTGCAGCTGGCAGGATGCTGAAAACATTCCACGGATCTAACTCATCTTGAAGATATTCCGTGCATTTTTCAGCAAGTAAAGGCACCATGTATTTCTTAGCCAAGTACAGTACTCCCATCACATTACTTCTGCTTAAATTCACTTCATCGCTGTACATGTAACGAAACAACTCAAACAGACTCTCGTACTCGCTGTCTGGCAGTGCAATAGAGTCCCTAGTTTCCGCTAGATCACCGTAAAACATGGCTTCAAACACAGGACTGCCAATCGACAGCACAAACGTGTGAGCTGGAATCACTTGTTTTCTTTCACTTTCGCTATCGCTCTTTCGAACCACAAACTTAACATCGCTCAAACGATCGTTGTTGAACATAAACTTGGCTCTTTCTCTGATGGTGGGTCTTGTTGTTTGCCAGTTTGTTTCGACAGACATATCGGTTTTTATATAGCGGGATTCTTGCAGAAAGTCAGCAGCCAAGCAGGAAATGAATTCGTACTGCGCCCGAGCACAAAACACATCAAGTTATAAATTAACAGTCATGCCATCTCGCGCATTGTCTCCTGAAAGTCGTCATGGGTTGACGTCATAGCTAGAAAAGGTTAAAACACGAGCGGCAAGGTTCTGAAGGTTAGCTTCTGTAACCTGTCAAATAAAGTTTTTCCACAATTACCCCAAACAAGATTGCAGTAATTGAAGTGAGATTGAATTAGCGCATTGTATACAGCTATTTCGGATGAAAAAGGCGAAAAGCCAAGACCGCAAGGTAGTATGGGATTTTTATTCAATGGATTTTAACCGCAACCCATACTACCTTGCGGTATTGGCTTTAAGCTTTTATCCGACAACGTTTATGGAAATAGCTGTATATAATGAAGAGTAGATAGAGGGACAAAAGGTCTAATTCTTTTTATGGCTCCTATCCCGGAAGCGATCTTTTTAGATAATTTAGCGCAACTAATGGAACTAAAGAAACTGTTACAGTATCTAACCGAAACACAGACATCCTTAATCCTCCTTGAGCAAGACAGTTGCAAGGAATGGGCCGGTTGAACGAAAGTGTTACTTCTGTTAACATTTGACGACAAAGGAGGATATTACTATCCTCCCGGCATGCACTGCAAGCAAACAATATCATCAAACGGCGGCAAACCTCGTCAGCAACTCATTTTACACAGACGCTGTTGAGGTTGGAGGTCAGTTGGTCAGTTGTAGCAGAAACCATTCAAAAGAAATCGACTATAACCTATTTATTCTATTCGATTTTACAGAATATCATCCATTTCGGATAATATTAATTAATTACAGCTTGCTCAAGGCCGCTTATCTTCTCAGACGGGCCGAAACCTTTGAATTTTCGATCGGCGTCACCTGGTAGACGCTTTTAAAATCTCTTCACGTGTACAGATTCGATCGTGAAATCAATTAATTATCCGTACATTTGGTTGCTTCGACTTATCGAATATAACACCGGAAAAAGAGCCGGTGAAATAATCCCCGCTCATAAAAATATAGAACCACAGTACTCAACTCAACCACTCAGCACGCGACTCACGGTCCTACCGCGCTTGTTTACCGGTAATTATTTTTGATCTTCACTTTTCTGGCTATTTTCTGACTTTTCTATGGTGCGAGCACGAATCATTCAGAGCTATTCAGCTTTAGTTCGTCTTAATATATTTTACTGTGCCCAAAATAACTCGAATCGATCCACAAATGCAAATAAATGTTCTCACATATTATTTGGCTTTCAACTCGCTTTTTTGTTATCGATCCAACTACAGGTAACCCAAGCTCCTAGTTTAAGGAACCGAAAATTATGAACTGAGGTTTGTATATGAATTTAACGAACATATAAATAGTATCGAGAATAAAAATGCCTTACCTTGTTATTTAATGTCTTAGTTAAGCTGACAAATGACCTAAAATTTAACTGACAAAATCAATGGCCTGCATTTTAACTGACAACAGACATTTGAACACCCCCTCCCCACCCCCGCCATCCTGATCCGGACCCTCATCAGATCAGGAACTTGAAACAAAACGCGCGCGGGCAAACCTCGATTGGGTTTGACTTTGCTTCTGATTGCATTGTTGAAAGCGTAATAATTATGTATAAAAAAATAAACAAAGCAATCGTGAAATTACTTTCGACACGCATTCAATTGAAAACCACTCACTGATTTATAGGAACGACCTTTTTCACTTCCCTTTTCACTTCACTTCACTTTTTCAGGCTTCTTTTCGCAATTGCTTAAATTGCGTTCACAACTGCGAGGATCATTCTTCATTTGATTTCATTTCCGCAGTTCATATATGATTTATTTTCATATATATCACTTCACACTCACTCCTTTCACGGGAACATATGAACCTACAAGTGACCTGCTCCCAACGTCAGTGGCTTCATAGCTCAGTTGGTAGAGCATCGCACCGGTATCGCGAGGTCACGGGTTCGAACCCCGTTGAAGTCCTGAATTTTTTCAGGCTTCTTTTCGCAATTGCTTAAATTGCGTTCACAACTGCGAGGATCATTTTTCATTTGATTTCATTTCCGCAGTTCATATATGATTTATTTTCATATATATCACTTCACAGAGAGGAGGATTGGAGAAAAAAAAATCAGCAAGCCAACTCGCTGGGAAAAAATATCCTGCAACTGCGACAACCCGACTTAAAGCACAGACAGGATCACTCAGCCTCCCTGAGAAATCTAATGGTTCACCCCTTACTATTATTACATATGTGAACCATATCATGTCAAAGTGACCAAATGTCCATGGTACTGATTCTTCCCCTTCTCCTCCTTTTCTTCTTCTCCCTTTTTTTAGTGAAATACTTGTGGCGGAACTATAGCTAGGAAAGGCGCTTACAGGACCCAGCCCTTCCTTATTTGCCTCCCCCTCTCAAGTTAGAGCGTGTTTTGATCCGTCGATAATCTGAGGGTGAGTCCTGGGGCGCTTTCCATTTAACCAAAAATTCCGGAAATTCCGGGTTGGGAAGCGAATTGAACGGACATTTTCCGGAATAAATTCCGGAATTTTAGGACAACCCCGCGACTGAGGTTGTCCTAACGTTTCGGTGCAACGGTGCAACCAACCAGAAAATACTGTTCCATTCACCACACCGAATACCCGGAATTTCAAACCGGAATTTTTGGACAAATGGAAAGCGCCCAGGATTCTCCCGCATTTCCGTAAAGAGGCATACAATAATATAATGAAAGTCTTTGTTTCAATCACATGATAAAAAGAAACCTCATATGTTACATTGATGTTACAAACTGTAAAAACTGCATGTAGAAATATTAAGACATTACACCTGACTATATTATCTAAGCTAAAAAATAATTAAATCTTAAAAACTATAGTTTTAGGTTATATTTGAAAATTATACGACTAATGAAAGAGTTCATAAAACACGTGGTATTGATATTAAGCTTCAGAGCGAATTTCCTTTAGAACAAACACAAGAGATTTACGGTTGAACTGACATTGAAATTCTTACTTATTGCAATATTTTGCGACGGTTTGACGGACGAACTAACTCTCTAAAACTAATTTTTTTCTTTGTCCCACCCAGGCCTCCCTTATTTGCCTCCCCCGCCTCCTTAGAGCATGTCTGGATCCGTCAATGAAATGTGTCTACACCTAAGGGCCAGTGCAGGATTTTGCTACATTTCCATTAAGGTTACAGTGTACCTTCAGATCGAAAATTTATCGAAATTTTTTTTTTGGCGTCAAAATAAAGTTTACAAAATGAACTTTCATTCAAAAAAAAATTATCGAAAAATAGTGAAAATTGACGGAACAATGACAGTATAACTTTTGTGGGTGGTGTTTGTTTATGAAGCGATATGTTTTTTTAAGCGCTGTTTTCTCAAAGTTAATTTTTCGCTTGTTGGGGACACTTTAAAGAGCTACAACTCAAAGGAAATTTGTTCGATTTTCCTCAAATTTGGACAGAAGCTAGGCTAACATATAATCAACAAAAAAGTGTCGGCGAATTTCTTATTTCCGAAAACTTTTTCGTCAAGAGCCATTTCCGTGCGATCATTCCAATTTTTTTCCTCCCTTTTTCAAAAATATTCTGTAACTTTTCACTGCAATTGAATATGGGAAATCGCCGACACGTTTTTTTAGCGCTTCGTGTCTGGAAACCCGAGAACAAATTAAATTAGCAAAATACAATAATCGCTTTGAGTTATAGCGTTTTAAAGCTGATTCGGACGTTCGAATTTAGACGTCGTAAAAAATTCGACAATTCATTTTATTAGCAAATGGTTTCCATATTTAGATAGCCAGCTCTATAAGCTTTAATTTGATATCTGGGTTTAGGTATGTTAAGTGTAATCTTAAGACACTAGAGCTGTTATACTGGAGACACCCCCGAAGGTACACTGTAACCTTAAGAGGAAAAAAGTGCGAGTTTCTTTTAGAACAATTCCAAGAGATTTACAGTTGAACCGAAATTGAAATTCTACCTTATTGTTAAATATTTTGCAATGGTTTTAAATTTTTAAACTCAATCCATCTCTTTATCTTGTGAATTTTGTTTACATTGCATTCTTCTTACATCAGTTATATCCACCAATTCAATAATTATTGTTATGCGCTGTTCAGTTTAGAATTAATGTAGAATCTTGAGGACTCAAACTCCCCATAACTGATTGTTTTCTTTGTCCCTTGTTTATGACAGGATTATTTATTCATTACCTCTTTTGTTGTAACTCAAAAATCTAAAAAGAAAACAGAAATTCAGGAAACTGACCTTGGATATTACAGGTACCGTTATTAGTTGAACTTCTTACAGCAGTTGAAAAAGTGAACTTTACACCAGATACTTCCACAGTACTTAAGCCGTTCAATCCCTTTCCAGAACTTAGACCAAGTATCAATGCTTCAATTTCGTAGGTTGTGTTTTTCTTTAAAACAGCTGAAGAGTCAAACAAAACTTCATATCCATGATAGCTGTCACTTTTGTATTTCAAAAGCTTGGAAGAATATGTTCCTGTTTTGGACACTAGAGTTGTATTACTAGGATCCTTCACCTTTAGTGTTACTGTGTAGTTGTTGTCCTTACTGCCAAACAAACACAAACCATGTAACATGATATCTTTGTCTACTGCAAAACCAATCGCGTCCTCGATCCCACCATAACTCCACCTTGTACCGGATGCCATCAACATAAATCTGCCACATCGGTGAATGACACTAGGTCGTCTCCGGGTCTCTGAAAACCCCACTGGCGACGTCAATTTTGAATTGAAAAATTTAAAAAATATGATTATTTCATCTTTTGTAAGGATGTTCGCATCAAGGACGACATCAGAAAACTCCTCCTCTTTCATCACTGGAAAGCGTATTGCTTTAATAATTTTTTCGCCAAGAACTCTTCTTTTCTGTTCACCACTGGGTGCTAAACCTTGCTTTTGACATTGTTTTGTTGCCCACAGATCAACAGCTTTAAACAACTCAACCTCTTCGACCGTCAGAGTATCTCTTGAGACTACTGCTCCAAGTAAGGACCTCTCAATTGTCTCAAATTCAACCGATTTCACAGCATCTTCTGTCTGATTCTCAATCACTTTCCAGCATCGATCAACGAGGCTTTTCTCTTCGTATCTCTGTGCAGTCGGAAGAATGCTGAAAACATTCGACGGATCTAACCCATCTTGCAGATATTTCGTGCATTTATCAGCGAGTGAAGGCATCATGTATTTCTTAGCCAAGTATAGCACTCCCATCACATTACTTCCGCTTAAATTCACTTCGTCGCTGTACATGTAGCGAAACAACTCCAACAGACTCTCGTACTCACAGTCAGGCAGTTCAATAGAGTCTCTAGTCTCCGCTAGATCACCGTAAAACATGGCTTCAAACACAGGACTACCAATCGACAGCACAAACTTGTGAGCTGGAATCACTTGCTTACTTTCACTTTCGCCATCGCTCTTTCGAACGACAAACTTCACATCGCTCAAACGATCGTTGTTGAACATAAACTTGGCTCTTTCCCTGATGGTGGGTCTTGTTGTTTGCCAGTTTGTTTCGACAGACATATTCGTTTAGCGGGATCGTTGCAGTCAAGATATTCCGTTTATAATATACATGCACTTACAAACAGCAGCCAAGCAGGAAATGAATTCGTAGACAGCGCCCGCACGCTGTACAACAGTCACGCCATCTTGCATTAATCTCGCGTGAATCGAAAGCCGACATGGGATGACGTCATGCGATCAAAAACTTATCATAAGACTCACGCGATCGAACGACACGCGATTAAACTTATATTCATTTGAACTGCGGTAGAAAGAATTAAAGAGTCATACACAACTTAATAAGTTGCCAACTTGGTTGAGGTTCAGGGTTTAATTCCCCATCGGACCATTAGAGCATGAAGATGCCGGTGCAAGCGTTTTATACCACTTAGCTACACGGCCGAATGCTTGGTCAATTGTGAGTTCTATTATACCCGCGAAAATTTGAATATGCAATATTTCAACAATGTTGGCGACCATGAGTCTGTGAGCAGGCCTTAACACGCAGCTTCCCCGCTAGAATACGACACTCGCTCGAAAGCCTGCTCGCAGTTTATGGATTGATAAATATAATTTCCTTGCCGTGAAATCAGCCTTGCTTTTTATAATGATCTATAATATCGTAAAGGACGTAAAGCAGTAGTATAGGGGGTTGGTGATTCGGGACCGCCTCCAAACGCCCGCAAAACCGCTTATTTTTGGAACTCCCGAACACCTTAGTTGCCGTGCCCCAGGGCGAATACAATGAGCCCTGGGGCACGGCAACTAAGGTGTTCGGGAGTTCCAAAAATAAGCGGTTTTGCGGGCGTTTGGAGGCGATCCCGGATACACCAACCCCCTATACTACACAGGGCTTGTGAATGCTGACCCGACACGAGACCATCCCCAACCACAGCTTGTGAATGCTGGCCCCGGCGCGTTATTGCCAATTGTTTTTTGAAATTATTTTTGTGGTAACGGTCCGAAGGGGTCGTAGAATGTAAGCTGTACCGGTTTCGCCTCTGTTGGCTTCGACCAAGGCGCTGCCTTTCAAGAGATAGTATGCCAGAAGCCTTGGATCCTCTGCCAGTTCAGGATTAAAGTTATTATCACGCTAAGACCTCCGGCGATGGCTTCGTTTACCAGCAGCCAGTCTGTGCGGGGGGCAAGTTCTTTCTCACGCGCGGCTTTCTCGGCACGAACCCGAGCATTGCGCTCTGCAAGGCGCCTCCTCGGGGGCGCGGCTTTCTCGGCACGAACCCGAGCATTGCGCTCTGCAAGGCGCCTCCTCGGAGGCGCGGCTTTCTCGGCACGAACCCGAGCATTGCGCTCTGCAAGGCGCCTCCTCGGGGGCGCGGTCTCTGCCGTGACACGCACGACAGGCGTTTCAGCCTGGGGGGCTGTCTGCTCTGGTGTCTGTCCTTCCGTTGCCATGTTCGTATACTACTGCGTTTTTTTTTTGGAATTATTTTTGTGGTACCAACCCACTATACTACACAGGGGCTTGTGAATGCTGACCCGGCACGAGACCATCCCCAACCACAGCTTGTGAATGCTGGGCCCGATACGAGGCCACCAATTGAAGAAACTCCACCCCGCATATACCAACCCACATGGTAATGGCACAGAGGCCCGATGCGAGACCAGCAATTGGAGAAAAGGAAATCCCTGTATATAACATGGAGGCTCAACGTCTTGACTTCAACCCAAGGAACCACGATTACTTCGGTAATTGGCTGCATGGTTATAAGATGAACGTCCCTGATGATTACCAAATCAAGGACCTGAATTTATTCTTCATAACTAATAAGGCAGTCATTCTCCAGAGAATTGCACGCGAAGTCACAGAGCTTGGCGGGGTGAAGGTCACTTTGTCATTCGATGTTCACTTTTCAATGGCAGGTGATAACAATCGAGAAATGAATCACTTCTTTTGGAACGTTAAACCACTGATTGTGACACATATCTATAAGCTGCGAGAGGAAGGCTTCCTAGAAGACATTGTGAATGGTTTTAAGGAAGAGATTGCTAGATGGCAGCAATTGGGTTCTGGTTGGGTGGTTGATAAAATCAAAACTGTTTACCTTGAATTCGGGGTGTACAAGCCTATACGAGGCGGTACATTTATCCCAACACCATCAAAACTCAGGTCGAAGCAGGCAATCATCAATGTAAAGAACAGAGACAATCAGTGTCTACGTTGGGCATTGCGATCGGTATTGTTCCCTGCTGAGGCGCATTCAGACAGACCAGGAAGTTATCCCATTGATGATGGCCTTGACTGCACTGGAGTTGATTTTCCAACGCCATTGAGTCAGATTTCTAAGGTTGAACGTCAAAACAACCTTGCAATCAACGTTTATGGCTGGAAAAACAACAAGGTGGTTGTAATCAGAGTCAGTGAGCAAGGGGATCCCAATCTGCGAAGGATTAATCTGATGTTGCTCACAGACATACACACTTCGCATTATTGTTACATCAAGAGCATGAGCAGACTTCTACACAGTGAGTTCAATGTTGGGCGTCGCATGCATCACTGTGACAGGTGTCTCCAACCCTTCTCTTCAGAAAGGGTTCTCACCGACCATCTCTTCTATTGCAGGGGAGTAAAAGGCAGGCCGGCACGAGTTGAAATGCCCAAAGAAGGTGAAAACTTCCTCCACTTTGAGAACTTTCAGAACCAGATGAAGAAGCCTTGGGTTATTTATGCTGACTTCGAAAGCATTGTCGAAAAAGTCCATGGATGCATACCAGATCCCCAACAGAGCAGCACTACTGCGACATCCATACACAAACCCTGTGGGTTCTGCATGTTAGCTGTTCGCTCTGATGGGGAGACAAAGGGCCCTTACCTATACAGAGGAGAGGACGCGGTGCCGGTCTTTCTTAACAGCCTTCAGCAGCTGGAAACAGAGATCAGATACGAATTACAAGACAAGGCACCACTCTCAATGACGAGAAAGGAATGGATTGAATTCAACAGCGCAACTGACTGTCACATCTGTAACAAGTCTCTCACCAAGAGGAACCACAGGGATGCCACTGAAGTCTATGATCCAAATACCGGAGAATACGTGGGCTTTGTTCATCGTTTCACCAACAAATGTTACCAAAAAGCATTCAAAACTTACATCAAGGGCGAGGATGGTGAATTAGAAGAGTTCCCATTTGTTGGGCCAAGAAACAAATGGAAGCCCATCACAGAAAAATTATTCGAACAGGTCGACTGTCTTTTCTGCGGGGAGTCTCTAATCCAAGACTCTGTTCGAGACGCAGTTAAAGATCATTGCCACATCACAGGCAAATATCGGGGCGCGGCTCACAGTTTTTGCAACATCAACTATTTACGAACCAACCCGAAAACGGAAATAATCCCCGTAATCTTTCACAACTTGAGGGGTTATGATGCGCACTACATTATGGGCAGAATTGCAGGCATTCAATCTGATTTGACATGCATCCCCAATAACATGGAGAAATACATCTCTTTCTCCCTCGGCAAGCTAAGGTTCATTGACAGCTTGCAGTTCATGCAGTCAAGCCTCAGTGCCCTGGTTGAAGCAAACAAGCCAGAGTCCTTCACAATCACGGCAAGCTATGAGAAGAACCAAGCCAAACGCAACCTTCTACTGCAAAAAGGGATTTACCCATACGAATACATGGACTCATGGACTCGATTCGAGGAGACCTCTCTACCGCCGAATGATGCCTTCTACAGCGAGCTCAAGAAGGAAGGCATCTCAGATAAGGAATACGCCCAAGCGCAAAAAGTGTGGGAGGTATTTGGATGCAAGACTCTTGGAGATTACCACGATCTCTACCTCATGACAGATGTGCTTCTTCTGGCCGATGTTTTCGAGAACTTCAGAAAAACATGTCTGCAACATTACAAGCTTGACCCGGCACATTATTACACAAGCCCTGGCCTCTCATGGGACGCCCTTCTCAGGTATACGGGCATCAACCTGGAGCTGCTCACAGATGTTGACATGCATCTCTTTGTTGAAAGAGGCTTGCGAGGTGGTATATCCATGGAGAGCAGGCGGTACTGCAAGGCTAACAACCCCTATCTTCACGATCACAACCCCAACGAAGAGTCAAGTTATATCATGTATCTCGACGCGAACAATCTATATGGATGGGCCATGAGTCAGCCTCTCCCAGTTGGCAACTTCTCATGGTGCCCTGTCTTTCCAACTCAACACCAGATCAGGAAGTGGAGGTCAAACAGAAAGATTGGTTACATCCTCGAGGTTGATCTTGAGTACCCCGAGGAGCTGCACGATGAGCACAACGCTTATCCTCTTGCCCCAGAAAGTCAGGCCGTTCCTAAGGTATGGATGTCTCCATATCAAAGGGCCTTGACAGAGGGACAGTCAGAAGACAAGACACAGAAGCTGCTCCTTACCCTAAACAAGAAATCTCGGTATGTGTTGCATTACAGAAATCTCCAGCAGTACCTGGATCTGGGAATGAAGTTGACGAAAATCCACAAAATGCTCAAGTTTGAGCAGAGGGCTTGGATGGAGCCATACATCTCCCTGAATACTGAGCTCAGAAAGAAGGCCACTTCCGATTTTGAGAAGAACTTCTTCAAGCTCATGAACAACTCAGTCTTCGGTAAGACAATGGAGAACCTCAGAAATCGAATCGACATGAAGCTTGTCCGATCGCACGAGCAAGACAAGATTAGAAAGCTTATCGCAAGCCCGCTGTTTTCCAGAGCAACAGTCTTTGGAGCTAACATGGCGGGGATCCAGATGCACAGGGAGAAAATCCTCTTCAACCGTCCAGTCTACACAGGCATGTGCATCCTTGATCTTTCCAAAACACTGATGTATGACTTCTATTACAAACATCTCAAGCTGAAATATGGTCCACGCGTAGACCTACTTTACACAGACACAGACTCTCTGCTCCTCGAGATCAAGACGGATGATGTTTACAAAGACATGGAGAACCTTCGGGATGAACTCTATGACACGAGTGACTATCCCAAGGACCATCCACTCCACAGCCAGCTTAACAAGAAGGTCATTGGGAAGATGAAGGACGAGTGCGAGGGTGTGCCCATCTCAGAGGTTGTGTGTCTTCGCTCGAAGATGTACTCTATCTTACTAGAGGACGACAAAAACATCAAGAAAGCAAAGGGCACCACAAAGGTTGTCACAAAGAAAGAGATTATCCACCAGAATTACAAGGAAGCTCTTTTCGATCGGCGGGCCTTCAAGCATGGGATGGACAGGCTCCGAAGCAAAGGCCACCAAATCTTCGGTGAGCACATCACCAAGATAACACTCTCGCCCTTTGATTCAAAGCGCTGGATAAAAGACGATGGCGTCCATACTCTTGCATATGGTCACAAAGATACAGGAGGCAACTGAGTGCCCGGTGGCACAACCATCAACTCCTCACGCACAAACCCGCGCTTGGGTCCGTCGTACAGATAATAGACAGCCGGCGCATCTGGCTTGGTGACAATCCTTTGTATTTGGTAGACTTTCAAAGACCAGATCGGATCAGTTGCCCGTCGACTACCGCCTTCAAGCTCACCGGGGTAATACAGATATCTCAAATTGACTCCATGAGAGAGCTTCTTTTCCTTCTTGCCAACTGGTCTCAAATATGGTGTCGCTGGCTTAGCTGAGGTTGCTTTCTCTTTGATCGCTTGCGCAGGCTTCTTGCCAGTGAGTTGAGTCACTTCATTGTTCAAGGCCGAGATAACATCTGGCAATCTTTTAACCCAAGCAGTCGAACGGCCAGAGGGCAGATTCATTTCAACTGCGTACTGGTAACCAAACAATCGTTCAGCCAGGGTTCTGTTGAATCTTTCAGCAATCCCTTGGTCTCTGTGGATATCAACACGCCCACGACGAATGGTTGTTTTATGGGCCCCAGTCTCTTTAGTCACAGCCCCCATAAACTCTGTTCCCGGATCGACTTGCAACAGTTGTGGCCATTTCAAAGGCCCGCGCCTGTAAATACGTATAAGCGCCTTCGAAACTTCATCAGACTCTTTCGAAGTCAAGGGCTCTGCTGCTTTGTAACGGCTAGCCACATCAACAACTGTCAAAGCATATTTGTAAATTTTCCTCCCATGTGGCAGTTTGTCGTGTGGCAAAAACAGTAGATCAGCTTGATGTACTGCATTAGGAGTTTGAACATCAAACTTGGGACGAGGGATATGGCGTGGTGCAGGGAGGTAAACTTGCCAAAGGGCTTGTTTGACAAGCCATTTCTTTGCCGCCTCTTCAGAGACCTTGGCTGCTGCAGCTAGCTTTTTGACAGCAGCAAGGCCTTTCCAGTAGCCTTTAGGACTGTAATAGATCTTTGAGAGTTTGGCTTCCATAGGGATGGTATATACTTATGTATTGTGTTGCCGATTTTTTTACAGAAGGCGATAGGCCGCATACCCACCTGCAAGCAAGGTGCCTCCAATAAAAGCAAGTTCACCAGTCTGCTGTTGTTGGCTGGGTTTGTAGAAGTCTGAGAACTGAGGCTCTTTGTAATCTTTGATTTGTTTATCAGGTTGCGATTTATGCATCTGGTTATACAAGACCAGGGCTTGGTCAGTGGTTTGAAAGTTTTGGCTAGCTTGGTGTTTTATCCGATCGTTGGCTGCAATCCAGTCGAGGAGCTTAGTGCGGTCCTTTTGGTATTTGGCGTAAGCCGCTTGGTATTGTTCCAGAGCTTTGTCATGCCGGATTTTCTCAGCCATTGCTGCCTTCCCATTATCACCAGATAGATACTTCGCGAGATAATTGCCGCCAGTGAAAGCTGCAGCATTCAAAACAGCGCCAAGGGCCATTATTGCAATGCTGGCCATTGTGGTTGTGTGTATACATATGGTTTTACATGTTGTCTGGGAGGATTTTCTGGTCCTCGAGATATTTCTTCAGCGCGATGCTGCCAGCCATGACGGCTGTGAACTTGACATAGTTCATCAAGCTTGCACTGGGGTCGGCAGTGAAGTTTTCTTTGATGGTCTTTTTCCCAATCCAACCAATACCAGCGACAAGGCCAGTTATTGTTGCGGCGTCGAGGATAGACTTCACAAGCTTATTGTCAGCCATGGTTTGTGTGCAGTATACATATGTGTTTATTTTTTATTCCATTTTTTTGATTCCTTGTCTTGGGGGTTGTTCTGGTGGTGGGGTCGGTGTGTTTGCTGGTGGTGGGGTCAGTGTGTTTGGTTTGTGGCCAAGCTTTTGCATTATGGCTTCGCGTTGGTAATACACACCCATAACAGAGACAATCAACCCTCCAACCCCCAGAATATAAAAGATTGAGTTGCTGTTAGTGTCAGTTGTTGTGTCACTTGTTGAGGGTTGGTTTGCAGAACTGGGTGCGGCCTTTTGTGCTTCGGCCTTTTTCTTTGCTTCACGGGCCAGGCGGTTGCGCTCTGCTAGCCTTTTGCCAGAAGCAACACGGCCTGGGTTCTTTTCTGTTGCAGGCTTTGTTTTCGGGACCTCAGAGGTAACGCGTGCAGGTGTTGGAGTTGGCGTTGGAGTTTGAGTTTCTTCAGGGATCGTCTCGAGTGGTGTGTTCATAGTGGGTATATATATGATTTTTGAAAATTTGGCCAGGTGTGCTGACAGGTTCCACCTAGGTTCCGCCCAGGTTCCGCACAGGTTCCGCACAGGTTCCGCCCAGGTTCCGCCCAGGTTCCTTCAAGGTCCCAGCCCAACTTCATCAAAGCCCTCGAGTGGATAACCTTCACTGTCTCTGCTTGGATGTGTGGGTTGTGGTTCCAATTCTATTAAGTCAGGCTTGTGATCAGGCTCTCGTTCAAACTTGACGTGTTTTGTTGTGATGAGAGCAGCATTGGCAAGTGCCAGCCATCGTCCGCATCTCAGGGCAAGACCTCCAGCAAGATTTGACAGCTCCTGGTAGATGATGTAATCATTTTTGAGTTCTTTCTGTAATTCCTTGACATCATCAAGGTCGATCACCATGCCAACTCCTTTGGACAAGAGCATTATGGCTGAATCAACTAGGGATTCTGTTGTCTTGTTGCCGACATAGGCCTCGTACCTTTTGATGTACTTGTCAACGTCCTTGTCTGAAAGGCGCTTTACATGATCGTGTGTAAGCTGCACGCCGATAGATTCTTTGGCCTTGCCGGTTGAAACAAGGATTGCCAGCTTCTCACGTTTGGCAGGAATGCCATCGTCACACACGAGACCTGTGGGAGGTGCGGTATCAGGGGCAGCCTCCAGCATCTGCATTACTTCGCTCAAGTCGACCTGGTCTTCAGCTGCTTGTGCCATCATCAGGGGTATATATATGTGTGTTTTTTTAATTTTCGATAATTCTCTTGATTGCTGGTAAAAGAGTTTCAATCTCACGTATAAGCCCCGCCATGGTGTCTGGCATAGAATTCAACCGCAAGGGATATCTGTTGAGAAGCATAAGGCGCAGATTTTCCTCACTAGCGGTTTTGATAATTTTGTTTTGCGCATCAAGTGTGTGTTTGTGTAATTCATCCAAAAGCTGTGAAAGCACAGTGAGCTTGTGTAGGCTGGTTGGCACATCCATGGTATATATATTTGTGTTTAAACCTTAAACTTTGTACTCAATTCCATACGGGTACCTAAGAGAGAAAACCAGGTGGGAGAACTTGCGGGATTTGAGTCTTGCGATAAACTCTTTGTACTCCTCGTGGGAGAGCTCGCCGGCATAGTCTTCGAAGATTGCCTTAGTTGTCTTGCTGGAGGGTGTGTAAAAGAGCACGATCGCTGCAATGTTATCACGATATGGTTTGGCAATGCTGGTGATCTGCTGCGTCAAGACCCACACGGATATGCCGTCATGCCTTGCGCTGAACCCCAGATTGACCAGCTGGCTTGTGCGGCCTTTGACATCTTTGGAGGCGGCGCAGTCATCTAGAATGAATAAAGTGTTGGTGCATGTGAAAAAGAAGCTCGCCAGCTTCAACCAGTCTTCGATTTCATGCTGTTGACAGATAATCACAAAGATGTGCGGATCTCGGTCCACGAAACCATCGTATGTCTTGTTCTTGACAAATGTGGGGCAGAATAAAACAATGTAATCAAAACAACCCCTAAAGGGGCCTCGCAGTTGGTTTAGAAGATACTGTGTCTTGCCAGAGTTAGTGGGGCCCACGATTAGTGCATTGAATGGCAACTTTCTTGGGTCCATAGCCAGCGCCTATATTAGTTGGTTTGCAAAAAATTGGTTCATGTGTCGGTGGAGAGGGCGCCTTTGCCAGAAGTCTTTGTATTTCATTATATGACAATGGCCTGGTAGATGGCAGGGGAGCCGGCTTATCATAGAAGTTGATGTTGCTTGTAGCCATGGTATATATATGTGTATTTTAGTACTGTACAGATTCCAGCTGCCTGCTAATGATGTTCAACTGTGAGTCTGAGATGGTGAAGATGTGGCAGTTTGCATTTCCCGAGCCTGTGCCGTTTCGTTCAATCTCGAGTTGCACACCATCCTGTGTGTTGACGAGCCGTTGGCCGTTGCCGTGCAGAGCTGGGTCAGCCATGGACCGCAGGTCAATCCAGAGACCAAACTTGTTGCCTGTGAGATATTTGGTCAGGTTCATGTTGGGCCTGCCGCGCGTGTGAAAGTGTCGGGAGATTTCACTCCACATGTCAGTGCCGGCGATACCCTCGTTGTAGACCCTGTTTGGAACCCCATTTACGGTGACCTTCACTTTGGTGATGTCTGGATTGAAATAGTTCTCAGAGTCCCTTGCACCCGCAGCATAGGGGCTGATGAACAGCAAGAGGATGCCCTTGAGAGACCTGCGCTGTGGGTTTACCCGAAGATTCATCCGAGTGTCCCCGCTTTTTGAGAAGGGATGCACCCGATCTCGCATTACGAAGTCATAGGCGAACCCCTTGCCGCTAGTATAAGTGCTTGTTGCTTCGTCGGCCAGCTCCTTACTTCTGATCGTCTCGTACTCCATCTGGATGTTTTCCAACTTGTACACGAGCTTGCTTGTGTCTGAGCCTCGGACAACTTGGCTTGCGGGGGCTAGGGTTAGTTCGAAGACCAGATCATTGAATAGGGCCTGGGGGTACATGATTCCGTGATCAGTTAAGATTTGGTGATCCAGTTTGATGCGATACTTATTCTTGTATATTGTCTCCAGTTTGTTCTCTACATCCACGCCGGAAGTCTTCTTGTCGCCAGCAACAGAGCGGATCTTACACAAATCCACACTCTGTATGCCCTCCATAAGCATGTTGTCCCGCTCATCGGTTGATTTGAATAGGTCTTCGAAGATCTTATAGATGTCGTACCCAACTGTGTCCTCGACGGTGGTGGCGCCAAACTTTACAACGAGCCTGTCCACCAGGGCCCTAGAAACATTTTGCACGAGAAAGTTGTTAGCGTGGCCCCCGGCTAGGTTGATGTTAAACACAAGTGCAAGCGAGCCGGACACAAGGACATCATGCTCGCCCAGCTTGGGCACCGAGACGTACAGTGTCTCGCCGGGATTGGCCTCAGATGGGTTGAATGTGATGCGCTTAACGGTTCGCTCTGCCTTCATGGCACCCACTGTCTTTTCGCTGTGAGATGGAAGTAGATTCGGTTGCACAGCCATGGTATATATTTGTGTTTTTAAACTTATATTTATATATCATCATGGCAGAAGGCGGATATGATATACCTGACGAGACAACTGACACAGACCCTCTCATCCCAGACACAGGGGATGACGAGGATGCTGATGCTGCTCTTGAAAATTGGTTGAATAAACCAATGACAGAAGAAGAAAAACAACAATTCAGTCGATGGACCCATGACCAAGACACCACGCAACCTTTTGAACCAGGGGCTGCTTCCACACCATCTGGTGAACAAGTGCCTATGGCCACAAGAACAAGGTTGCCCCCAGAACAACAAGGCTCCCACACTGAAGAAACCTCTTTCACTACAGGGGATACTCAAGGCCGGCGATTGATAACAAAGGAAGTTATGGCCTTTGAGGAGGTTCAGAACGAGTTTCCCAGCATAGACAGAAGTCAACTTAATTTTCGGTACGAGCCGAAACCAAAATCAGGTGGAGCCATCATCGAGGTAAAATATCATACCAGAGACAAATGGTATCCTCTTTACACAAAAAGCCGTGGGGGTTCCGAAAAGACTTTCAACGCTTCTCTTCCCAAAGAGATCAAAGCTGCTCTCGGAAAGTCTTTGACTGAAGAGTTCAATGAGACAAATACTGCATTTGAAGCAACTCAAAAAGAACTGGAAGCAAAACAAAAGGAACTACAACAAATGGAACAAAGGGATGCGGATGCACAAAAACTTCGCCGCGACACGGATGCCCTAAGAAATAGAATCAAAGATATTGATGACCAGATTCAAGAGAAGGAAGATGCACATGGCCCACTGGATACGGAGACAATACAAAGACTAAAAAATGAAAAGCGAGCTGTTGAAGCTGAGCATCAAGCTAAACGAAAACAACTGGACAATGCGCAAAAAGCTGCTCAACAAGCAGACAAACTAAAAAAACAAATCGACAAACTAAAACTTGACAGTAGGGGATTAGACAGACGCCGAGAGGAGCTTAGAGGAAAACAGGACGCTGTGAAACCACTGGACGAACTGAAACAGAACAAAGAAGAGCTTGAACGGCAGAACGCTGAAGACAAGCGCGTCATAGAGGATGAGAACACTTCTCCCTCTGAAAGAGAAGCCGCGGAAGCCCGGGTTGCTGAACGTGAAGAAGAGCTAGCAAGGGTCAACACAGAAATTGAGGTGCGTGAAAGGGGCATGTCTTTGAGAGAGCGGGTTAGAGAAATCTTCAAGAAATACGGATGGACCCTGCAAGCGATTGTTCTGGCAGCTGGCATCACCATCAGCGCTGTGGTACTCGCCACCTTAAATGGCCTGGCAAAAGCCACCAAGGCTATTGGAAATGGACTTAAAGAGCTTGGCAAAAAGGCAGCCAACGCCCTGCCTGGCTTGATTGGCTCAATTGTGAGTTTTCTCTTCAAAGCTGCTGGGTCGGTCATCTCCTTTCTGGGTGAACACGCCTGGCTGCTGATCCTTGCCGTTGTAGGCTTTATGATTGAAAGGATCACCAAGCGCAGGAGATAATTATCTCATCCAGGCAAGAAAGCCTGCTAAAGCAAGCGCGCCCACACCAATGAGCGCCTTGTTTACGTGATGCGGCTCGATCTTAGTCTCTTGCGTTGGGGGTGGTGTTGGTGTTGGTGTTGGTGTGGGGGCTGGTTGTGGTGTGGGTGTGACCTTTGGTTTTGGCGGTATACCCTGTGCCTGTGTGGCCTGTTTATGTATCGGGTTTGATGGATGACTGTTTGGTGGGTTTATTTTTGTTGGTCCCCCATCCATGTGGCGAAGGGAGGCTTTTTTTGTACCCAGGTTAACATCGTTGTTCACACCCAGCTTCATACCTTGCGTTGCCTCCTTGAGATTGTTGTTGTACCCAACCACGCTCTCTGTGTTGATAATCATGCGTGATGGCATGAGCCAACTTCCGGGCGCTGTCGCAAAGTCTAAGCGCACTTTCGTTGCTTGGATGGCAAGTTGATATCGCTGTACGCTTGTTGCGATGTCGTTCAGTATTATAGCCTCCTCTAGATGGGTGAGGAATACTCTCTGCGTTTCGAACGCCCGGCCTCCTCTTCCAATGATGCTGCTGCGAGTGTTTGCTTGTGCACCCAGAATGCAATACACAAAGGCCTCGATTGACTGATTCATACGCGCGAGCCCTGGCTGTGTTAACCCTTGTGCATAATTCGGCACAAAGTGCTCGAACTGACTAACAGCGCCCTGGTCGTTACGAACGAAGTATATGCCGTTTGCTCGATAGTTTGGGTCTTTTCTGTCTGTGACGCGCTCGTCATCAAACAGGGCTAGATCGGGATCAGGATAGTCGTAATCAGTAGAACTGGGCCCATCATATGCAACCCAAATGTACACATTGCCAAGACCGTGGTTTTTGCCGTATGTGAAACGGAAGTCAGAATTGGGGTCGACACCAAACTCTTGGCAAATCCGCTTGTATGCATCGATGTTGAACTTGTTGTCTTTCTGGTTGAATGTGGGGTCGTCTGGCAAAGCACTCACGCTCTGTTCCCCACCCAGCTTGTAGAGTATTCGTCTTGTTGTGAAATAGACGTGAAACCTGTAAAATGATCGGAGCTGCGGGGTTAGGGAGAGAGTCGAGTTCTTATCAAACAGAAGGTCGCGCGAGATCCCGCAGCCGGTTGTTGCACACCACAGAGCAAAGTTTAGTTGTTGTGGCCAGAAACTCATATGCGGACCGCCGAGCCACTTTCTCCCATATTTCGCGGTTGTGAACGAAATTTGTGTGTCTCTGAAAATGTTTCTGTATTTCGTTGTGAAATAATCAGTTGGCGTGACATAGATCTTTTGCGCTTCGTCGTTCAAGACAGAACCAATCATCATGTCTTTATCGATTGAGGTGGTGAATTCAACAGCCGGGATCGGTTTTTGTGTGTTTCGGTTTAACGTCAACTGATAGGGGAAACCGCCAATATACTCTAAACCAAGCGCGTCTTTCAGGGCTTGTGTCCAATTCTTGTGCGGTATGTCTGAGGGCATAGCCCAGGAGCCTGGGCCCTTTATGAAAAGCACTTCTCCTGTGGCTTTGTGCTTTTCGTCGAAAGAAACTTCTGTTGTAAATCTTGACATATCAGCGTGCGGGAAACGCCTTTTGAAGTCTGAAATAGCCTTAGCCTTGGCGGCTGTAGAGAGTTTTTCAGCCTCCGGAGAACTCAGCCAAGCGAGTTGCGGATTTACTGTGGGTGGTGTTGGCTGTTTTTTTCTAATATACCTGCTCTGTTGGGGATAGAGGGGATTTTGTGGACGAGGAAAAAACGGGGGTGGGGGCCCGTAATCGTGACCGCCAATGTCTAGACCGAGATTTGAACCAGGATTAAATCCGCCAGGGCGTCTGCCAAACATGATTGAATATATATATATTTAAATTTAAAATATATATATATATTCAATCATGGTTGTGTTAACAATCGTCGCACCTTCGAACCCTCACACCATCTACTTCGACCACCCGCTTCAGAAACCGAGTTACATAAGACTTGTCTCTTGTTCATTTTACAACTCGTGGCATAATTTGAAAGAAAATGCAACTATTTCAACAACAGTAGATAGCTCCAATGGATCAACTCCAAACGTGACATTACTTCAAGGGCATTACACCATTGATAGTCTAGCGAAACAATTTAACGACTTAGCCACCAAACATAGAATAAAATTACAATTATCAACTACTATAAATACACCAGTCGGCTCGATGGTCATTCACAATGGAAGTAATGTAAAGTTTAGTGACAATCTGGCAAATTTACTTGGCATAAGAGCTGTATTGTTTCTAGTAACATACGTCAAAAGATTAACATCACCAAGCACTTACTTTATCCACTGCGATCTGGTTGATAAAGAACAGAACCTGTTCAACGGTAAGCCTTCGACTGTCTTGGCTAAATTTGATCTTCGAGGTGAGCCATATGAGAAAGTTTTCTATGAATCAACACAGCAGAACATGCGTGACGTCTCATCTGGTGATTATGTAAACAGCATAACACTGTCTGTAAGGGATGAACACAATGCCCTTTTTGACTTCAATAACATGCCCCTTGAATTTGAACTTGAGATCAATTAAAAAATATATTATATATATACCCCCTGATGATGAGCTCGACTAACGTGTTGCCATCAGCTCCTGAATACAGCGAAACTCCATCGCTTTACCCAGACTTATCCAACGGTGAAGGCTTCAGACTCAAAAAAATCTCTGACTTGCAAAAGGAGCTTGAGTCGGAGGCGAATCATTACAGACAAGTTGCTAAGAAATACAAGCGAACACATACAATTGTTCACGGAACAGCAGTAAGTTTTGGTTTTATTTCTACAGGCTTGTCTACAGCCACAATCGCCACAGCTCTGAGCGGAGTTGGGCTCATCGCCAGCCCGGTTATTGCGGGCGTGGCAGCTATTACAGGTTTTTCAGCGGCCAGCCTAACTATGCTTAACAGGCGGCTTCAGAGAAAAATTACTAAACACGAGAAAATATACACACTCGCCCTTGCAAAACGAAACTCTGTCTTTGAGCTGGTTTCAAAAGCTCTAACTGACAAGCGTATCAGCGATTCAGAATTCAAAATAATCCTCCGTGAAGTTGAGAGCTATTATGAACTTAAGAACGAAATACGCTCTGGTGAAGCAAAACCCTCACAAAACAAACAAACTCAAACTCAAACGCCAGATCTTGACAAGATCAGAAAAGAAATCCGCAAGGAAGAACAAGAAAAGATTCAAAAAAAACTCAATCGTCTTACCGCTGTGTCCAAGTCAGATTTGAAAGACTAAATTCGGGTTTCTCGCTTTATCTAACAAAAGAACGCAATTGCGTGACAAAGCGTGACACATGACGTGACATTGTGCGTGACTGTCACGCGTGACATTGCGTGACACATAACAAAAAGGGACAAAACCCTCGTCAGGGGGTGCTCTGGTGGCTGTTTCGTTTTTGCCTGGCCTAGGCTAGGACTTAACTCCGGACAAGGGAGTTGTCTCTTCCCATTTAGCCTCTGGGAGCGAGGTTGAGTTCTCCTAGGAGATCTCTGTTCGAGCACCCCCCTGTATCAGTTGGGCCGGGGCTGGTTCACCAGGGGGTCACTAACTGACGCAGCAACCCCACTACCCCTGGTCTGACATCGCATTAGCCGTAAGCAGGATTCAGTGGGGGCCAGCCACACCTCCCTGAGCTATACCGAATTACAGACTTACTATAATATATGGTGCGAACAGGTCTTTTATATTCGACCGAATTGCCGTGCTTTCACATGTGGTAACTCATAAAGAACTACGCATGCGCAAATATAACCGAAAAGTTGTATTTTTCTAAATATAGGCTTTACATAATAAATACCGGAAGTCACGATCGCCAAATTGAAAAAATAATTATAATGTTTAAGCATGACTGACTTCACCGCACGGCTCAGTGAACTTGACAAACAACACAATTTTGCCATCCTTCGCTCGCTATATGGTGGTGATTATAGGAAAGAAATACACCGCTTGTGCCTGCCGGAAAAACTTTGCCATATCTACGAAGATATGGGGTTGGCAGAGATGGGGAAACAATATCTACAAGAACATTATAACGCCTTGCAGCGTGAACGTTGGGCCCGAAGATTTCTATCTTGTTGTTCTTGCGGCGGCCCATTTTTACAATCAAGCGATTCTTGTGAACTTTATTGCAAAAAATGCGGTCGTGTGGAAGTGCTAGAGGATTATGCTCCGGCATATACGGATCAAAACATTTTGTACAAACCAAGACAAAGGCAGTCGGCACGGTGTTATGCGTTTGGGTACGCTTTAACACGAATTAACAAAAGGATTGGATTGACTATCGACCAAATAAATGAGGTGAAACGTATTTTCAAACATATACAAGCTCGGCTTCCGAGATTCTCTTATACGTTTGTGATCTACAAAATCATGGACATTACAACGCCGCTTGAAAACCCGCAACGAGCGCTTGTAAATTGCCTGAGACAACAGATGTCGAACAATGTGATAATTAAAAACGGCCGTTTATGGAACAATGCTTTCAAAGATCTTGAGTAAAAGTTGCCGCTTTCTCAATAAGAAAGGCTTCTAACATGGCACTGTCATCGCCGATGTTGTCTTCAAAAGTTTCACCAGGTATGGTTTTGTCAAGGTGTTTTTGTTTTGATAAATTTTCATGAAACCGGTTGATCGGTTCGTGAATAGTTTCTAAGAAATTTAATTGTTTTGTTTCCCAAATTGTTGATATATCAAGGAGCTTCCATGAAAAGAAGGCAACTGTCTTATAATAGTTTGGAGGCCAAGCTTCCCTGAATGTCATTCTATTTATTTCCTTCAAAGAATCTAAATCGCTTCGTTTCTGATACTCATCATAGCTAATATAAAACCAATCACCGCTACACACGAAATCTCCAGATGAAATTCCTTTCATAATTCTTTCAAACATAGCTGTTGATTTTGTTGCGCCGAGGTCAAGTAATTTTGTCTGGCCCGGAAATATTTTTTGTTTGGAAGATAGAAGATAAATACCACATGCACGTGCTGATGGTTTTTTCGTTTTGTGTACAACCCCTTTGTTTAGAAAGGAATTATATTCAAGGCTAAGGCCAAGCTGCTTCAAAGAACACATTCTGAAATAGGCATCTACAAACAAGCCTTTGTTAACTCTCTTCCCGCTGAGAGCAAGGCCTGTTTGTATTTGATCACGATACTGTTTAGGAATTTTTTTGTATGCGATCTTTCTGGTGTAAGGGCACTTAAACTCTAACAAGACAATTGTCTCGTCTTTGTGTGAGAAATATCCGTCTGGGCTGAAAGAAACCTTTCCTAAAAGAGGGTGCCCCTTTGGAAGATTTATAGAGCTCTTATATCCGAAAACTTTGACAGAATGTTTCTTCTCAAAGTATTCACGGACTAGAAACTCAAACAATGTGCCCCAAGAGCAGGCCGCATTTTTGCTCATGTCTATGGGGTTTACCTTCTTGCGAATTAGACTTGACTGACTCTCGAATGGTGAAGACCCGGTCAAGGCAGAGATCTCCGAAGCTCCGATTGTATTTTGTCTGGCTTTGACCCATTCTTCGCTCCTTTGAACCAGACCAGTCTCGCGTGATTTAAGGAAGGCCTTGAAAGCTTTCACGTTCGCCATGTGGGTTGGTATATGCGGGGATGGGGTTTCTTCAATTGGTGGTCTCGTGTCTGGGCCAGCATCCACAAGCTGTGGTTGGGGATGGTCTCGTGCCGAGTCAGCATTCACAAGCCCTGTGTAGTATAGGGGGTTGGTGTATCCGGGACCGCCTCCAAACGCCCGCAAAACCGCTTATTTTTGGAACTCCCGAACACCTTAGTTGCCGTGCCCCAGGGCGAATACAATGAGCCCTGGGGCACGGCAACTAAGGTGTTCGGGAGTTCCAAAAATAAGCGGTTTTGCGGGCGTTTGGATGCGGTCCCGAATCACCAACCCCCTATACTACTAAAGCTATGGACCAGTCGAAACGGTCACAACATTCCTACAACGTCATGCCACGCGAAGTCGTCACGAAAGAGCAGAACGTGCACCTTGTATCTTCAAAATGGTCTACGCTCGCAAAATAATGAGAATATCAAACAGCACCACACGTGAAAGTATCCTACCTACAGGTGAATGTGTGTGTTTGTGTAAAAATTCGTTATTATTTAGTAAATGAAAAGCAGCAAATAAAGCTGTTTTCTCCTTAAAGAGAAAGCGATCATCTCAGTTATACAGCAACTGAGTCGAAACTGAAGGAGTTGCAATTTGACGGATGAAAAAAAATTTCAGGCGGGATTGAAACTCACGACTAGCAATTCCGGTGCAAACGCTCTTCCACTTGAGCTACAAAGCCAGAGCTTGGTTTCACTTAGCCTCCTACGCAGACGTCCTTAGGGCTCGTCACACAATCATTCCTCCCCCACGAACGTCTGCTGAAACGAGCGGTTAAAAACATAGACCAATCACAGCACACTTCCAAAGCAAGGAAGTGTGCACTTTGGACCTTGGGAAATTTCACGCGAGACGAGTGGCCTTTCAACGAGTGTGTGAGACGTCATTTAAATCGTCGATTTAAATCCTTATCAACGAGAGGCTATAGACGGCTTAAAGAGTGTAAGATCCAAGTCTTATGCGATAGTCACGGTCTATATTGGAATAGTGGTATATTGCAATGGTTTTTAGCTCTCCTCAGAGTTTATTACGTGTTTCTCGGAGCTAGGCAGTACCTCCATTGTCAGAAGTATGGCGTCATTGCTTCCGGTTTGAAATATTTGAATCTCCAGCATGGTAGCTGTTTTGTAGTTCTTACAGATGCAAGTGGTTGATTTTATACACTCTTTAAGCAAAATTGCAAGCGAAGCAAGCGAAGTCGTTTAGTTCCTAGTACTCCTTTCTTAATCCGAGTAACCGCTTGTAACACTTGGATGTACTTGGTGCAGACGAACGGGTCACTCGACGAAAACACACTAGTCTTACATCTATTTCCACGGCGCTTTCAATAACGCCTGACATGTTCACCGAACTCTTGCGAACACTCGTACTCTCCCAGTAGGAATCAAATGAATACTACAGAGAAATCAGTTATTTCCGACGATTTTTTTCGGAGTTTCGCCCATACATGAAGCAAGGATTTGGAATCACTTCGCATTCATAAATAAATTTAGCGGTCGAATGAACTCGCAGTAAAATTAATCGTCGCCAGGTCTAGGGAGCCTGTTCTAACACAGCTCATGATTGGCTTTTTATTAGACAATGACTTGACGCCGATTGGTCCTCCAGCAATCTGCACGTGATCTCCAGCTGATCTTTGTGAACAAAAGGAATGGAATTTAACCGCTCGTTTCAGCAGACGTTCGTGGGGGAGGAAAGATTACGTGACGAGCCCTAAGGACGTCTGCGTAGGAGGCTAGGTTTCACTCGAGTGGTTTCACACGAGTGTCATGAAACCAAAACTAAAGTAAATCATAGGCTCCTGGTAATCACTCTTGATAATCACAACAGACGCGTATCGAATAAACCAGTTAGAGGGAAATACATGTTACCACCTTCCGTCACTGAAACTTTCGTATAAAGCGACCAACTTTTGAGGCAAACAGTCACTTTCCATGTTTAGTTTTGTATAGTTTGACTGGGAGATTGGACCTCAGGATTTTCCCGCATTTCCGTAAAGAGGGATAAGAATTAAAGAGTCTCTTTTACAACAAATCCAACAAATTTACGATTGAACCGACATCGAAATTCTAACTTATTGCAATATTTTGCGATATGGTTTTATATATTGAAACTCAATGCATCTCTTTGCTTGTGAATTTTATTTACATTACCTTCGACTTACAAAAAAAATCAATGTTAACCGCAGATTTTCCCGCGTTTTCCTAAAACTTTGCATATTTTGACCTACAGACGCTAACTTTCACATATTCTTTTTTGGAAAAAAAATATGTTGGAGCAATTTATTTTAATAGATTAATATATGGATATCGGTAAAACCGTCTGAACGACCCTATGTTTTTTCATATTTTCCAATATGTTGTCCGTAACCATTTCTACTATTCAAAGTTAAAATAAACTTCACCTAAGGAAACTCAAAATATTGAAGAATTAATGTCAATTCTTACAAATTTCCTATCTTTTTTCTTTCGTATGCCTATGTATATTAATGTTGACATTTTAGCCGAACTGACAATAAAATCCCATACAAATCCATATATTTTTTGCCATCTGTCCTGTTGTTAGACTGGGATGCCTGTGCACCAAGCAATCCAACAGTAGTGACGGCACCCGAATAAAGTGAACAAAAGTAAAAAGAAAAAACTGTTAAATTAGAAGTTTCAAGACTCGTTACCTATCACAGTCAACTAAGGGTATAACATAATTAAAAAAAAACATTAAAAAAACCTAAACAGAAAATAGGAATTCAGGAAACTGACCCGAGTTATCAGATGTAAAGTAGCTGTCTGAACTCTTTACAGTTGAAAATGAAAATGTCACGCCAGAGCACTTCACAGTACTAGAGCCGTGTTTCCCCTTCCCAGATTGTACGGGCCCAGAAATTAATGCTTCAATTTGGTAGCTTGTGTTTTTCTTTAAAAAAACTGCAGAGTCAAACAAAACTTCAAATCCTTGATAGCTGTTACTTTTGTATATAAAAAGCTTAATTGAAGAATATGTTCCTGTTTTGGACACTAGAGTTGAATTGTTACTAGTATCCTTCACCTCCAATGTTACCGTGTAGCTGTTGTTTTCACTGCCCACAAAGCAAAGTCCATGCAATGTGATGACTTTGTCCACAGCAAAACCAAGCAGGTGTTTTTGCCTACCATTGTAATCCCAACCCCCGTCCCAACCTCTCTTAGACACCGACTGAAATCTGCCACATCGGTCAATGACACTAGCTCGTCTCCGGGTCTCTGAAAACCCCACAGGAGAAGTTAAACTTGAAGTGTAAAACTTAAAAATGAGAAGCATTTCATCTGGAGTAAGAATTTTTGCATCAAGGACGTCGACATCTGCAAATTCCTTTTGCTTCATAACTGGGAAGCGTATTGCTTTAATTATTTGTTCGCCAAGAATTTTTCTTTTCGTTTCACCATCAGCTGCTTAACCTTTCTTTTGACATTGTTTTGTTGCCCACAGATCAACAGCTTTAAACAACTCGACCTCTTCAATCGTCAGAGTGTCTCTTGAGACTACTGCTTCAAGTAAGGACTTCTCAATTGTCTCGAATCCATCCGACTTCACAGCCGCTTCTGTCTGATTCTCAATCACTTTCCAGCATCGATCAACGAGGATTTTCTCTTCATATTTCTGTGCAGATGGCAGGGTGCTGAAAACATTCGACGAATCTAACTCGTCTTGTAGATATTCCGTGCATTTATCAGCGAGTGAAAGCACCATGTATTTCTTAGCCAAGTATAGGACTCCCATCACATTACTTCCGCTTAAATTCACTTCATCGCTGTACATGAAGCGAAACAACTCCAACAGACTCTCGTACTCACAGTCAGGCAGTTCAATAGAGTCCCCAGTCTCCGCTAGATCACCGTAAAACATGGCTTCAAACACAGGACTACCAATCGACAGCACAAACTTGTGAGCTGGAATCACCTGCTTACATTCACTTTTGCCATCGCTCTTTCGAACCAGAAACTTCAAATCGCTCAAACGATCGTTGTTAAACATAAACTTGGCTCTTTCTCTGATGGTTGGTCTTGCTGTTTGCCGGTTTGTTTCGACAGACATATTCGTTTAGCGGGATCAGTGCAGAAAGTCAAGATTTTCCGTTTACTTAGGAGCAAATGATTCCGTCGGACAGCACCTTCGATTCGCGCTATATATATCAAGTTATAACAGCCACAAGTAATTCCTTGGGGGTCATTTCGCATCGTGTTTGGTTCTATTTGGGGATCATTTGGCATCGGGGACCATTTCGCGTCGTGTTTAATTTTATTTGGGGATCATTTCGAGTTCGGGGATCCGTTTGGCGTCGGGTATTATTTCGCGTCGTGTACAGATTTCGCGCATTACTCTCGTAAGTCCGCCACACGATGACGACATGCAATTAAACTTATCGAAAGACGTCATGCGATCAAACTTTCAACAACATTCAACACCAGAAGAGTGCGATTATGGCTAAATCGGAGAATAGTAACATATGAGTTTAGACATACAATTCCCCCTCCTCTGAAATAACACGAGACATCGTGTAGAAAAGAACGGTTTCTTTTAATCAACGTCGCGGACCCTCAACACGATCTGACATTTTAACAAGATGCTAATGTCCACTGCCAACGGCCTAATTTATATATATAGAAACTGACCGTCACATATTTGTGTGAACTGACACGCATATTATTACACCCTCCCTTTTATGAACTGAAATGAATTGAAATAAATTAACTGAATGAAACACAAGTCCTTAAGCTAAACGCTTAAGAAAGAGCATAGTCCTGGAAACGCTTGGGCGCTTGACGGATGCGTTGAGATCTCCTTGGTACTTTGACAGGACTTGCAGGCACTTGCGATGCGGTTCGTGTTTCTGGAGGCGGTTGATCGCATGTCTCCAAACGTGCATCTTCGCGTATTTCTGGTTGTGGCTGCTTTTTCTCCGATTATACGATTTTTCCGATTCTTCGAATTCTACTCGATTCTCCGATTTTTCCGATTATACGATTCTTCCTATTCTCCTATTCCGCTTTCTCCGATTATACGATTCTTCCGATTCACCGAGTTCTGCTTTCTCCGATTATACGATTCTCCCGATTCACCGAGTTCTACTCGATTCTCCGATTATACGATTCTTCCAATTCTCCTATTCCGTTTTCTCCGATTATACGATTCTTCCGATCGTTATTCTACGATTCTATGATTATTTCGTATCTACGATTTCTAAACGATTCGCCATATCTCGTTCTTTAATCCATGAGCCGAAACAAGCGCGCTACACATGAATACACATGAATATACCTCGTTCTTAAATCCATCAGCCGAAACAAGCGCGCTACACATGAATATATCTCGTTCTTAAATCCATGAGCCGAAACAAGCGCGCTACACATGAATACACATGAATATATCTCGTTCTCAGTTAAATCCATCAACCGAAACAAGCGCGCTACACATGAATATATCTCGTTCTTAAATCCATGAGCCGAAACAAGCGCGCTACACATGAATATTCTTTGAACTTGAACCTTTTAACTTTTATTACTGATACAACATTAAAATCTTCAATACACTGTGCCTCTATTATAGTCGCACGTTAACAGTTACTTCATTTTTCCTTTGCTTCTTAAGCGTTCCTCGATAAGTTCATTGCGTGTTTCGATCACAAACTACATAAATGCATGCTTTAAACTTAAATTCAGCCATTTGATTGCACATGTGTTTAAACCTGTTCAGAAAGCGATCGCTCTGTTTCGCAAATTCAGTGTTTGTTCCTCTTATGTCTTTGAATACTTCAAGATGAGGATGATAGCGGCACTTTGGATTGTTTGGAGGCATACAGCACTCCTCTATGTGTTTCAGCACATGAAAAATATCCACCAAAAACTTTACATGATCTAAAAGAATTTTTGCACCGACATTTCCTTTCTTACTAAGGTTGCTTAAGAAAGGATGAAGATCGCATGATCTATCATAACCGAACACTGTTTCCCAGGACATTTCAGAAAAGAAGAAATAAAAAACCATGTTATTTGGACTGCGGGATTCGAACCCGGAACTACCGCTACTAGGAACGTCTTCTTACCACTAGACCACCGAACAACAAGGCGATGGGAAATTATATCTGCAAGATATTTATTTGAGTCTTGCATAGAATATCATTGATCTACAGTGATTTGGCCTAAGCGCTGATTTCAAATGGTTAGCTTTTTGTTGAGGTTTGGTGATCAAGCTTTTCCATTTACTTTCTAAAATTATTTTCATCAAGCGAGTGATTTTATAGGCTTACTACAGGGTGTAGAATAAGCGCATGAATTTTATTATGTTAAAAAATTGAGGTTTGCTCAACCAGCAGCGTGGTGGTCTAGTGGTTAGAAGAGAGGATAAGTCAGCCAAGGGTCGTAGGTTCGAGTCCTGTCCGAACACTAAGGATTGTTCTTTTTCAACAAAAATGCTGATTTCCCAGAATTCCTTTCAGACTGTCAGTGTTCTGAGAGGAGGACGGGTTGGGTATCGTTCCCAGGGTCTCTCTGGCGGGATGATCAGAGACCCTGGGAACGAGGTTGAATGTGATCATCGCAGATGTACAGCAATTGAAGTTGTTGCGATAACGTACAGCCTGAAAACAATAAGATAAGAGCGAGTTTGTTTTAGAACAATTCCAAGAGATTAACGTTCGAACCGACAATGACATTCTAAATTATTGCAATATTTTGAGACAGATGAAATTTTTAAACCCAATCCATCTCTTAATCTTGTGAATTTTATTTTCATTGCATTCAACTTACATCAGTTACACTCCACCAATTCAATAAGTTTTGTTATGCGCAGTACAGTTTAAAATTACAGTAGAATTTAGATGACCCAAACTCCCGACAACTCCAACCTCTCACTAACTCAAACCATATACGGTTTACCCTATACTTCATTTAAGTGATTATACTAGCAGTAATCACAGATCATGGAGACGCGTTCGAAGGAATTTCCGGCGGAAATGAGCTCCTGAAAAAAACCAATAGGGGCGGCCATTTGGAAGACCGTCTACCAAAAAAATCTCCAATTTGTCTCCAACACGAAATTAGGATTGCGTTCTTCGAACGCGATAATTTAATCCTCGATAATTCCAACAATTTTGTACTTCCTCTGACGCTTCGAGTTACCAGGAGTCTACTGTATACCATAATATTAATTACCACTACAGACACGCATACTAAATTAATTTGAAAACCTACCCCACCGCCCTGGTTACTATGGACAAAATACTTGGTCCAGGGGAAAATATTTTCACTTCTTTGTTGAAATAAAACATCTATCCTCGGTTCTGATGTCTCAGTATCTCTTTATGGTCTATTTATTCTACAAAAAATTTTATCTCTTAATTTTACAGTTGCGCAAGTACGTTTCGTTTAAATATATCCCAAACAATATGTTAGCTGCACAACAGAACCTCGCTACTAATCTTGCTATTCAGCTATTCCGATTTTAGAATACGATTTCGACCTACCTACATTCTCACCAGGAATAAACATTATACGACGAATCTCTCAGGTCATCAAAATGCTATGGGTGCGGATATTCTGCGAAATTTTATGAGTTAAAATGGCTATAACCCCAACATCTTGTCGTAAAACTAAAACCAAAGTAGACACATGCAAATGCATGAAGTCGGCGCCAAGTGCAGGGAAATCGCGCAAGCAAGTCACGATTGATTTTACTTATACTTTACAGTGGAACATCCATTAAGGGAGCAGACACTTTACATTTTGCCAGCCGAGACCAGGAAAGTGTCCCCTTAACAGAGGTGACAATTACAAAAGATTATACGAGCATTTTGCCGGCCGGGACCAGGAGAAGTGCTCCCTTAATGGAGGTGTCCCAAGAATGTGGTGCGAGATTTTTTAAAACAAATTACAAAGTGTAGTGATGCAAAACCAAAGCAAACGTGAATTAGGGTGGTTTTCAATTGAAAGTCGTTGCGTAGAAAACGGCGGCTGCTGTAGCCATCACTGCCGTTCGCGGGTAAAAATTACGCTATGCTTTATATCTCTAATGTCCACCGTTACGTATTGCGGCTCGGCACTTATCTCTGGTTTCCGAAACATGAAGTGACGACTTGGCCTCTCAATAGGATGCTAGTCCAAAGGCAAAGGGTGACCTAGTATATATATACTATGAAGTTACTGGTAGTATTAACACTCACCCCTGAATAGGATGCTATTCCATCAAAGGGTAACCTTGTAAAATATGAAGTGACTAGAACTATTGTTTCTCTCCTCTGGATAGAATGTTAGTTTATGAAAGGGTGACCTGGTCAATATACTATGAGTGACTTGGAGTATTACTCGCCTCCCCTGGATGGGATGTTAGTCTATTACAGGGAGACCATGAAACAACTAGGAGTATTACTAATCCTCCCTTTTATTTCTCCCCATTCTTCATGCAAAGGTTGGACAGTCTGACATTAGTTATAAATCCGGTTTTTACTCAGTAAAAACCTGCAGAGCTTGCACCTCCCCAAAAAAAAAATCCAGCAGGAAACTCAGGCCAAAACGAAAATTCATACACTGAAAATTTTTAACCCCCCTCCCAGGATTTCTACGCTTACTTGTGTCTTGTACCGAATTTGAAGCCATTCCGACGCCATTTAGCGAAGTTATTGGAAGTCGTTGTCTCCCCGACTTCGAATAACTTCGCTAAATGGCGTCGGAATGGCTTCAAATTCGGTACAAGACACAAGTAAGCGACACATTTGAGGTAGGTAAACTTTATTTCAAAATAGATAGTTATTTGCCCAATTTTAGAGAATCCGTGATTTTCCCATACATTTCTCTATATACACAAGCTGTCGCATACACCACGTATGTAGAGTCGGCCGCCCGCCCGAAGGGCTCTCAAAAACACAGCAAAAAGACGAATTTTGAGCTTGGAAAGCCTGTGGTTGGATACGCTGTTTTCAGCCTTCCGCCATACTTTTCTCTTGGTGAAATATTCGAAACAAGGAGCCATAATCGGGGACGAAAACCGTAAGCGTGGGGCCCACGCAAACCCATGTTAAGGACGTGTTGGGCTATTTTTAGCAGAAATTGCGCCACCCTCGCGCCACCCTTGACACAATGAGAGCGCGCGCACATACTACCTTATAATTCAACACATTGATACACTGCCCAAATATGGTAAAAAAGTTATCGATATCCATTATGTCTACATGACGTATAACCAGCGATGGCGGTAAATTTCGCATTTTGAAGGAAAGTGAAAATGACTGCTGCCTGCAATTTCGTGTTTTTGGGCGAAGAAGTGCGTGAACTATCAGTTAAAAAAGGGGAAAAAAAAAAGAAAAAAAAGAAAAGAAAAGAGAAAAAATATTGTTCACATGATTGGACAAAAAAGGCGCGAAATTTTCGCGTTGTCGCGGTCGCAGTGTTTTTTGGCGTAGCTGAATGAAAACTGGTTCAAAGTTAAACCGCTCGACAAGGAGTGAATGAAGGAGCACAATTTTCGTAAAATTCCTTTGGTAATCACCTCTGGAATATGATATAGACTTGATGCTTCCTCAGAAAAGTTTCTGATCTCGTCATTACGTCTGTAGGAGCTAAAAAACGAGCAAGTTTGTAAACAACATTGATCGACTCAGCTCGTACTTCGATGTTTGAAAATTTGGTGCTGATGGAAGGGACTAAAAAGCCAAATCAACTACAGGTACGATGTTTTAACCGTTTCTCGTATCCTTTAGCTGTGAATTTTTGTAAGACATACTGTCCACGCTGCAGTTCTTTCCGACTTTTCGCCGCTATGTTTAGGTACGCAGCCGTGTATTTGTTCAATTTGTTTTGATTCTGAATTGAACTTTTTAAGATACGAAACACTTGTAACTAAGACATTTATTCTATGCCATTTTACTGTGTTTTAATTATTGTAGTCACTACTCTGTTCCGTTCTTTGAGTAGACGAAAGCTCTTCGTAGAAACTCTCAACTGATTGACTTTTTAAGATACGAAACACTTGCATCAGCTTGCATGTAACTAAGACATTTATTCTATGCCATTTTACTGTGTTTTAATTATTGTAGTCACTACTCTGTTCCGTTCTTTGAGTAGACGAAAGCTCTTCGTAGAAACTCTCAACTGATTGTGTACGCTAAATTAATTTTAGCTTGGCAAAAGTTTCGGCATTCGCTGCTCGTTGTTTAAGAAATGGTGCGAGGTAAAATATTGTTGTAAGCCTTTTTACTTAAGTAAAGGTTGTATATCTCAATGAATTTTTTCTAGAAACTGTGATTTGTTATCAATGTGTTGAATTATAAAACAGTTATAATTGTTCAAGCTTGCGCAATATTTGACCACAGGTGAACCAAGCACAATATGCGAGTAGGGAAACTGGGTACTAGAATTGAGCTTTGTTTAGCTTTGTTTTGCTTTGCAACATTTGCGAAAATTTCTGCACGAAATTTATAACTTTTCTCTTAAAAAGTACAAATGAAGTTTGAAATAAAGTGTTAACATGTAACCTGGTGTATTTGTTTGTTCATTGGGTCCCTCCGTGGCCTGCATTTGAGTATTTTCATCCATGCGCTACATCATGTATAAATATGACTTAAATTTATACATGATGTAGCGCATGGAAGAAAATGCATCAGAAGACTTTACCGACAGAAAAACTTAACTGCATTTGGCTAAACATAAATTGTTTTTACGCAAATGAAAACACTAAAAACTGACCCAGTTTACGCCATTTATTCTTCAAGCCAAAAATGCTCCAAATGAACAGGATGGTTTGAGGCCACTCTTTTAAAGCAGTTTTTCTATCGTAAGAAATTTTTATCAACGCGGCCGCTTCCACCAACCGGCGCAAGTTCGCTAAAATCCACTGAAACACACAGAAACGTATTTGATGCCATTTTTAAAACTAGTTGCTGACGTCTATTAATTTGAGAAGTAGAAGACATAGCTAATGAATATAAATACATTCTGAGGCCCCGTCCACACGTATCCGTTTTCGTTTGAAAACGCAAAAGTTTTTTTTCCGTTTTCGCTTCCCTTCCACACGTATCCGATGAAAACGGTCACCGAAAACGGAAACTTTTGAAAACGCTTTCCAAAGTGGAAACTTTTGAAAACGGTGTTTTCGCGTTCTCATGCGAACACCTGAAAACGGAACTTTTCGAAAACGATGACGTCAAGAGGTCGAATTCAGTCCACTGCGCATGCATTTGCTTCAGTCAGCCGCTCCACCGCTGGACAAGGGTAACGAGGAAAGCGATAAAACGCGATGAAAAGCCACAAACAACTCGCAAGGCTCGGCTAAACTCAGTGGTGCGCATGCTCTTTAGAGGCATTTGAAGCGTTTTCAGTCGTTTTTACGTATACGTGTGGACAGGCAAAAACGATTCGAAAACGCTATGTGTGGACGGAAAGATTTTAAAAAACGGAAAGAAACTTTTGCGTTTTCAAACGAAAACGGATACGTGTGGACGGGGCCTGATATATTCTGAAACGATTGCGAATTCAAAGTAAGCTTACGTGAAGATGAGGCCTACTCTGGGACCTTAAGTCGCCGTAACTTTAGGCGACTTTAAGCGATTTAAGGCGATTTAAAGCGACTTAAGGAAAAATTAGTTTAAAATATTGGCGACTTAAGGCGACTTTAGGCGACTTAAGGCGACTTTAGGCGACTTAAGGTGACTTAAGGCGATTTAAGGCGACTTAAGGCAACTTAAGGTGACTGAAGGCAACTTCAGGCAACATAAAAGTGTTTCAAACAAGTGATGAAACAAAAAGTTATCGACAGTCTCTTCATCACTATGCCTAAATACCAAGCCACTGGTCTCTGGAGAGAAATATGAGACAGCCAGGTCCGATCGAGTCAGGACTTAAGTCAGGATGGGACCTAGGACTCCTGTTCGGGTTAGACGTAGATCTAGGGTTAGGGCTATAGCTTGAGTCCTGACTTGTATCCTGGCATTCATGATAGTTTGTCTCATATTTCAATAAAAAAAATTATCACAATCAGTTCACTTGATCTCAGACAGACCTAAGTGACCAAAGTCTCCAGTTTCCAGATTTTAAAGTCCCTTTTAGCTATACTGAGATTCAAACTATTACAATAACAACAACAACTACATTATATAAATAATATGAATGGTAAGTTGTAGTATGAACATTAATTATCCAAACAAGAGGCAGGAACAATATTGCTTATCTAGAATGAGAAAAAATTCAGTTAGCTGCTTAAATGTTTTTAAGATATTGCAATACAAACAATAATCATACAAAAATATAAAGATCATATACACTGCCAAACAAAATCTTGGAAAACAAATCCAACTTTTTCTCTTAAAAATGGATACCTGATCTGAATCAAACTAACATACATTTTCCTTGGCTTATTTATACAACAAAGGCATCGAATTAATTAATTAAAAATCACTTCTCGATTTCACATATTACATAAATTTGGTTAATTTATCTGCCATTGTTGTGGCAGTTGCACAGCCAATTTTGGCTCGAAAGCTTGGCAAACGACAGCCAAAACTGTTTGGTCAGGCACCCAGCCAATTTGTTGTTCTCCTGCCTTAGTCCAATAGAATACTCCAATTTCATATTTGGTACCGTAAGCGAGGGTCCTTCTCAATAGCGCATCTTTCCCATTTTCTCCAACTATTTGTCCGGCTCCTGAAATCTTGGATGTTCCGCTGACAGGGAACCGAACCCTCGTAGGAGACTTTATAGCAGGGTTGATTAGTTCTGCTACTAGGCCCGAAATGCTCTCACTTTTCCACCTGGCAGCATTTTAATTTAACCTGTCAAAACAAAACTAAATAGTGTTACTGTTGAGGCTGTTGACAGATTTATCGGTGTAGAAGTTAATTATTACCTCAAAAATTTCCAGAAAATAATGGATCACAAATGAATGCACAGCAAATGACAAAGTTGACAATGTTTACATTGGTGTCCGCCATTTTGATTCTCCCAGAATTCCTTTCCAATCGTAGATGGTTTCCATGCTTCGCGCGTTTCTTTTCCTCCCGCGCGCGACTAGTTCCCGCGCGCGCTCGCTTAACCAATAAATTTCAGAAATTTACATTTACCTTACCTCGAATTGAGTTGTCGAAATTAGTTTTCTTTCCGCAATACAAGCAGGAAGCCAGTCAATGGCTACAAGAGAGACTGAATCTCGCATTGGTGTCGATTTCAAAAATTCCAGGCCAGCTTGACAATCTACGCCACGAAGGAAAAGCACGTGAGTGGTAGCTTAGCCAGGCTGTACTGTAAAGTGGGAATGTGTTTCAATTTCAACAACAGCAACACTTCAGCTTTGACTTTGTTTGCCGAATCAATTGAATGCTAATTTTCTGAATATGGGTGCACGCGCGCCCGCGCGCGTGGACATCCAGGTTCCAAAAGAAGTCACGTGGTCAAAACATTGGCGGCCATGTTTGCTCGAGTGAGGCAAATTTTCCTGCTGGAAACAGCTGCAAATCCTTTGCACATTCCTGCTTAATGGTTGATAACAAGAAAAACTTTTGAGCTTTGTGACAGAGAGCCATCATAGTAGCATAATCAATGCAAATTTTGCAATCTTGAGCGTACAGGTTGATTTAAATTCTTTGCTTCACCAAACTGTCAAGAAGATGACATGTACAAGTTGTAAATAAGTTTCAAGTTTTCAAACGTTCAGTTACGATTGGTTGTAAATAGAATACTGTTGGATGGCTAGAACGCAGCTTAGAGGTTATATGCGGGAGAAATGGCCCATTTTTGGTTGCTCTTTCACGTTGGGTAAGTAAGCTTAAAAGTTAAGTACATTTGTATACAGTTACATTGCCTTTGGATAAGCTTATGATCTTTTCAAGCTTACTTGCTCAATGTAAAAGTGATAAGCAATAATTGGGCTTAACCCCAAAATACTTTTCAAATTATTCTGATCATAGTGATCCAAAACAGCTCTCACTGTTGTTATAATATACTGAAGGTGAAGGAATGCCTGCATCATTTATTTAATACAGTATGTCAGTATTGACTGCTGATCAGCAGTGTTTCTTTTTTATGCTGTTGCTCATATAAAATGTTGATTATAATATAAGTCACAACTTCATCCTTTCAGCAACACTTTGTCCATGAAATATAAGTAAACCTATAGATTAAATATTAAATAGCTGTCAATGTTTTGAAGATGAATGAGTGTACCCTCCTTGGGGAGGGACCATTTTATTTTTAGGGGTTGGGGGTTGGGCATTTTGTCTTAGCATGATTTTTTTTTCCATCTTGAGGCTGTGCAAGAATTTTTTTTTGTGATTTTTTCATACTTTTCTATACTTTATCTGTGCTTGAAATTTTTTTTTTTGGTATTTGCCAACCCCACCCCCGCCCCCCCTCCCCTCAAAAATAAAATAGTCCATCCTTTATATATAAAGAGTTCAACAAGTACAATTGAAGCAACTAGGGCATGGTGCATGACTATTGAAGCATGGTGTTTTACTGCATGGGGCCATGACCTTGCAGCATATAATCATATATGGGAACTAAAAAAGAGATTTGGGGCAATAAAATTATTATATATTCAAGAAATAGTAAAAGTGAAACCTTTTAGGGCAATTTTAAGGTGTACAGGCCTTTTTGTAAGCCTAACAACTTCAGGAGACCTTAAGCGACTAAGGGCGACTTAAGGCGACTTAAGGCGACTTAAGGCGACTTTAGGCGACTTAAGGCGACTTTAGGCGACTTTAGGCGACTTTAGGCGACTTAAGGTCCCAGAGTAGGCCTAAGATGTAGTATTTCAAGTTTACACCAAAGGAAAGTTAAGCTTAAATCGTAATCCAACCAAACAGTTTGTGTTATAAATGTCTACAGTTAACATCAATCTAGCCCACACATCAAAACGGATATGGTTAACAAACATAACGAAAACAAATAAATCTGAACACATTCAAAATGCGGTGCATCATTGGCCAAAAACTGCGCTTTCCCGTTTTACAGGCGAACAAGTGAATAAAATTATTTTGAACCAATAAAATAATAATAACAACATTAAATTAATATCTTTACCTTATTTTAAGGTGACATGCCAGTCCAAACAAGCTGTATGTTTCAAACCAATGCAAATGTTAAAACTCGACGATGAAAATTCAAAGCTTGAATTCATCCCGGTTTCACACGGCACATCAAGATAATATTGAAGAAATGTTTTTTAGACTTTTTCAACAATCCAGCTTAACAAAATAGCTTTAACAGTTAAAGCAGTTTACTGGATCCATTTTGCTTGAAACGACTGCAAGAATTAGCTGACCAATTGCAGCTCAGGAAAGACTTTACAACTTTTACTCCTGCGCTAATTTCATTCATTCAACTCAAGCGACACAGCGCCACAATTTTGGCGCCTTTCGGTCTTTTCGTGCCGGTCATGTGATTTATGTCTTGACTCAAACTTTCCCTAAACTAGTATTGAGTGTTTCGTGTTCTCAGTGCGAGTCTTAATTTATAAAAGCGCTCACTAGGGAGAAAAATCCATCCTAAAAGTACAAATTTCGGCCGCCATTGTTTTCAATTTTTCAAACGCGACGTCCGCGTAGACACACGCGCGTGTCACAGGCGATGGCGCGATTTCTGCTAAAATAGCCTAAATTGTCCTTTACATGGGAACAGGCAGCTCTAAGGAAATGACATGTTGTTATGGTCTCCGTCCCCGATTATGGCTCCTGTCGAAACCGAAAAACGCTTCGGTTATAACTTGGAAACCTGCACTTTTATACGAATCTTCTCAATTGCTAACAGGTTCTCAGTGAACAATTTGGAGTTTCTATTGGAATAATGAGGTAAGCTTGATTTTATATCTTTTCTCCCAATAAACACTATACACATCGAGGCCATTATGTGACACAATGTCACGAAAAAAGTCTGTATCAAATAATGCGCGTGCATGTCTTAGATTTCTGGCCATGAATTCAATAATTATTGTTACGCGTTGTACAGTTAAAAACATTTTGCCAACTTAGATACAGTTTCCCTTCTTGACTTCAGTGGTTATAGAATTGTAGCCTGCATGAAAGGCGCTTTATGAGCCAAGCGGAGTGAGCGAAGCATTTCGCGCGGAGCGTGACACGAGCGCGAAGCGCGAGACGAGGGAAGGAATACTCCGCGCGAAATGCTTCGCTCGATCCCCTTGGCTCATAAAGCGCCTGTCATGCAGGCTATAGACTTTAACTGTCAATAATTTGAACAATTTTGTGTTTCCTCTGACGCTTCAAGTTACAAGATTCTATTGCATACCATAATACCAATTTTCACTCCAGAAATGCTCCCCTCCCCCAGAAAGAAAACAACGAATAAACATCTATAAAAACACGACTTGACTCCCTGTTAATGTGGGAAGCAATGCACAGGATGTGAACTAAGCAACAATCTTTAATTACAAAACGGTAACTTGAATATAAGCCATTAAAGGCCCATGTTCGCCCAATCTGCTTTATGCACTTGTGTTTTTGTTTTGAAACGGTTTACTGCGCCTTTCAATAACATGCGGAATTTGAAATTCAAATTTCCACCAACAGTTGCATTTTACACTGCCGTCAATCTTCTTAGCTTTCCTCTCAGGAAACAGATCTTCACTTCAATGAGGTCAAAAGGTCACGTCCGTGCATTATGATTGGTAGATTTCGATCCGTTTTGTTTGTTTCTTTTTTACATGGTCCGTTGGCTTTCGTATTAATTATGATTGACGGCAGGGAATAACGCAACTGTTGGTGGAGATTTGAATTTCAAATTCCGCATGTTATTGAAAGGCGCAGTAATGGTTCATTGTAGCGTTATCATTGGCTGGCACGTGGATTTTTCGATTTTCCGTCTGTGCGAAAATCAGCCTGGGCGCACAAAGCAGATTGGGTGAAGGGCCCCTTAAGCTAATCAATAATAGCAAATTCCCAGAAGGAAGTAAATTGAGAATTTCCAACAGTCATAATACCATTCAGAACATGTAATTCAAAAATCTAAACAGAAAACAGAAATTCGGGAAACTGGCCCCCGCTGCTATCTGTACCATTACTCGCGTTTGACCTATTTAATATCTCTGAAAATGAAAATGTCACATCAGAGCACTGTAAAGTACTATAGCCGCTTAATCCACTCAAAGAGGTTGGACCAGATATCAATGCTTCAATTTGGTACTGAGTGTTCTTCTTTAAAACAGCTGCAGAGTCAAACAAAACTTCAAATCCATGATAGCCTTCACTTTTGTATTTCAAAATCTTTGAAAAATATGTTCCTGTTTTGCACACTACAGTTGAATTATTACTAGTATCCTTCACCTCCAATGTCACTGTGTAGCTGTTGTTTTCACTGCCCAAAAAGCAGAGTCCATGCAATGTGATGTCTTTGTCCACAGCAAAACAAAGAAAGTCTTTGTACCCGCTATTGTAATTCCAACTACTCCCAACAGACTGAAATCTGCCACATCGGTGAATGACACTAGCTCGTCTCCGGGTCTCTGAAAATCCCACTGGAGAAGTTAAACTTGAACTGTAAAACTTAAAAATGAGAAGCATTTCATCTGGAGTAAGAATTTTTGTATCAAGGACGACATCTGCAAATTCCTTTTGCTTCATAACTGGGAAGCGTATTGCTTTAATTACTTGTTCGCCAAGAATTCTTCTTTTCGTTTCACCATCAGCTGCTAAACCTTGCTTTTGACATTGTTTTGTTGCCCACAGATCAACAGCTTTAAACAATTCGACCTCTTTAATCGTGAGATTGTCTCTTGATAGTACTGCTTCAAGTAAGGACCTATCAATTGTCTCGAATCCATCCGATTTCACAGCCGATTCTGTCTGTTCATCAGTTACTTTCCAGCATCGATCAACGAGGCTTTTCTTGTCATATCTCTGTGCAGATGGCAAGATGCTGAAAACATTAGACGGATCTAACTTATCTTGAAGATATTCCGTGCATTTATCAGCAAGTGAAGGCACCATGTATTTCTCAGCCAAGTATAATACTCCCATCACATTACTTCCGCTTAAATTCACTTCATCGCTGTACATGTAGCGAAACAACTCCAACAGACTCTCGTACTCACAGTCAGGCAGTTCAATAGAGTCTCTAGTCTCCGCTAGGTCACCGTAAAACATGGCTTCAAACACAGGACTACCAATCGACAGCACAAACTTGTGAGCTGGAATCCGAATCACTTGCTTACTTTCACTTTCGCCATCGCTCTTTCGAACGACAAACTTCACATCGCTTAAACGATCGTTGTTGAACATAAACTTGGCTCTTTCTCTGATTGTGGGTCTTGTTGTTTGCCAGTTTGTTTCGACAGACATATTCGTTTAGCGGGATCGTTGCAGTCAAGATATTCCGTTTATAATATACATGCACTTACAAACAGCAGCCAAGCAGGAAATGAACTCGTAGACAGCGCCCGCGCGCAGTACAACAATCACGCCATCTTGCGCATTAATCTCGCGTGAATCGAAAGCCGACATGGGATGACGTCATGCGATCAAACTTATCATAAGACTCACGCGATCGAACGATACGCGATTAAACTTATATTCATATGAACTGCAGTAGAATGAATTAAAGAGTCATACAACAACTAAATAAGTTGCCAACTTGGTTGAGGTTCAGGGTTTAATTCCCCATAGACCATGAGAGCATGAAGATGCTAGCCTGCGTAGCAAGCGTTCCCGTACGAACGAATTTTTCCGCATTCTGGCCGCGCGAAAATTGGGGCGAGAGCCAAAAAATCGGCGGACGGGGGTGGGAGTGGGGAGATGAGGGAACGCTTGCCTGCAAACCCCTAACCTGCGATCATGCCCTCTCCCCTAATATAGCTGACGCGGGGGAAAGAGGGCGTCTTTTCTCCTCTCGCGACTTCGTCGCTCGCTTTTCGCGACTTCGTCGCGCTCTCAAGGAAGGAAAAGAAAAGAAAGGAAAAGAAAAGAACGCCTGATCGCAGGTTAGCAAACCCCACGATTTTGAAAAACGCCGTTCGTCCACGAACGGGGCTCCTGATTGGTGCGGTGTGGTCACTTTGAGTGACAGGTTTGACAGGTAGCTATCAAATTATCACGCAAAATATTTTGAGCGTGACTTGCGAGATCAAAATGGAGCTCGGAGAACATGTGAAAGATTTTGAAACGTGTTTGACCGAAGTTTTGTCGGAGCTGAGCGAAGCGGGGGCTTGCTTTTACTTTGAAAACGGAACAAGAAAGGGCAATGCGCCATCTTTTTAACGGCAACGATTTAATGGCCGTATTGCCAACAGGATTCGGCAAGAGTTTAATTTTTCAGTTGTTTGTTATGATGTGCGGAGTGCGATGTAAAAGGCAAGGAGGTACAGGCTATTCCAGTATTATTCAGTGTTATTTCTCCATTGCAAAGCATAATTCGGGATCCAGTCGAAGAGGTAAATTGTATGGGAATGACGGCGTGCGATTTAAATGAAAAACTGGACTGCTTGGACGATATACACAAAAGGAAATTTGGAAGAACGCACGTATTTAATTTATAGTCAAAGTTACACAAGGATTTCCTCGCTTAAATGTAAAAGCACGGAAAGAAAACAATACGTACCTTATTCCTCTATTAATAATAGGCCAGGAAATGTTTTTCTTAGACTTGAGTAGACCCGTTGAAAAAAATTATCGTGGTTTAGTTTGACTGTTGTCGTCCATGCCGGTTTGTAGTGATCGGTAAATTATGCCTATTTTAAATTAGTTGGATCGTTGGATCGATACAAAAAAGGCGAGTCAAAAGTCAAATAGTACCCAAATCCAGTCATTAAGGTTTAGACTTTCTCAAAAACTTAATTGACTCCAATTGACACCACGATTTCATCCCAAATTTTAAAGTTGAAAGTGATCTATTTCGGTGGCTGTTTGTTTATATCGGCGTTGAATTGAAAGTGGCAAGTGTGGGAAGATCTATTTGCATTTGTGGACCGATTCGAGTTTTATTTTGGTTACAGCAAAATATAAGATGAAATGAAGCTGAATGATTAGTGCTCCTATCATAGAAAAGTCAGAAAATAGCGAGGAAAGCGAAGATTGATTTTGAACTAGAAATAATATAACCGTAAACAAACACAGCAGTACAGTCGCGCGCTGAGTAGTTGAGCTGAGAAGTGTTATCTTTTTATTAGCGGGAATTATTTCACCGGCTCTGTTAACCGGTGTTGGATTCAATAAGTCAAAGCAAGCAAATATACGGATATTTCTTCTAATTTAAGTCGGAATTGTGTTGAAATGGCGAGAAGGTTTATTGATTCCATGAATCTGTGAAGCCGTTTACGAATTCGAAAACGTTTTATCTTTTGAAGGAAGTAAAATTCTACATCCGGTAATCTGTAATTGGCTTATTTGTTGACAAGCTGTCAATCGGCAAATGAAATCAACCGTGACAAATAGGTGGGCGTTTTTCAAAATCGTGGGGTTTGCAGGCAAGCGTTCCCTCATCTCCCCACTCCCACCCCCGTCCGCCGATTTTTTTGCTCTCACCCCAATTTTCGCGCGGCCAGAATGCGGAAAAATTGTTCGTACGGGAACGCTTGCTACGCAGGCTATGAAGATGCCGGTGCAAACGCTTTATACCACTTAGGCCCCGTCCACACGTATCCGGATATTTTTTAATCCGCAATTTTTTTGTTGCGGATTGGCCTTCCGTCCACACGTATCCAGCGAATTCGGGCAAATACAATTCGAATACGCTATGTGTGGACGCCAATATTTTCTAATCCGTAACAAAAAAGTTGCGGATTAAAAAATATCCGGATACGTGTGGACGGGGCCTAAGCTACACGGCCGGATGCTTGGTCAATTGTGAGTTCTATTATACCCTAGAGTTGCACTCGGCTGCGCCTCGTGCAACTCTTACGCCTCTTTCGTGCTCTCCAAACTTCCCGCGTGCTCAATATCTCGACATACGCACGCTGACGCATGAACTAATTGTTAAATGTTAACCGCAGATTTTCCCGCGTTTCCGTTTGTGAATTTTCCTAAAACTTTGCATATTTTGACCTACAGACGCTAACTTTCACATATTCTTTTTAGGAAAAAAAATATGTTGGAGCAATTTATTTTAATAGATTAATATATAGATATCGGTAAAACCGTCTGAACGACCCTATGTTTTTTCATATGTTCCAATATGTTGTCCGTAACCATTTCTACTATTCAACGGTTAAAATAAACTTCACCTAAGGAAACTCAAAATATTAAAGAATTGATGTCAATTCTTACAAATTTCCTATCTTTTTCCTTTCGTATGCCTATGTATATTAATGTTGACATTTTAGCCGAACTGACGATAAAATCCCATACAAATCCATGTATTTTTGCCATCAAGGAGTCCTGTTGTAAGCACCTAGCAATCCAACAGTATAGTAGTGACGGCACCCAAATAAAGCGAACAATAGTAAAAAGAAAAACTGTTAAATTATAAGTTTCAAGAGTCGTTGCCTATCACAGTCAACTGAGGGTATATATAGTTAAAAAAAAAAACATTAAAAAAACCTAAACAGAAAATAGGAATTCAGGAAACTGACCCGAGTTATCAGATGTAAAGTAGCTGTCTGAACTCTTTACAGTTGAAAATGAAAATGTCACGCCAGAGCACTTCACAGTACTAGAGCCATGTTGCCCCTTCCCAGATTGTACGGGCCCAGAAATCAATGCTTCAATTTGGTAGCTTGTGTTTTTCTTTAAAAAAACTGCAGAGTCAAACAAAACTTCAAATCCTTGATAGCTGTTACTTTTGTATATAAAAAGCTTAATTGAAGAATATGTTCCTGTTTTGGACACTAGAGTTGAATTGTTACTAGTATCCTTCACCTCCAATGTTACCGTGTAGCTGTTGTTTTCACTGCCCACAAAGCAAAGTCCATGCAATGTGATGACTTTGTCTACAGCAAAGCCAAGCAGGTGTTTTTGCCTACCATTGTAATTCCAACCACTCCTAGACACCGACTGAAATCTGCCACATCAGTCAATGACACCAGCTCGTCTCCGGGTCTCTGAAAACCCCACAGGAGAAGTTAAACTTGAACTGTAAAACTTAAAAATGAGAAGCATTTCATCTGGAGTAAGAATTTTTGTATCAAAGACGACATCTGCAAATTCCTTTTGCTTCATAACTGGGAAGCGTATTGCTTTAATTATTTGTTCGCCAAGAATTTTTCTTTTCGTTTCACCATCAGCTGCTAAACCTTGCTTTTGACATTGTTTTGTTGCCCACAGATCAACAGCTTTAAACAACTCGACCTCTTCAATCGTCAGAGTGTCTCTTGAGACTACTGCTTCAAGTAAGGACTTCTCAATTGTCTCGAATCCATCCGACTTCACAGTCGCTTCCGTCTGATTCTCAATCACTTTCCAGCATCGATCAACGAGGATTTTCTGTTCATATTTCTGTGCAGATGGCAGGATGCTGAAAACATTCGACGAATCTAACTCGTCTTGTAGATATTTCGTGCATTTTTCAGCAAGTGAAGGCACCATGTATTTCTTAGCCAAGTACAGGACTCCCATCACACTACTTCCGCTTAAATTCACTTCATCGCTGTACATGAAGCGAAACAACTCCAACAGACTCTCGTACTCACAGTCAGGCAGTTCAATAGAGTCTCTAGTCTCCGCTAGATCGCCGTAAAACATGGCTTCAAACACAGGACTACCAATCGACAGCACAAACTTGTGAGCTGGAATCACTTGCTTACATTCACTTTTGCCATCGCTCTTTCGAACCACAAACTTCAAATCGCTCAAACGATGATTGTTAAACATAAACTTGACTCTTTCACTGATGGTCGGTCTTGGTGTTTGCCGGTTTGTTTCGACAGACATATTCGTTTAGCGGGATCGGTGCAGAAAGTCAAGATTTTCCGATTACTTGGGAGTAAATGATTCCGTCGGACAGCACCTTCGATTCGCGCTATATATATCAAGTTATAACAGCCACAAATAATTCCTTGGGGTCATTTCGCGTCGTGTTTGGTTCTATTTGGGGATCATTTGGCATCGGGGATCATTTCGCGTCGTGTTTAGTTCTATTTGGGGATCATTTCGGGTTCGGGGATCATTTGGCGTCGGGGTTTATTTCGCGTCGTGTACAGATTTCGCGCATTACTCTCGTAAGTCCGCCACACGATGACGACATGCAATTAAACTTATCGATAGACGTCATGCGATCAAACTTTCAACAACATTCAACACGTTTATTAAAATTTTTAAAAAATGATTTTTGAAAATTAATTCATATGAACTGCGAACTGCGGAAGAAAGAATTAAGGTCGCGGGGGACAGGTTCAGCTCATCAGTATGCATTTATGAAAAGAGTATGCACGAAGTGCGACGGCTAACACCGAAAATGCGCGAGATATTCACGAACAGGCTCTGTAATGTTTCTGCATCAATAATTGCACATGCAAAGCGCTGTCTGGTAAAATACACTATTTTTAACGCATTGTTCTTTCCGCATGAAGTGTTGACAATAGCGCGTGGATTAAAATTAGCAAAATTACCATAAAATTAGCAAAATTACCATAAATTTATATTTTTTGCATCCGTGTTTGCTCGGGAAGCCTTTGGAAGCGTAAAAACAAGCAATTTTGTGTCCAAGAATTCAGCGCGGATAGAGAATTTCACGAGTCTGACACTGCAAGGAAGTAAACTGGGTGTATTGTAGATTGTCATATCTGACTCGAAATTTTTAAATAGGCTTTCAAAGGGAAGATATGAGGCTTCAAATTCTAACATGGACAATTTTACTCCTTTAAAAGCTAATAACTTTTAATAAAAGTTGAAATAAAAAAATCGGAGTCAGATATGACACAAAAGACGTTTTGACGGATCTGTGAGTGGGGAAATCAACTTGCTTTATGTTCTTCTCGAGGAGCAAACTTGGACACAAAACCACGTTTTAAGAAAAGATAACTTTAGTGGCTTACAGTATTGCCGCAAAGCGCGATCCCTTCAATAAAAAACAATCCTTACGCACTTCCATTATTCGCCAATGTCTCAGTTAAATTTTAGCGAAATCAGCTTTCAAACCTTCACGATGTAACGTTTTTAAAAGTGACACCCCTGCCAAAATGTTGCCTTATGAATTTATTCATGGACAAGTATCCCCCGCGACCTTAAAGAGAATGTGATCCAACCTCGTTCCCAGGGTCTCTCGCGCGGGAAGATGAGAGACCCTGGGAACGAGGTTGAATGTGATCATCGCAGATGTACAGCAATAGACAAATTCGGCTAACGCATTGTTGTACCCAATTCAAACCTTTTGGGATAAGAACTCTTTGTTCGTCATATTCCCATATCAATGAAGCATTGTCATGGAAATTATATGGAAATATTGTGAACAAAGAATCTTATTCCCAGAAGGTTTGAATTGGGTACAACAAATCGTTAAAGGCGCTGTTACACTAGGCAATATTTCGTGCAACTTGTCTCGCAACAACTAAAAACCGTGCGTTGCGATGCTGCGAGACAAGTTGCCTGGAGGGTGTTACACTAGGCAATGTTTCTTGCAATTTGTCTCGCCCGACGGTGAAAGGAGCAATTTCATTGGCTAAAGTCACAAAACGTTGCGACACAAGTTGCAGGAAACGTGTTACACTACGCAACGCTTGAAAAATTCGTTGCGGCGTGGCGAGAATCGTTGCGAAAAGTAGAACCGACTTCTACTTCTCGCAACGATTGCGGCAACAAAAAAATCGCGAGAAATGTTTGTTGCGGGGTATGTTACACTGGGCAATTTTTCATGCAACTTGTGTCGCAACAAAATTGCGAGACAAGTTGCACGAAACATTGTCGCAATCGTTGCGAGAAGTAGAAGTCGGTTCTACTTTTCGCAATTTTTCGAAATTGCTCCTTTCACCGTCGGGCGAGACAAATTGCAAGAAACATTGCCTAGTGTAACACCCTCCAGGCAACTTGTCTCGCAGCATCGCAACGCACGGTTTTTAGTTGTTGCGAGACAAGTTGCACGAAATATTGCCTAGTGTAACAGCGCCTTTAGCCGAATTTGTCTATTGAAGTTGTTGCGATTACGTACAGCCTGAAAACAATTAGATAAGAGCGAGTTTGTTTTAGAACAATTCCAAGAGATTAACGTTCGAACCGACAATGACATTCTAAATTATTGCAATATTTTGAGACAGTTGAAATTTTTAAACCCAATCCATCTCTTAATCTTGTGAATTTTATTTTCATTGCATTCAACTTACATCAGTTACACTCCACCAATTCAATAAGTTTTGTTATGCGCAGTACAGTTTAAAATTACAGTAGAATTTAGATGACCCAAACTCCCGACAACTCCAACCTCTCACTAACTCAAACCATATACGGTTTACCCTATACTTCATTTAAGTGATTATACTAGCAGTAATCACAGATCATGGAGACGCGTTCGAAGGAATTTCCGGCGGAAATGAGCCCCTGAAAAAAAAACAATAGGGGCGGCCATTTGGAAGACCGTCTACCAAAAAATCTCAAATTTGTCTCCAACACGAAATTATGATTGCGTTCTTCGAACGCGATAATTTAACCCTCGATAATTCCAACAATTTTGTACTTCCTCTGACGCTTCGAGTTACCAGGAGTCTACTGTATACCATAATATTAATTACCACTACAGACACGCATACTAAATTAATTTGAAAACCTACCCCACCGCCCTGGTTACTATGGACAAAATACTTGGTCCAGGGGAGAATATTTTCACTTCTTTGTTGAAATAAAACATCTATCCTCAGTTCTGATGTCTCAGTATCTCTTTATGTCTATTTATTCTACAAAAATTTTCCTCTCTTAATTTTACACTTGCGCAAGTACGTTTCGTTTAAATATATCCCAAAAAATATTTTAACTGCACAACAGAACCTCGCTGCTAATCTTGCTATTCAGCTATTCCGTTTTTTAGAATATGATTTCGACCTTCCAACATTCTCACCAGAAATAAAAATTATACAATGAATCTCTCAGGTCATCAAAATGCTATGGGTGCGGATATTCTGCGAAATTTTAGGATTTAAAATGGTGACAACCCCAACATCTTGTAAAACTAAAACCAAAGTGGACGCATGCAAATGCATGAAGTCAGCGCCAATTGCAGGGAAATCGCGCAAGCAAGTCACGATTGACTTTGATTTTACGTATTCTTTACAGTGGAACATCCATTAAGGGAGACACCATCAGGACCAGAAGAAGTGTCCCCTTAATAAAGGTGATAATTACAAAGATTATAGGAGCATTTTGCCGGCCGGGACCAGGAGAAGTGTCCCCTTAATAGAGGTGTCCTTTTAATAGAGGTGATAATTACAAAGATTATACGAGCATTTTGCTGGCCGAGACCAGGAGAAGTGTCCCCTTAATAGAGGTGATAATTACAAAGACTACACGAGCATTTTGCCGGCCGAGACCAGGAGAAGTGTCCCCTTAATAGAGGTGATAATTACAAAGATGATACGAGCATTTTGCCGGCCGAGACTAGTAGAAGTGTCCGTTTAACAGAGGTGATAATTACAAAGATTATACGAGCATTTTGCCGGCCGAGACCAGGAGGAGTGTCCCCTTAATAGAGGTGATAATTACAAAGATTATAGGAGCATTTTTCCGGCCGGAACCAGGAGAAGTGTCCCCTTAATAGAGGTGTCCTTTTAATAGAGGTGATAATTACAAAGATTATACGAGCATTTTGCTGGCCGAGACCAGGAGAAGTGTCCCCTTAATAGAGGTGATAATTACAAAGACTACACGAGCATTTTGCCGGCCGAGACCAGGAGAAGTGTCCCCTTAATAGAGGTGATAATTACAAAGATGATACGAGCATTTTGCCGGCCGAGACTAGTAGAAGTGTCCGTTAAACAGAGGTGATAATTACAAAGATTATACGAGCATTTTGCCGGCCGAGACCAGGAGAAGTGTCCCCTTAATAGAGGTGATAATCACAAAGATGATACGAGCATTTTGCCGGCCGGGACAAGGAGCAGTGTTCCCTTAATAGAGGTGTCCCAAAATAGAGGTTCCACTTGCTAAGAATGTGGTGCGAGATTTTTTAAAACCAATTAGAAAGTGTAGTGATGCAAAACCAAAGTGAAAGCGAATGAGAGTGGTTTTCAATTGAAAGACGTAAAACCAAAATCAAGTAATCACTGACCAATCACAAAAGACCAAGATTATGGCAATAAAACAATCTGAACTCGAAGCAAATATACGTGTAGCAGGCGCCAAGCGTGGAAAAACGTGTGCGAGAAAGTCACGATTGATTGACCAGAATGTTTTTTCCTTTTGTTTTTGTTAATGTAAAACAAAAGCAAACACAGAATGCTTTCGACATTTAATTGAAAACCACCATATTGGCTTTTTTGTGTTAATTAACTGGCAAAAGTGTTTAAAAAGAAGCACGGACAGACCAGCCGTCCTTATAGCATTTTTCTATTGTTAACAGGACCACAGTTAATGTTTTGTTTGTCATCAGTCTATTCTCTGCTTGTTCCACGTACGGAGCGATACTGTGCCCATAAAGGCCTTTCTGCATCATTTGTCCGCTGACGGATCGCAGTGAACAGAGACCCTCTTGTTACCAGCTATTATGTCACTTATCATTGTCCATGAACTTCGTGCATGTGTTCAGCAAACCTGCACAATAGAACGTACGGAAAATCAATAGTCCGGCAGCGTGTCGAAAATTTAAGGTAGCTCTGAACCCCACCTACAGAATTTTTTTAAACTCTGCCAAAAGGTGCATCTTATCCTACTAATCAAAATTCGACAATAAAAAATGGGGTTCACCGAGTCATTTTCGAGTTATTAACAATTAAAGCTAAAATTAAGGGTGTTTTTAGCACGTTATACTGTTGCTATAGTAACATATTGTGTCACAAAAATGATACCAACGTGTTCACCAATCATTGGGCATTCGTTTGATATCATGATTGTAACATCAACTGATAATAAGTGGTTATAATGACCCATCAAATTCTAAGTTTTGAAAAGTGCTGGAAACTGTTGGGAGCCACCTTAAAACTCAAAGAATGTATGGCTCATTAGCACTTTTGCCACCCAACAATTTTGCAGTTTTTGATAGCAGATATTCCTTAAATATTGCATGAAAAAAGCTGAAAATTGCATAGATTTCTAAGTTTTACAAGCTCTTTCAACGTTTGAAGTCAATTCGTATTTATGCATGATGTCTTCTCTATGCAGATTCGTGTGCTAATGAAGCAAAATGTAAACAATGACGTCAGCAAAGCTTCCCCTATTAGTAATTACTACTCCCCCTTGGTATGCTAGTCAAACACTCCACTCGTATTCAAAAACAAAGGCGAAAATCGTACGCCAAAACCGGATGAGTGATGTACAATTTGTGCTCGCCGCAAAGGATTCCGCTTTACACTCGCATTGGCAAGCGAGCCAGCACTAATTTCCAAACCCGTAGAGAGAGATTCCTTAATAGCCCTTTTCGCGGTTAACCTTTCTCATTTGCATTACAATAAAATTCAATATGATTGTGAGGCAATTCAGGGCAGAAACTACAAAATTGCCCGAAATTGCCTCGCAACCACGTTGATTTTTACTGTAATGCAAATGAGAAAGGTTAACCGTGAAAAGGGCTATTGCTGCAGCGCTGTGTGACGACTGCAAGGAAGGTCGACGTTAAATGTGGCTAAATAAACAGTATTATCTTAGTTACCTTTTTGCGCACTCTGTCGCTACATCTCGTTTGCACGATTCTGTGTAAGCAAGCTTGTAAAGAACCTGGTTTGAAGTCAAAATAACAACCGGGTCAATACGCCTTTGGACAGAATTTAGTTTCCTTTGTCCTTCACCTTTTAAATCAGTGTACCTTACTTAATTTTGCAACTCCCAAGAGTGCCAAATGCCAAAATAATTTCAAGAAAAATCCCAAATTTCATTTTGTAACATTGAAAAACAAATGGTACCATGTAAAAGTACTGCTGAAGAGGTTTCATTTGAATGGTCACACCATAGGATTTCGTCGACAGGCTCAAAAGTTAGAACAAATGGTACCATGCAAAAGTACTGCTGAAGAGGTTTCATTTGAATGGTCACACCATAGGATTTCGTCAACAGACTCAAAAGTTAGAACAAATGGTACCGTGTAAAAGTACTGCTGAAGAGCTTTCATTTGAATGGTCACACCATAGGATTTCATCAACAGACTCAAAAGTTAGAACAAATGGTACCATGCAAAAGTACTGCTGAAGAGGTTTCATTTGAATGGTCACACCAAAGGATTTTGTCAACAGACTCAAAAGTTAGAACAACACTACTTGTCTCTATAATTGACTCTGGGAGTGAAAGGGTTAAATGCATAACCCAAACGCGTAAATACCGAATTTTTTGCAATAAACAATCACACATTTTGGGTTATCTTGGGAAATAACGGGTAAGGAGGTTGCCTGTCCTGTGCAAGCACAGCTCTACCTACCAGGAATACCATCAAATGAACAAGTAGTGTGTAGAAAAACGCGATCGTTCGCGCCACCTTGTTTGACATAATGAAGCGGCCCTGAAAACAAAAACAAACATTTTTAAACCTTCTGACAACATTTAACGCCACCTTATAGACTTGATAAATTCTTTCCAAACTACACGAAGTACTCAACTGCTACCATAGTTTTTTTTTTAACGAGATTCCGCCTGCTTGATAAAGGGGAGCCTGTAAACGGGCGAAGTGAGCCGAGCGTTGATCGGACAAGGGAGCAAGGGACAGAGGGCCGAACAGAAGGCCACTTTTCCCAACCTCGTTCCCAGGGTCTCCCTTCTTCACATCCCCTGGAGCGAGAGAGGACGGGAAGAAAAGAGACCCAGGAAACAAGAACGATTGCCCCTTTACCTCCCCATGCTGCACTCGACTCTTGTCACTCTAAGAACCCATGATGAGGCCTGTTTACAGCCTTGACAAACAGCGAGTGTCTTAATCGCGTTCGAAGAACGCAATCCTAATTTCGTGTTGGAGACAAATTTGACATTTTTTGGTAGACGGTCTTCCAAATGGCCGCCCCTATTGGTTTTTTTCAGGGGCTCATTTCCGCCAGAAACTCCTTCGAACGCGTCTCCATGATCTGTGATTACTTGCTAGTAATAAGGCATTTCAGTATCCCACTCTTTACACACAGGTGTCTAAAAAGAACTGTTAAATTACTCTGCCAAAGAGACAAATAGCCCTTATTGATATGTACTACGTGTAGCTAATTTTCCAGACCCCAAACCTGGCTTTCGAAGTGTACAACTGCGTCATTCTCATCGTGAAATTCCCAAAACAGCAAAGTTGGAAATAATATTCGCTCAAAAATAGTGTGAAGTTGGCAAAGTTTACAAGGTATTTCAAGAGTGAGACTCCTTATTTACAGCAATGTAAGCGTGTAACAAGGACATTCTGTAATTTAGGTCCCGTCCACACGTATCCGGATATTTTTGAATCCGCAACTTTTTTGTTGCGGATTAGAAAATATTCGCGTCCACACGTAGCGTATTTGAATCGTATTTGCCCGAATTCGCCGGATACGTGTGGATGGAAGGCCAATCCGCAACAAAAAAGTTGCGGATTCAAAAATATCCGGATACGTGTGGACGGGGCCTTAGTGCTACTTACCAGGTTAAGCGTGACCTTTTCATGTGGACTTAGCCCCAGATATCTTTGTTGCTTTTCCTGAGAATAATATAAATTGTGAGAAATGGATTGCATGTCAATTAAATGGACACAAAAACAAGCAAATTATGAAATGTATTTTGATACAAATCATAGAAATGAAAGAAAATTCTACGAAAAATAAAACAAATAAAAATAAATCACTTTACAACAAGTTCCCGGCAAGTAATATATATTATCCAACACCGAAACATGTTGGGAAATTTTCTATTGCTTATTCATGCATTCGCATGCAACTTTTGGACACTTTTTTTTACGATATATTAACTGTTAATTCCTGTTGTAAAAATTTGTTTATTCTTGTACTTGAAAATGATGTCAAGATGACATCAAAACGTCCCGTAATTCCAACTGTGAACAAAACTATAAGTGCCGTGTCTTGATCAAACATTCTCGAGAATATGTAACTTGCTCATCTTGATAAGGAGTGATGTATAGAAAAATCGGATTAAAAAAACCCTCCAAAATTAAATCTGAGAACCACATGCCACTTTAACTTACTCGCTGATTAAAAGCCGAAAACGGATCCAATCTTTGTTCGTATTGTGACGAGTATCTGCTAACTGTACCTTCCTCATCTCGACCCCCTGCACCGCCCTGAGGGAAAAGAAAAAAACGAAACGCTCTGCGCGTTAAGGAGCTATGTCATGGTCAAAACTGCCCCAAATTAACACTATGTACTTTTTACATAAACGAAATGCTTATAGGACACCAAGAGGAGGATATAAAGGGAATTTTGAAGAGGGAATAAACCATAATCAGAGTTTTAGCGCGTTTTCCAAAACACAAGGCGATAAACTTTTCAAGTTGCAATCCATTTCCATCCTGGCCATCTGCAGCCCAAAACACTTATTTTTATTCCTAGAGCACTAATACAATAATTTTAAACAAAACTGGACCATTAGTTTTGGGCTTCATCATCATCATCATCATGTCGAGCGCACTCGGATTCCAGAAATGACCTTCCTCCAACCATTGGTGTCCTTCATCACTTCGGGGAGCGCCTCTCTCGTTAGTCCTGAATCTTCCTCTAGCAGGTCAATATAGGTCTTGGCTGGACGTCCCCTAGATCTCTTACCATGTGATGGCTCCCAGAATAACAGTTGGGAAGCTACCTCTTTCTTACTCCTCCAACAATGTCCGCTAAATCTCAGCCTTCTCATGCGTAGTGTAGTCGATACAGGTGGAATATCGCCATATAGCTGCTTGTTTGTGATGTGATCTCTCCAACTGACATTTAGTGCAGCCCTGAGCATCTTTGTGTAACAACCATCTAATCGCTGTTCAAGAGCTTTAGTCAGTGTCCAACTCTCGGCACTGTACAGAAGAACACTTTCGACAGTTGCCCTGAAGAATCTTAGCTTGAGATTCATAGTAAGGTCGGATTTCCAAATCGGCTCCATTTTGTTTAAAGCAGCCCAGGCCTTCGCTTTCCTTATCATCAAATCTTTGGCGCTATGGCTAATCCATGATCCCAGATATTGGAAGTCTGTTGCTTGCTTTAGTTGGTGGTTATTTAAAGAGCTCAGACTCCCTTGCTGGTTATACAGCATAAACTCTGTCTTTGATTCGTTGATATATAGCCCAATTTCTCTAGCTGCTCTTTCCACCCTGATCAGAAGCTCTTGGGCATCCTGGATGTTATTCGAAATCAGTGCTATGTCATCTGCAAAATCTGTATCTGTGATTTTCACTTCTGGGTGTCGCCTACTCTTCCGTTCTTGGGCTTCATGGCGACCCAAAATAACGGGCGAACGATGCAACTGGGCTCAGTAGTTTTTCAACTACACTAAGCCGTCACATAAAAATCCGTTCTTTATATTCAGATAAGTTCAACACTATCCGTTCCTTTTTAACATTCCTTTTAACACTACAAATTAAAAAGTAAAAAATTACCTTTGTTGGGTAGCTCTGGAGAAACCTAATTTTCTCATACAACTTCACGTTATCGGAGCGTAAAGTGTCCACTTCATTTTGTAACACACTGATCTGTTGCTGGTTATGGCGAAGTTGCTAAAACGACAAAGAGATGTCTTTCAAATGAGTTTACACAGCAAACATACAAAAGAAATGCAAATGTATGGATATTAAGACCCTAAGCAGTGCGAGAGCAGACGAGTTTTTTTTTCATCAGTTAACATCAAAAGCAAAATCAATCTTGATCTGATTTTTCACTCTCGCAAACCGGTCAATCTGCAATCAGACCTTCCCCTCCCCTGCCCCGAAGAAATACCCGAAAAGAGGGCATTCGTTTTTTCTCTTCCCTTTTCTCCGCCAAAAAAACTAATTGCAGGTTAGCCACTATATACCCAACGTTTTACCCAAGTTCCCGCCAATTTTCCGTTTTTTTTTTCCCGCGCTTGCCGCTTCGCTTTGGTGATTGGCTAAAAAGTCTCGCGCCATTTTCTCAACCAATCAGAAGTAAAACCAAAACCAATCGTGACTTGCACGCACTCGTTTTCCCGCGCTTGGCACCGGCTACATGTATTTGCTTCGAGTTCTGATTGGTTCATTGGATTGTCTACGTCTGTTGTGATTGGCCACAGTAATAACTTTGGTTTTGGTTTTACGACACTCAAGTTAAAACCACTCTAAAATAGTTTTGGAGTCGCTATGTTTGCCTGTGCGTGTTTACAAAGAGGTCTACAAACGATAGCACATTCTGTTTCCTGGCTCGTAACTCACCGCTTCGAGTTCCATATTTCTGACTTTAAATCTTTCTCTCTGGCTCGCCACGATAGGAAGAAGAGATTCAGTTGGTACATTCTCCCCTGTAAAACCACCTGTGACAGCCAAAAAAGAATTAAATAAGAACCGACGACTGTGTCCGGCCAATTATTGGCCCGTTTTAACTCCTTGCTATCGATAAGAAAACTCTTGTGTTAACCTCCGTTGCTTGACACAATGACGGTAGAACGCATAAAAAAGAAAAACATTCTGCTTCCACTTACTATCCGTCCCGAAAGACTCCGGTAAGACAAAAAGCTACAATATAAACATTCATAATGACTTAAGACACTGTCACAACATTTAGGATAACGTGATCCTCCCCACCCCCGCCCCCCCCAATTTTAGCAGCGCTCTTATGTCCTCTGATGTAGTCGCTCGCTAGATAGAGCTTGATCACAGCGGTTCACAGGTTACATTCAGAAAGGGTTTTGTGCCAGATAAAACTATAAACGTCTATTGCATATATTTTTCAATCGTTTCGAACCAAAAGCTTCCTAAGTATGAATAGCCTGGTTAATTTGTATGTGAGTTACCCAGTCCATTAATACCTGCCGGTGCAACAGCTTGCTGTACAGCGTTCGTGACAAGTTCTTTCTCTGAAGGAGGTCCAGCTTCACCCTGTGATAAAAAATATATATTTTAAACTAAGGTAGAATAATGTTTTGAAGCGTTCTTAGCGATGCTACGCGGGACAATAATATTCTTAACGCAACATTGTTGCATTAAACGTTGACACCGTGTAACAGCGCGCGGACGATTTCGTCCCGAGTGTTGTGTTACAAGCGCGATTTTTCATTGCGTTAAAAATCTTTAAATATCGTCCCATGTAACATCACCTTCAGTCTGTTATGATCTTGAAGATCCTAGATCTTGGAAGTCTATTTCTCCATGTAATTATTCTCCATGTAATTATTGTCATAGCCAAAATTGTCATGTGTTATTTCAATACAGTATTTGTGACCCTTCATATGAAAGGGGGGCATGAAGTAATTGCGTTTGAAACGGGTTGCAAACGCAATTCCGGGCCAAGGTCAGTTTCTTGGTTATAACGCTGTCTTGAAGCGGCTATTTTTTATGCCCGAACTGAACCGAACTTGTAAGTGCTGAAAACCCGCACGGTAAGTGAATAATAAATGTACTGTCATGCATTATTGCAGCCTGTGACAGCCACTCCCTTCCCTCAAGAAAAATCAGACTAGCATCATTGTACTAATTTTTAATTATGTTTGCTTGTTATTGCGCTGAGGAAATCGAATAAATAACTGCTTAACATTTTAAAATCCACTGTAATGCATCGTCAAAGCTCCCTTGGGTAGCATGCCCATCCAGACAGAGGAAATACCCTCGCAAATACTACTTTTAGAAGGTACACTGTAAAAATTACACTATACTTTCAAGACAACAATTCCTACAAGGCTGCAAATAACCATCTGATAAATTTGGCATTTTGATTGGTGAAAGCTTAACCTGGCCTGACAAATGGACTAGGAAGTTCTGCTATAGTTAAATTCACAGAGATTAGAAAATCTTTTCTCTCTGTGAAACATGGAAAACGTTCCGTAGTTAGCTTTAAACACCATGCACTTTTAGCAAAGATAAACTATGCGGAACAAAATTGTCCTATCATACTGACTTCTTTTCAGGTCACAGGCTGTTCCAGGTGTTAAGATTGTGAGGCTGAGGGGCAGCTCAAAACAGGCGCGCAAACAAGCGGGAAAAACGAAGGGAGCACTCGCGATATTTTTCCTTCTGCGCTCCGCTTATCCCTCGTTCCTCACTATCTGAACCCCCTGGAACAGGTTAATCAGGTCAATATTGTCCCTGGATTGACCAATGTCTTGCTTAGAGAATAAAATTGTTTGCAGTCTTGTTCCTACCTCTCCCTGTCCCCGGAATGCAGATGGGAGCGCGTTCACACTCAGAAGATCCGTTTCCAGTTGAGTAATTAGCTCTTTCTGTTCTTTTACAGTATTCACCGCCTCATTATACTGAACGTGTAACTCAGAATATCGACCTAAGGAAAAAGAAAAACATGAGAAACTGCAAAAACGGAAAGCTAAGATATTTACCTGCAATTTTACGCTTTTACTTGGGTGGGAATCCCGAAACGTCGAGTTGGACATCGAGTTCGAGTTCGAGTTCGAGTTCGAGCTGGACTTCGAGTTGGACTTCGAGTTGGATTTCGAGTTGGACTTCGAGTTGGATTTCGAGTTGGATTTCGAGCTGGACTTCGAGTTGGACTTCGAGTTAAAAAAAAATAAAATACAAATATGAAAAAATATAATCGACGGACACTAAATCTCGGCCCCAGAGAGCAAATTCATATAAACTTAACCGCTTAGCTTTATCACGGACACTCCGGTGATCAGGTAATGATAGTTTTGCGGTAAGTAATACAATTTCCTGTTTGTGGTTACAAACATCGCAAGACGTTTTCAGAATTGTACTTTATATTTACTTTTTCACATGCAGCATTGCGTTGTAGTTCGTTTCGTTTTAAAACAGTGATTCGTCAGATTCGTATGCATTCAGCGTAGTTGAGTGTCTCACTGCTGTATATTAGATGCAGTTTAAAGACGAGTGTGGGCCTGTTTTTAGTTACTGAACCAAAACTGTCAGTGGAGTCTTAAAAGTGACGTCATCGTGGTGACCTCTATAATACGGACACCTCTAAAGGACACCTCTCTAATACGGACACTTTGTTCTGTCCCTTCGGTGTCCGTATTAGAGAGGTTCAACCGTAATTGTATCGGAAATCGATAAAAATCGATAAGTGTGAAAGTTCTGCATATCGATTTTATCGGCGCTAAATTTTTATCCACTGTTATGTTTTGAGAGTGATTCTGTAATAATCCGCACTTGGTGCCTGGGTAAACGGCAAAAGTGAAAAAAAAAAAAGAAAAATGTAAACAACAAACGGCAAAAACCACGACTACAAACTGATGAAAGCAAGGTGCCGGACCTGTGGCCAAGATCTGGATCCGGGAAAAGGGGGGGGGGGGGGGGGGAGGGATCTGGATCAGTAAAATCTTGTACAAGATAAACTAGTAGTTTCCATTGGAAAGTGAAGTGCTGCGAGTAAAGCTTATACAGAAGAAGACTTGTTTGGGGCTATCTCGTTAATCGCATGTACTTTAGGTAAGGAACAAATGAGCGACTTGATCTATTTTGCCATTGGATTAACTTGGCTAATATATATGCCTTTCGAATGGCAAAACGCACGGCTGACTGAACGGATGAACGCGAAGTATGAATAAAGCCGTTTCTGATGGCTCAAAACGGGAAAGTTTGCAGAGATTAGCGACCTTTAATTCTCTCTCTCAAAACTATCGACTATGGTCTACGTGGAATTGAAGGCGTTGGAGCGAATTTACGGCCGATTTCCTTGGGGGGATCCGATCGGTTCGATGAGTGGAGTACTCTCACTTTCAGAGGGAGGAAGAAACAGTTGAACTAAAAATCGCTGGAATCGCGAATCGACCCCAAAACCACTCACTGAGACACAAGTAAACACACAAAGAAGTTCAGGTGAACCAGTTTTATTCAAATATCGTTCCTAATTTTACGCTCAAATTCGAAGTGAATTTTCCCAATACAAATCTTTATAATTTCGCTATTACGCAACAGAGTACCACGACGTTTATCATTTGAGCTTAGGCTACTTGCACTACCAGATGGTACGTTGTGACAAAAGGCAGACAGTATCCGGCCTCTCGTGACCTTTTTTCTTTTGTGAAAGTGCCGATTGTCTAGAGGCAAAGAGACCTTTCTATGATGTTTTCTGGGAAACCCCGTGATTTGAGGCGTTGTTTGAATTTTAAAACCCTCTCTTCAAATGTTTTCTTTTTTTATTAAGCAATCTTATTGCTTTCGCCTTTAATGAATCCATATTTTACGCCTGGTGGGTGGCGTGAGGCGATGTGTGTGTACTGAAAGGTCTCTGTCGGCTTGAAGTGAGTGTTGATATCCAAGATGGAATCTTTTGTGAATCTTTTCCCTTTATTAAAACACTGTGGTGACAATCTAGTTAAATGCTGTTTTCTTTTTTGATATTTTTCTCGATTTTTTCCCTACTAACTCGAAGTCCAACTCGAAGTCCAACTCGAAGTCCAACTCGAAATCCAACTCGAAGTCCAACTCGAAGTCCAACTCGAACTCGAACTCGAACTCGAACTCGAAGTCCAACTCGAGGTATCATTACTCCCTACTTGGGTCGTCATGCAAAGAAGCGTGTTGCAAATTATTTTTCCTGTTTCACTACAATTTAAGAATTTGAAATTTTGTAATAGGCTAGTTCTGTGCTACTGAGTGAAATTTAATGTCCTAGGGCGCTTTCCATTCAACCAAAAATTCCGGAAATTCCGGGTTGGGAAGCGAATGGAACGGAAATTTCCCGGAATAAAATTCCGGAATTTTGGGACAACCTCGCCCAGTTTCTCCGAGCCGGAATCGAGCGTCTTAATATCAGTGCACGGCTGTGCACGGCGTGTTTAATTTGTTTTTCACCGAAAGCTTACAGCTGTTACTCAAGCATGATAGCTCACGTAACATAGCTAGTACAACAGCAGAAATGGCCACAGCTAGGACTGGTAAGTAGCACAGAAATGCTTATAAGCTTATGTATTAAACGAATGTAATAAGTCGCGTGCACAAAGTAGTCGCCGACTCGATTTTAAAAAATTCCTTCGCATGTAACAGCTAGCTGCACTGAAAAAAATAATATCATCGTTTTCGCTTAAAATATCGTTCGTTTTAACTTCAGAGTCATCGAACAACTTCAGAGCAAGTAAAAGAGGCAACGAGTCCGCCATTTGTTTTGCTTTGGTTTATTTTGTATTTTCGCGCGAAACTTGGAACGTAACGGCCTGGAACAACCAACCGGAAAATGCTGTTCCATTCGCCACACGGAATACCCGGAATTTCAAACTGGAATTTTTAATCGAATGGAAAGCGCCCCTATTTTTCTTTCCTTTCTGGGTCTGTTTTATTTGCAAGTGTTTAGGATACTTTAGAAGTAAATCATCGACTATATAAATGAACAAATATTGTCAGATAGAACGGTTTTCAACCGAGCATTGGAAATAATTTCGCAATTGCTTTAGTTTTGCATTGCTACGCTTTGTGATTTGCTTAAAAAAATCTCGCGCCACTTTATCAACCAATCAGAAGTAAAACCAAAACCAATCGTGACTTGCACCCACGCATTTTCCCGCGCTTTTTGATAGCTGCATGTATTTGTTACGAGTTCTGATTGGCTCATTGGATTGTTTGCGTCTCTTACAAGTGATTGGCCAGAGTCATTACTTTGGTGTTTGTTTTACAACACTCGATTTAAAACCTCTCAAATAAGGGCTGGTTCCCACTATCGACGTAATCGGAAGTGGAGTCGGAGTCGGAAGCGTTAAAGCTGGTTCCCACTGGCAACGGAAGCGACGGAAGCAGAAGCAGAATCAGCAGAAAAAGTAAACCTTCTATTCCTTCCGATTTCGACTCCGATTATGACTCCGTTTTTTTATTTGCACTAAAATGTAAGTCTCTTTACGTGTCTGACTCTGACTGCGCTTCCGATTACGTCGCTAGTGGGAACCAACCCTTGAAACGTTTTGTTGGCGTGCACAATGCTGAATCCACCTTTGGCGAAGCCGCGAGGGGAATGGAGAGGAGGAGAAGAGAGGAATGGAGAGGTCTTTCTCCCCTCGCGGCTTCGCCGCTAGCGAATTCAGCATCGCGCGCGCCAACCAAAAAAAACAAACGCCAACTACGCAGGCTATTGAATCTATTTTGTATGTGTACCTGTTAAGTCGAGATTCTCCACTTTAAGACTTGTATTTTCAGACTGAAGTCCTATAAGAGTGAACATATATGTACAGTGATGAGTGAAACTTGAAAAACAAACTATCTTAAATTTGGGAAACGTTTTAGTTACACACACTCACTTTTGTTCTTGTCAAGAAGAAGCATTTCTAAAGATTTGGGAGTTGCTTTCTGAAAGGTAAAAGAAATGGACATGAACACCTTAGTCTACAACTTACAGCTGCAACAAATGGATAAAAAACTCAGAATTTTTTTTGTAAAGGAATAATGATTTCCACACACCATTTTTTCGCTCTCTCCTTCTCCCTCACTCGTGGAAAACTCAACAGACTTCAGGATGCTGCAAGGAGAAAATGGAAGATTTTGTCCAAATTATGTTAAATACAATCTGAACAAAACCCTGACAGCCGCAAGTAGTTCAGGTGGGATTCAATGTTGCGTTGGTCGAAAAATGGGAAAAATTGAAACTTCCCACAGTGATTTTTTGTTCACTTTTTTTACAATCTGTCAAGAATTAGTAAAGAAAATTATCTAACCACAAAAAGTAGGCGTAACCGACCCTCCAAGTGAAGTTACAACAATGGCTACCACCCCTTTATGTGTTCAGATGTTTTTCCAAAGTGCGCACTCGTGCATGGCGTAGCATGGCATTGCGACAGGGATTGTGTGCGCAGTAAGGATGCAAATAAACAATTAGCACATATGTAAGAAACTGAGAAAGATCTTGACAAATTTATTACATATAGATATTCCTAGTAAAAGTTTCATGTTAATGTATGTATATGATTAGTACTTTGACCACTCTTGTAATTTAGCTGAGAAGCTACGAAAAGAGTAATTAAACTGATTATTATTATTATTATTATTGATCTCCTTTTGAAGCAAAATTTAAAGTTTTTTTATGTCAAGTAATATGCTTCAAACCTTAGCTCTCTTTGTATTTCTTCATAGTTACTTTGCTCATCAAGTTTTGCCTCCTAGAGAAAAAACAACTTACAGTGAATAATAGATACAGATCCCAATAACGTGATTTTCATATTACTTCAATTATTTAATAATCCAATCAGCAATTTTAACTGAACAACTTTTCAATTCCAATAACCCTGACGTGAAAAATATCAGGATTGAATGCAACATTCAGATGGTGTCAAATAGGGTAAATTCATTACTTTCAAAGAAACACATTAATTCAGGTGTTGATTAACAGTACGTAAAATCTCTTTTCCTTACAAAAAATTAATAAACAAATTAAAGAGAAAAAACAAAACTGTACCAATTGTTGTAGTGCAGTCGTTTTGCTTGCAAGAAGATCTTCTAATCTGCTGATCTGTCAAGAAAATGAAATTAAAAATGCAATGAAAAACCAAACATCTAGTTAATCAAAGGCCCCTTAAGGGCCATCTCATGAATATGAAACAACGTAAGGTTAAGTCCACAGATCGGTTTTAATTTTCCATACTGAGTTTGAAGTCAAAGAATTGAAGAGTAAAACAGATTTAAAATGACAAAAATATCTTGCATGAGGCATTGTGTGAAACAAGACTGTCTAGACAACTGAATTACATAATTGACTGAATGACTGAATTAAAATACAGCAATCATCTTTTAACACGTAATACACTGGGGAATTAAAAAAGTTAACACATGACGGAACAAGTGAAAATTTGCATATCTGTTCCTGTATACTATATCTCGCTCAACAAGGAAAAGGTTAGGGTCAGAGTTACTGTAGGTTAGACTACAAGCTTCTGTACCTCGTTTGCCCCAGATTCTTTTAATCTGCTCTGTGTCACTTGCAAATGCTGCACATCACTTACTAACTGGGAGATCTGAATCAAAAGGAGAAGTCAATATCAAAATCAGAATGTGGATCATTTGTTATCTGAGTTTGTTGAACATTTTATGGACCACAGTCTGATTATAAAATAAATGGATGTGTCTACAGTACAGAAGGTCATCCTGTGATGGTCTAGTCTGTGGTAAGCCTGTTTCACTTGCAATCTCAAGGTCTGCACACATGATTCAACATTCCACATAATACAGAAATCAAACATGACTGTAAATCTGTGGAACACTGTATGTAAAATAACTCTTCCACATAGTTTCCTTAGTCTGTGCTCTTTTAAAGTTTTTCTTACTCAATTGTATTCCTCTTCAGTTAATTCTGTTTTTTTTTATGTAGCACTGTACAGCTGCACTGCATGTTGTGTATGTGGTCGCTATTTCGTACCTGCCCCTGTCACTCTAATTTAATTTCTTAATTTTGTTATTAACTTTTAGTCCCTTATTTAACTATATTTTAAGTTTCTTGGGTAGGTGCCTCGTATGGGGCTTCGCATCCCATTCGTGCCTTTTCCTTTGGTCCATATTATTTTTTTTAAGTTTGTGTCCAACGAAGTTGAAAAAAAAATCCACTTCAAAATTACACTGTGTATGCCAGAATTTGTTGGGTGTAACATTGCTAACAACAAACTAAACGTCGGACAACAACCATGGGAGGCTATCCTGTGTAGTCGGCAACCTCAAAAGTTAATACAGCCCTGTAAGTAATTGCATAATACTCTGCATGTAAGGGACGAATGATGCTACACAGAAAATTGTTGCAAAACTAACCTGCCTCTCTTTGGCTGCTAACTCATGTTCCAAGCTTGAGCGTGAGATTGCATCAATTGTCTCAGACTATAATCAGTGGCAGATGATTAATACAAAGTATGTTGCAAAAAATAATATTTACTATAAAAACTCTTAGAGATTTCCCCATTATTTCATTGTTGAAAAGCATGGTTAATTTATGCTTGCAATTATTTAAATGAGGGGGTGGGGGGGTCCAAACCCTTACCCTTTCATATACCATTTTTGACAGAAAAGGTACCCCTTTCATATACCTTTCATTGAAAATGGCACCCCTTTTGTATAGCCTAAAGTTACATACATCTGTTTGATATATTTTGAAAGTCTCTTTTATAATACTTAAATGGTAGTTTTCCCTACCTTTTTATGCTTCAACTAGTGTTTTTGCTACCCTTTCCTATTCTTTGTGAAATCCCTACCCTTACATATACTTCAGCTTATGAAATCCCAAGCCTTTCATATACCTCCAGCCTAAAAAAGGTACCCCTTTTGGGCGGAGCATCCCCGTATAGCCCATTATAGGGAGTACCCCCCCCCCCCCCGGGGGGTGGTTGGACATATGAATGGACACATGAATAGATGGGCACATATGGATGTGTGCATTTCATGAAGGAATCATGGTTGATTGCTAAACAGAAAAACTCAGAAAATGTAATCTTACCATATTTGGTCTTTGCCCATCACTAGCATTCTGAAACACAATGAAACATCCAGAGATTCTGTAGAAGTTTCCACACGAGTCTAAAATAACTAGTAAAGATGTGTTGTAGTTTGTGAAAAAGGCAACAGACTCATGCAGAACTAACCTGTAATGCATTCTGTGCAGTGACAAGCTCTTCTCGTAAGGATTCAACTTGCCGTTCAGCACCGGCTGCTCTCTAGTGCAAAAAAAAAAAAAAAAAATGCAATAAAAACAACAACAATAAATAAATCACATTTGGAAAAGTTAACAGTCATGTATATATGAGACCTTATGTGTCATACATATTATAATAGCGAAGCGCACAATTACTATTTATAGAACTAAAACTCAGACAAACAAACCAAAAGTGACTCTCGGGGGATTCCTAATAACGAATTTCTATTGTCAGAAATGCAAGAATAAACAAGAATAAATTATAAACTCAGACAAACACGAGTACTGACGTCATCTGTGTGCTTTGCTATTGTGCAAGCTCAATATGTTACAACATGTACATGTATAGGACTGTCAATAATGGCTTTGGGGTGACAATTTTCCACAGCTGTTATATGTTTGAATCCCGGCTACTTTCAATTCATTTGATACAAAAACAAACGCTGACAAAACCAGAAACCACTGAATTTTCCATGGCTTCTTTGAATCTAAACTTCCCTGCCTACGTACCTGTAAAAAATAAGTGACAGTCGTGCACGTACTAAATAAAGAAAAATAAAATATTGTGACAAGAACTTTACCTGATTTGCCCTTTCTACATCTGCTTCTAATATTTCAATCTCTGAAGACCTTAAGAAACACAGAAGAGAAATTCATTCATCAAATTATACTTTGTACAGACAGTGTATAATTATAAGTTATATAACAATATGAACATCATATTTTAATTATGCATTACAACTTTGAACTTTCTTGTTGGAATGTGAACTTTAGAACTTCAGAACTTTCTTGAGTAAAGACCCAATGTACATGTATCTTTGTACAGGATAAATAACTGAACAATAATACACATGTATCATCATATATTTGATTATTTTGTGGTTTAAGCTACATGTGTAGGTGGAGGGACAGATTAGAACACTGATTATTTTCACTACATGACTGTGGACTGCTAACAGTTTGTTGAAAAAAAAAATCAATAACACTTAAGAAGTCTGTAACAGCTAGAAAAATAATTAGGGAGCAAAGTTCCCAGTAATATGGCCACTGGGATTGACTCCCAGAACCTTCATCCTCAGCATGTTTTTGTTTTTTTGTTTTGCACCATGCTCCAGTCCAACAGTTTTTTTTTTTTGGAAACTCTGGCTTTCCTCCCTACATAAAAACAATTGAAAGGCTCCCGGCAAGAACGTCCTAAGTATGTTTTTGGCAACTTTCACTATAATTGTATGTTTTAGGCCTATAAATTAAAAGCACAGTTTTGTCAAATTAATGATTCATTATTGTTAAGGTACTTAAAACTGATCCAAAATGGGGAAGAAAATCCACATCTTTGAGAAAATGTTTTGGGCCCCTATGACATCCGATGGCCCCCAGGACACCCTACGTATCTTTTCAAAAAAAAAAAATTCTGTTTGAAGATAGAAGATTTGTTGACCTGGTTTAAATCCTTTCAGTCATATTTACATGATCCAGTCATAATTTTGGCAAGTGAGTCCATTTTGAGGCCAAAAATCCAAGATTTCAGTGAAAATTTTTCAAAAAAGTTCTTATAGGATGTTCTTGCAGGGAGCCTTTCAATTATTTTTCATTCATAAATTTATGAGCAGCTAGTCTAGGGTACCAGGTACACTGTACCTTGCAGCAGCCACTTCATCAAACTTGGCTTTTACATCAAACAGTTCTGATTGAGTACTGTCCAGTGCTAGAAAGTAACCACCTCAGACATTTATTTCCGCATTTAAAAATATTAAGCTTCCAGGTTTAAAAAAAAATACAGACCAATTTTCCATTGAAATGAGAGAAAACGGCTAGGCTTACTGTCCCGCATACGACCTTACCTTACTTTAAAAGCTGCCAAATGTGTATACAATTGTTTAGTATATCCAATTTTTAATTATACTGATACAGTCTGGGGTGAATTATCAGTTGGCTGTAGCAAAAACTTGCAACATCTTCAAAATAGGGCAGCACGTATTATATTAAGAAGGGATAGGACAGAAGAAGCATTTCAGATATTAGATTGGGTCACGTTAGAAACACATAGGAAAATCCCTAAGTGTATTCTAGTATTTAAATGCTTACATAAATTAGTTCCTGAATATCTGTGTAATTATTTTACTAGAAATTGTAACGTTCATAATTACAATACTAGGCAAAGAAATGATTTACATTTACCCAAACCTAAACTAAGCTTAGGGAAATGAACTTTTAGATTTTCAGGCTTGGTCCTATTTAATAATTTACCAGCAAAAATAAAGCAGGCAACATCGCTTATTAATTTTAAGAAATACATCAAAGAACACTTTTATTAAGACTTGCTCTTTATTAATGTTACGACTTAGTGTAACTAGTGAAGTTATTTTAAGGTTTTTAATAGGAATATATTGTATGTATAAAGTTTATTTTTTTAACGTTTATTTTTATATAATTTAAATTAAAATTAGCATTATTATATTAGTTTAATTAGGATAAGTTATTTCTTGTATATATTCATCTTTTACAATAATTTATAATGTAATTAGTTTAATGATATATTAATTACGCAGGGCCCCAATGGATATCAGTCTAGAGCTGAATGGGTTACCCTTACTACTAGAAAGCCAGCAAATATAAAAAAACAAAATTGAATTAATGGAAATTAAAAATAAAAATCAGAATTAAAATCAAAATTTGAAAGGTAGCTGACAACACTCACCGAGACCTTGATTATTCTGTCCAGATAATCATAAAAATCGAATCTAATAATTTTTCATTATTCATTGTTTTAAGGAAAATAACGACAAATGCACTGTTGCACTGGTTACAGTTTATTATTTTCCAAAAAGAATAGAATTCAACACCTGTGAACTTGCTGAAAGATTAGTGAATAAATAATCTGTTTAAGGTTAGCTGATTTTCAGAATTAACTGTAGGCTCTTAGCCAATGAGAAAACAGATAGTGACTACAATGTATAATAATATGAAAATTTTTATGGCACCTTGCATTGAATGCAGACTTCAACATACAGTGTATTGCCAAGTAATGAAATCTGTAACATTAAATAGTTACATGCACAAGTCAATGGAATATGACCACAAGCCTTACCAGCCTGGAGAGTTGCAGCTTTGTGCTCTGCTTCACCCAACTTTTTAGCTACAGAAACCTGTTTTTCTTGCAGAGCATTCTCTTTATCAGAAAACATCTTCTGCATGTCTTTCTCTTTTTCTTTCACTCTTGCCTGCAGTGAAGTTAGAAATGAATAGACTTCTGGCAATGCAACAAATTGATACATCAAGATGCACAGCATGTACATGTATTTAACAATACATTACGACACTCACTATTAATTATTAACATCAGTCCTTAACATAATTATTCAGTACAGTTAGCATTTGGACATTTGTTATTATTAAAGTTTTGTTAGCATCAACTCTGGCAGTCTGCAGTTAGTCGCTAACCCCTGTTGACAAACCTGGTATAATCATTGGTAATTTTCATTTTAGAGCACTTTTCAATAATATTTTTTTTTTTATTATTGTGTGTAAAAAAAACAAAACCAAAGTAATCACTCTCACTGGCTAATCACAACATGAGCAGATAATCCGATAAACCAGTCAAAACTTGCATCAAATATGTGCCGCACTAAGTGTGGGAAAATGAAATTATGCGAGCAAGTCACAATATTATTGGTTATAGTTTTACTTCTGATAATATTTGCTTTAAAAACTGGTGCAACAATTTTTAGCCATTAAAGGGACACTGTCCCGGCTGAAATAACATGTTTTTCATGAACTGTAATCCACTTCAATCCTTGCGATCCTGCACTTTATCTCCAAACTATTGCTTTTATTTTGCTCTATAGAATCTTTTTATCCAACTAAGTTGTATATTTGGTGGTATTTGGCAATATAACATGGAAATGGAAGCTCAGCAAAATTTTGCTATTTTAGCGGGACAGTGTCCCTTTAACAAAGTGTACAATCCCAAGCATGTATAGATATGCAAAGCAATTGCAAAATTACTTTCAATCGAAAAGAGCTCTTATTGGCATTAAATGATGATGACAGCTGAATCCCTTTGAAAGACCACTCTATTAGGAGACCAACTCTCTTCAGGAACCATCTGCATGACATCCCATTTTAATAATTTTCTGTCTGAGAATGCTAGCTATACAGCCATGTATTTTGAAACTCTGACCTGTTTAAGTTTCCTTCTCCTCTAATTAGCAAACTTTCCTGACCCTTAAACTGGATGCTTACATGTTTATCATTAATTAATAAATAAAAGATATCAATTGACAGCCATTGTACCTGAACTCTGTCTTCCATTTTGTCCTCATATTCTCTCAGTTTCTCTTTAAGTCTGTTGATGGTTACCTCTGCAAAACACAATAATGCACATGAAAGTTAGCTCACATACATGTATGTATCTGGCAAGCTTTGTCTTGGAGCCACTGATGGATAAGGAATTACACTGTCCTATTATTATTTTTTTACCTTGATTTTTAACCTCAGCAAATTCTGTATTGTATTCCTCTAATGTTTCTCTCAGCTGTTTATTTTCGATCTCATAGTCCTATAATCAAAATATTAAATATTTCATGTTTACTATAAAGCAGTTTACTAGACATTTCCACAAATCAACCAGGATGTAGCAGGTTTGTCATTGGTAGTCAGCAACCAGCTATTAGGGCCGACAACTGTGATGTTGACCAGTAACTCAAGGTTTGAAAATGACTTAACGACAACAGCAATGGGAGTGTATCTTGAGTTTATGACCGACGACTTTCCTTGGGGAGCCAGCTACCCAATAACAGCCATGATATAGATGTTGTGGTGCAATTTCGTCTTGGTGCAAATTTTATTTTCGTTTGTTTAAAACTCTTTATTATACATTATAATCATACATTACCATACCCAAAAACAAAGGAAAATAAAATTTGCACCAAGGACAAAATTGCACCACAACATAGACAACAGTAAAATGTAAATTAATGGAACTACATATTAACATCTACATGTATACATGTATGTTGTGGTTAAACTCATCACCAATAGATGAGCTTGGGGAAGGTGCCTTAGATATGGTGGAGCCAGGCCTGATTTGAGTCACGCATGCAGGTATCCATGGTAACCACCGGGCACCATCACACTGATGAATCAGTGGAGATACTTATTAACCCACATACTTACCAAGACAGAGAAAGGGACAGCAGAAAGTGAAACAACGAGCATAAGGGCTAAACCTAAACTGCACGTCCGCACACAGCTGGAACACAGATCACTTCCAGCCCCTGAAAATCCCACAAATGTGCAACCCCGTGTGTGTGGCTACCACGGGGAGCTGTTGACCAACATTAGCTTGAGTCTAATTTAGCCTAAATTTCATTTCTCGCACACAACTGGGAGCCATGACAAGTTGAAAGACGCAACCTGTCCTTTATTAACACAACCACTACAGTAACTATCACGTTACAATTTTGCCAAAAACAGAAAATTAACAGATTTTCTATTATATGAGTACATTACAACTTCAAAAAACATAAATGAACTTGAAAAACACTTAAAAGGGGTGGGTGGGAGGGGCAGGTCAGGCAATGGTGGATGGCAACAAACAACTTACCTCGCACAAACCATGTGACCTAAAACCCCACACACTAGAACCCAGACTCTTAGCCGTGTGTGAGAAAAACGTTTTCCACTCCATTCGTTCCTCAGCCAGTGGAAAACCACACTTTGAAACAAAAATTAAACTGGTTTGAAATTTTCAAACCGAAGAAAAATTTGAACCACAACATGTACAGTGTACATGTACATTGTGTGTTTTGTATACACCAAATTGAATAAACGTTGACTCGTGAAAAGCATAAACCATGAACGATGAGACAGAATGGTATTCTGGGTAGGCAGCATTGGCAAGCTAGTAATATTCTATTTCTTGATAATCAAGATGTTTTCTTCGTTTGAGACATTTAAGAGCATGATTTATGCATCCTGTGTTAATATAATGTATATTCTGTCACAGACGAAGATTATATTTTTTTCAACTTCCCAGTAAACCTTTGGGTCGCATCGTTCATGGTTTATGCTTTTCACCCAACAACGTTTCTTCAATTTGGTGTATCATCTAGTTCTAATCACAAAGGAATTGATTCCCCAGGAATAAAAAAAAGTTACCTGAAGTTTGGAAACTTTTTGCTGTTGAAGAACAGACTGTTCAAGTATTGGCAATGGATCTGAGAAATGAATTAAATAGTTAAGAAATAGAACACTTTCCGTGTTTCCATAAAGTTATGGTAACACTAGAGGAAGTTTGGAGAAAATAACATGGAAACACCATAAGGCTTGCTTTTCTACAGCGGATGTTTGTGATCTTCACAGTGATCTTATATCATTTAGAATATTGTTTAGACATCATGTCTTTTTTCCACGTTCGACGCATCGAACGGGGAAAAAAGACGTGATGTCTAAACAATATTCTAAATGTTCCAACACGTTCTTGGCTTCGGCTCATGAAATTTCACTACGATCTTATATCAATATGCAATAAATTATTGAAAAGAGACCTTGACTGAAAAAAATTCAAACTTGACCAAGATTTTTTTCAGGTTTCATTTCAACTACATAAGTTGATAAGACCACTGCGAGGATCACAAACATCACTGTCTCATGAATACAGTGTATGTTTCATCTGGAGTTCACATATTATTTTCATAAAATTATATTCCCATTCAAAGATACATGTGTAATCAAGACAAGGTTTACATGTATTTATTTATAACGACTTAAATATTTATGTACAACAGTGCAACCAATAACTGAATACATTATTGTACCTGGGACATCCACCAGTTTCTTGTAAATTGAAAGAAAAGCAGTTTCAGATGCTTTACTTCTTTTTGAAAGAGCATCAATCTGAAGAAGACGAAGAATGAAATAATATTAATATTTTTTAAGAGTCAATGTAACATACAATTCACGCAAATCAGTCATAACTCTGATTAAAAGAAACTTTATATATTTTACACATTTAAAATACCTCAGCTTGGAAACTCTTTAAAAGTGGTGCTATTTTTTTCCTTATGTCCTGAAAAAAGATAAAAATAAACAATGATTACACATCCAGGGTAATTAGTTTACATGTAACAATCAGCTCTACATGTACATGTACATCAGCCTTAAATAAGCAACAGCTGTACATGTATGTGATCAATACTTCAAGCAAGTTTATATAGGGTACTTAAGACTTATTTGTACTGGTATAGTTTAAAGTGAACATGAAGATGTTAGTGAAATTTCATTACTGTTTCATTTTAGGGTTTCATGTTCAATGTTTATATCACCTTTATTTCATTTCAGTCATTTTCCTCTAATGTGCAAAGAGGATCCACTATTTTTAGTGGTTTGGAAAATCCTGCTAGGGCCTGACATTTGCGACATACTGAGTGCGGTCAAAAAGGTATTTGTGATGTCATTCATGTGTTTGATCAGAAGATCACAACAAAATATGGCAGAAAAGGGGATGAACCCCAGGGCTAAAATACTCATCACTTTCAGCCATATTCAATCGAAATAATCCTTCCACATGTTGCCAAAACTCCACTGTAAAACAAGTGACGCACTCAGTTGTAAACACGCCAATGACATCACTAGAACCCAGGTAGTTCTCTAATATGCCCAAAATTGTGTCGCTTGTTAAAATATGTTCCCGCCATTTCAAGTGACTTATTTTCTCATAAAAATAATTCTTGAAACACCTATTTTCAGATTACTGAAAAAAGTGGTAGTTAAATTCACTTGAGAGGTGACAAAATTACAGGAAGATTTCTCCCCCAGTTTTCCGAATAAGTGTCATGCAATTGACAATAACTACTTACACAATAATCTTACATATAGATAAGCTTAAATAAATATATAAATATTTATTCTTCGAAAATAAAAAAAAAATAAACGGATAAGATAAGCTTAATTTTCTAGCTTACCTTTCTATTAAAATTTTAGGCTTACCTCAGGGGTATTCTTTTTAAAATCGCGGCTGAGCTCAACAAGCTTCTTTCTAGAAATGTCGGATTCATCTTGGCGCTCTGCTAGTTCTGCTGCGGTTGTATCTAACGATTTCTATCAAAAGTAAGACAGATAAGAAATATAGCAAGTCGTCAAAAAATTAACATATAGCATCTTTTAATTTATTTTCTGCACTCGCTCAAGTAAGCTTTTTCCAATCTTTGATATCACCTTCAAAGTACTACATAATCCATTTTCCTTGGTGCTCTTACCTGAAGCTCTGGGAGGGAAAATTCTTTCCAAAAATTTCTCATAGAAACGAACGATGAAGCCGCCATATTTGTTTTTGATCGCCAACTCGGCGTCATGCGCAGTGACTGACTAACAAGTGTTTCTCTCCATTCTCGACCCCAGAGCTCTCGGTCTGGAACCGCGCAAAAGAGAAGAGCTCTGGGGTCGAGAATGGTTTCCGTCACAATAAAATAACGCTTTTGATTGGTGTACATCTTCAACCAATCAAAAACGAGTTTCACATTTCCAGTGAAATTCGCGGGAAGGAGCAAACATGGCGGCAATGGCAGCTTGCTTTCCAAAAAGCCCCGATCCTATTTCTCGCCACCGTTCGCAGTACAAATGTAGCACACCGCCCTGGAAAGAACAGTACAGAAAGGTGATATATATATTTTACGTTCATATGCGATATTTATTTGTGTTTATATGTATTTTGGAGATTACAAATCGAAGGTTTGTTGATTTCATCATTTCACGATGCATGACTTCATTTCGTCGACTCCAGTTTCTTGGCCGCCCATAGACACAAATTGTTGTTAATTTCCCAGCTGAAAGACTTGTCGTGCTAGTTTAATAGCTATATGTTGAACATTCGTTTTACTTGTCTTCTAAAAACTGTCAACAATTATTTTACACGATTTTTTGTCTGAAGCTCAAAACACCTGACCATATGGAAAGTAACTTATATTAAAAGAGCCCAACTCTTTCTGCTATCCATGATCTGACCTAATAAGGCTTTAACCTTCTTGTGATAAACGTAGGAAAACCTGCTCATGGCCTTAGTGATTTAATTTTAAAGTATGCGTAACAGTACCCAACAAATGACAAGAAATATGGCTCATCCTCGGTGTAAGAACCTGTGAAACTCACGAGTGACTTAAAACAAAGAAAACAAAAGGCATAAAACAGTAGAGTCAACTGGGAATGCAATACTACAGAGGTGAAAAACAAAGGAAAAAGTCACAGGTTCTTACACCGAGGTAAACCCAGAAATATCCATAAGGATGGCCATGGAGTGAAGTGAAGATAAAGGGATATTGGCCAAACTTGACAACTTTTTGTTTGAACATTATTTATTTTGTAAGTCTTACTTTGGTCTGTGTCATTATTTAATGTTTGTTTTCCTGGTTCTCAAAACTTGACCAAAAGTAGAGTAGGCTATATGGTATCGGTCACCTTCATTAATTAATTTGTTATCGCAGTATCACAGGTTTAAATTTTTGCAAACCTTTGAAAATGCCACAAAAATAAAAATTAACACCCACATGAAAACTTAAGGCATAAGGGTACTGTAGTGTACTTTCAGTATAGCTTACATGATGTATCTAGGCGTGCATAGGTTCTGGGGATTGATTATTAAAAGCATGGCGGATTAGATTCGGAGTTGTTTGTGTTATGACTAATAATCCATTTGCATCGGTTTCAATACGCGATAAGGACACGACATCTGGCGACGAGGATATTCTTTTAGGTCAACACAGTTGAAATATGGCCACAATCAAGGTGGATGATCTACTAACAAGTGTAAAACCGTTCGACCCGAATGGCGAACCGTCAAGCATTGGCAGGCGATGGCAGCGATGGCTTAAAAGTTTTTCGTTATATGCTGATAGTAAAGGCCTCATCATCCAAGCAGACAAAGCTGATAATAAAGTACAAAGAAGAGCACTACTTCTGCATTGTGCCGGGGAACACGTTCAAGAAATCTTCGAGACTTTGGCTGACACGGGCACAGGTGCCGAGTATGAGAAAGCCGTGAATGCGTTGAACGAGTATTTCATTCCGAAGGTAAATTCCACATACCAAAATCATGTTTTCCGAAGTATGGAACAGCGAGAGGATGAAACGGTGGCTCAGTTTGTGACAAGGTTACGACAGGTTGTGAAAGATTGCGATTATGGTGATCAGGCAGATAATCAAATTCGAGATCAAGTTGTTCAGCGGTGTACATCTCACGATTTAAGACGGAAATTGCTAGAAAAAGGTGACACACTAACCCTAGATGTTCTACTCAAGACTGCAGCATCATATGAAGCTGTGCAAGCTCAGCTGGAGAGTATGAAGAGTAAAAATATTAACGTGAATCGGATTCGCGACTCGGGCCAAAACAAGCATCATCATCATAAAGGAAAGAAGACATCGGGTGAGCCTGGAAACAAAACATGTTATAGATGTGGCTACTCAGGACATTTTGGACGAGACCCTGAATGCCCTGCTAAAGGAAAAACTTGCAAGACATGTGGTGGTGCTGATCATTTTGCTTCGCAATGCAAAACAAAGCCTGGCAAACTTAGAAATGATAAGAAGCCAAAAGAGAAGAAGAAGGTGAGATACATGCAGGGAGGAGATGATGACGAGGAAGATGAGTATGCATTCACTGTTACAGCCATGCTCCGTCACGCGTGACCAGTATTTTTGAAAATTGAATGGAGTTTTCAAGATTACGCGTCGGTTTTGAAAATTCCTTCCGAGATTCGGAATTCCCGTGAGAATTTTATCGCATTTTCGGAAACAAAGAGCAACAAAATATCATTTTGTTTGAAATGTTACATATCCGAACAATATTAGGTTTTTTCATGCGTGCAGCGAAGTTATTTTCCGTTAATTCGTGACTTTCAAAGTGTTTTCCACAGAGATCTTCAAGGTTTCATTGAAATCTCGGACGTTACAAAGAAATATTCAAATGTTCATTTCATTCTCTAGATTACTGGTCACGCGTGACGGAGCATGGCTGTAAATCCGCATCGCAGCCTGAAAAAGTGGAGGTTATTGTGGGTGGATGCAGTGTGAAAATGGTGATTGATTCCGGGGCAAGCACTAACATTGTGGACAAAGGCTTATGGAGTGAGCTGAAGCAGCAGAAGGTTGTCTGTGTATCCAAGAAGTGTGACAAGAAGCTTTATGCCTACGGAAGCAAGGAGCCGTTGAAAGTTCTGGGTGTGTTTTCAGCATTGACAAAAGTAGCTGAGAATGAAGTTCAAGCTGAATTTGTTGTCATTGATGGTGAAGGAGAAGCACTACTTGGAAGAGAAACCGCGTTGCAACTAGGGGTGTTAAAGTTAGGTGTTCCAGTTTATACGGTTAAGTCCAAAGAAGCGATCATGTCTGATTACAAAGAAGTATTCAATGGTGTGGGCAAGTTGAAAGACTATCAGGTCAAGTTACATGTGAATCCCGATGTACCCCCAGTGGCTCAGCCAGTTAGGCGCACTCCATTCAGCCTCCATGACAAGGTGAAGAAGAAGGTTGAGGAACTTGTAGATATGGATATTATCGAGCCAGTAGAGGGCCCAACACCATGGGTTAGCCCGGTAGTGGTGGTACCAAAACAGAATGATGAAATTCGTCTATGTGTGGACATGCGTAGAGCAAATGAAGCCATAATCAGAGAACGCTACCCCATACCTACCGTGGATGAAGTACTTGAAAGCCTCAACCAAAGCGCAGTGTTTAGTAAGCTCGATTTAAAATGGGGCTATCATCAGCTAGAACTCCATCCAGATTCCCGTGGCATTACTACCTTCATCACTCATTGTGGACTGTTTCAATACAAACGCCTCATGTTTGGAATTAGTTCAGCCCCAGAAGTCTATCAGCATGTTATTCAGCAAGTACTTAGTGACTGTGAGGGCATTGCAAACATCTCTGATGACATAATTGTGCATGGGAAAACCACTGAGGAGCATGACGAGAGATTAAAGAGAGTGTTAGAGAAACTGAAAGAGAAGAACCTGACACTAAATGCTGAAAAGTGCATGTTTCACATGACCCGACTAGTGTTTATGGGACTCATGTTAACAGACAAGGGCATTGGACCAACTGAAGAAAAAGTGAAAGCAATTGTTGATGCAAGAGAGCCGCAGAATGCCTCAGAAGTCAGAAGCTTCCTGGGACTAGCTAACTACAATGCACGGTTTATCCCAGATTTTGCGACAGTTGCTGAACCCTTGCGTAGATTGACCAAGAAAGGCGTGTGTTTTGAGTTCGGAGATGAGCAGAGAAGAGCATTCAATGAGCTGAAAAGCAGACTTGCAAGTGCAGAAACCCTTGGCTATTTTGACAAAGATGCCAGGACACTAATCGTAGCAGATGCGAGCCCAGTAGGTCTTGGTGCGGTACTTATTCAGGAACAACACGGAAGAAAGAGAGTCATCAGCTATGCAAGCAAAAGTCTAAGTGACGTGGAAAAAAGGTATTCTCAGACCGAGAAAGAAGCTTTGGCCGTTGTTTGGGCGTGCGAGCGTTTGGCATTGAATTTGAACTGTACACGGATCACAAGCCATTGGAGACAATATACTCAAGCAGATCAAAGCCGTGCGCAAGAATTGAGCGATGGATTCTGAGATTACAACCTTACAAGTTCAAAGTAAAATACTTACCAGGAGAGCAGAACATTGCAGATTCTCTATCACGCTTGCTGCAAGCAGAAAGCCAAGCAGACCCTTCAGCAGCGCACAAAGTATCAGATGAATTTGTCAGATTTGTAGCGGTAACTGCTACTCCCCGCGCGATGACGACACGCGAGATTGAAGAAGCATCAGCAGAAGATGAAGAATTTGTTGAGTTGCGTCACTGCATGAGGAGCGGAACCTGGAGGGATGACCAGCTCAAGCAGTACATATCTGTAGCTGGTGAACTTTGTATGATTGGCAAGCTAATCCTCCGTGGTACCAGAATTGTGGTTCCCAGCAAGTTGAGACCTCGAGTCCTTACGCTGGCACACGAAGGGCATCCCGGTATTGTTAGTATGAAGCAGAGATTGCGATCAAAAGTATGGTGGCCCGGGATCGACAAAGAGGCAGAAAGATTTTGCAAAACGTGTTTTGGATGTCAGCTAGTAAGCAGTCCTGCCCACCCTGAGCCAATCAAGTCAACCCCTTTTCCACAAGGACCATGGCAAGACTTGGCCCTGGATTTGTTAGGTCCTTTACCGTCAGGTGACTCGGTGTTGGTCGTAGTTGACTACTACAGCAGATATTACGACATTGAAATCATGCGCTCCACAACATCTGAGAAAATCATTGAGAGTCTGGAAAGAATCTTCACGATTCATGGTTTACCATTATCAGTAACCAGTGACAATGGACCACAGTTTGTCTCAAATGAGTTTGAAAAGTATCTGGAAGACTGTGGTATCGAACACAGGAAGACCACGCCGTTATGGCCCCAAGCGAATGGGGAAGTAGAAAGACAGAACAGATCTCTTTTGAAAAGGATGCGGATCGCACAAGCTGAGGGCAAACAATGGAAGGAAGAAGTTCGCAAATACTTGATCGCATACAGATCGACTCCTCACACCACCACTGGAGTGACCCCTGCCGAACTTCTGTTTGGAAGGAAAATCCGTACCAAGCTACCTGAATTCCGAGAAGATAGAGTAGCAATCGAAGTGCGAGACAGAGATGGAGAAATGAAAGCAAAAGCCAAGCTATATGCAGACAAAAAGAGGCATGCTGAGTATTCAGATCTGGTTCCAGGTGACAGAGTCCTGTTAAAGCAAGAGCGGCAAAACAAGTTGTCGACACCATTTTCACCAGAACCATATGACGTTGTTAGCAGAAATGGGAGCAGTGTTGTTATCAAGTCTCCTGAGGGTGTTCAGTTAAAGAGGAATACTGCTCATGTCAAAAGATATGAGGAACCATCACCTAGTGAAACTGTTTCTCATCCAGTTGAAGAGAACAGTCAAACTCTTTCAAGACCGACTTCTACAAACCTTGAGACGGATGGCGGAAAGGGAAGAAATGCTGTCTTAACAAGACCAGCCCCAACAGACCTTGAAACGGATTGTGGAAAAGCAAGGATTGCTGTACCTATGAGACCAGTTCGTCTTAAGAAGCCTCCAGAGAAGTTTAAAGACTATGATATGAGTTGACTTGTTAGAACTGTTAGGTTTCGCTAGAATGTTGCAATGTTTCGCTGGCATTATTATTGAACTGTGGAACTTTATCCTAGCGAAGTCAAGGTTCAGATTATTTGTGCGATTACCAAGTTTGTTCCTACATTTGTTAAGTTTCGTTTAAGCTTCTCCCTTAGTGTTCCAAAAAAAGGAGGGATGTAGTGTACTTTCAGTATAGCTTACATGATGTATCTAGGCATGCATAGGTTCTGGGGATTGATTATTAAAAGCATGGCGGATTAGATTCGGAGTTGTTTGTGTTATGACTAATAATCCATTTGCATCGGTTTCAATACGCGATAAGGACACGACAGGTACATCTCCTTAAATGTTTGGATATGGTCCAAAAAGATGAAGATGCTGATGATGCTGGCTGTTACAATGAAATCTTGGTCTAGATTAATAAACTGGAAAACAGATCCTGTTATATCCTTTTGCTATTTGTTTCCATGTTGCAGCGTTGTTTGGATAGACTTAAGAATGGAAGGCAAAAATTTGTGGACCGATTCAGGCAAGGCTATCAGACTGACGACTCCTCCTTGGTGAAGGAAGTAATGAATGAAGAATGGTTAAGACTGAGTGATGAGAACAGTGAGCTCCCACAGTGGCGCCCAAGTAGAGAGTCGTGTACACCTTTTGCTGGGGTGAGACAAACAGGACTTCAAATTTGCCACTCCAGAAACTTCAGGGAGGCAACATGCAAGTTTTCACTTGGCTTTCTGAGATTGTTTGGATAACCAGAGTTAGTTATGGTAGTTAATGGTTTCCAAAGGCAACCATTAACCAGTCATTGCAGTCATATTGGTTACCTTACGACCCCAGAATGCTCAGTGCCAAAAGCTGATGCTCAGTCTCACCAAAGTTTCTGGAGAGACAAATTAAGACTGATGAATGGGGGTGGCAAAGGGTTTATGCGTGAAGCGTGATCAAGGCAAAAATCAATGCGTGAAACATGAAAAGTAGTAAAAGGGAAAAATGATTCATGAATTTAGGAACTAATATCCTTGTAAGGAACCAGAGTAAGGAATTTAACGAATATGTGACAGGTGAATTGCGTAAAAAAAGGTTCATGAAACGGGATCACAACCCCCCCCCCCCACCTCCCCCCCCCCTTTGCTACCCTCATGAATGTGCACTCCGTAAGTTCGATCCATTCATTCATGTCGTTCATTCATTCATTCATTTTTCATTAATATTAATTACCGGTAATTTACTCATTAATTGAGAAGTGGCAGACTATTTCATGTTCAGAATTAATCAGCTGGTCTGGTTGTAAAAAGGAAATGCCCTCAAAATCTAATTTGATAGTCAATCTTAGCACTTTGAACTGTCAAATCAGGCTGTAGTAATTGAAGGGGTGAGTAGAATAAAGCCCTAAGTGAATTCTGATCAACTGCTAGATTCGCCCTCCAGTTTGTCTTGTATATGCTCATGTAACAAAGGGAGAATTTGGCTATGAGGGCCTTATCCCAAACTGGAATAAGGCTCTAAGTGACCCCTGACCTGAAAACAAATTCTCCCTTTCTTTCAAATTCTCCCTTTTCTTCCACTCACCCCTTCGTATTGATGTTTGTTTTGCCTTGAGATTTTAGGTTGATCTAGATGGTTCTGAAGATGCTTCACTTGATGAGATTCTGTCTATAATGGATGAGATACAAAGGGAGCTAATGAATGAAGGTCAGGAACTTATAATAATATTACATACATTGTATTATTATTATATTTTACATTATATTTCAAATAATTGTTCTTCATTTAAGTCAGTATTCATACTCCTTTAAAAATGTGGTTTATTAACTGAACTGATAAAGAACACTGGCCACTGTAAACAGATTCAATAGTTGATGTTTTGCGCTCTAGCCCTTTGACAAAGATAAAACATCAAGTTTTGTATCTCTTTATTGAAGCCTATTTTCCTTATTAACTCCTTCAAAAAAACAAATTTTCATGTTTTATTCCCCCTTAGTTTCCTTAGAACCTAACCACTTTATTTATACTCTTTTATAGACCATTATTAGATTTATATTTAGGGCTTTTTAAGAACTTGTAAGGATCCAACTGACTTTTTAAAGAACACAACACTACTCACCATCAATAAGTTCATGTAGGACTTTTCAATTTCTCTGTTGCTGACTTAAGCAGCTAAGGAGGCATGAATATGAATCAGATTGGTATAAATATATGTATAAAAATGCAAATTATCTTGACTTATACCAAGACTATGCTGAGCTGGAAAGTTCCCTACTGGTGACTTTGCATTTCCAAAATTTATTGATTGATTGATTGATTGATTGATTGATTGATTGATTGATTGATTGATTGATTGATTGATTGATTGATTAAGTGATTGACTGAGTGAGTGAGTGATTGATTGGGTTACCCTCCAACTGATCAGCACAATATTTCATATTTTTGTCATTTGGTTTCAGAGCGTAACATTCTTGCTCAGTATGAAGAAAATCTTAAGTTTGAGGAAGCCTCCTTGTGTGCTGCTATTGAATGTCTGAGAACAGATGATGTGATTTGCCCAGTCTGCAAGAGGTTGGTAGCATTTGCAAACCCTTACAGCCACAAGTTGGTAGGGTTTCGATGTTGTGTGGGTAGCAAAATGGGAAAATTTTAAACTTCCTACATTGTTTTTTCTTTATTTTTTCACAATAAAAGAAAGTTATCTAGCCAAAAAAAGTAGGGGTCACTGACCATCCGAGCGAGTTAAATTCAAGCAAAGTTAACTTAACGGCTACATGCACCAGCCCTTTATGTGTTTACCATGTAGATTTTTCCTGTGTATGCATGCATGGCATGACGTAGCATGGCATTGTGACATGAATTGCGTGCATAGTAAGGATGCATATAAACAATTAGTGTGAACGTCCTTTTAAATCTTGTCATCTTTTGAGCTTGTTTCTCAACAAATGACAATTAATGATCGTTGACATCAGTCTTCTGCCAGTTCAGACTTGGGTTTAAGAGGAGGAGACCGATTAGCAAGAACACTACTAGCATGAACAACGGCATTTTTGTGGTGCAGGATGTGAAGCATGAGGCCTGCTTGTTGCTTGCACTTCATGCTCGCGCACCCCAAAAGCACCTGTTGTGCTGGCTAGAACACTGGCTGGCACTGGTCAAATTCCTGCTATATAGAAAGTGACCATCCAGTTTAAAAAAATCAACCATTTATAGAAAAGTAGCGATGCAAAATACGATATTTCCAGTCTTTACATGGCTGTACTTGTATGGTCTACAAGACTCCACATTTCCTCCATTGTTTCAATTTGTATTGGTTAACATCTGTTTCCCTTTGTTAACAGAAATCCATTACTTCAGAACAAACAGATTATATTTTGTGCCTGTGGATTGAGAATTGATACTGAGGTAGGACATCTCTGTATTTCTTTTGTTCAATTTACATGAAAAAAAAATTTAGAATGTTGTTTTAATTGTCATTAATGTGATAAGAACATCAACATAATAAAATTAATGGCTAGTGCATCTCGATTTGTATACACCCACAATCAATTGTTTCTTGCAACGTACATGCAATTCTTCAAAGTGTTGGTGTTCATTTTTTAGTGCATGTTCAGGATCTTTAGTTATAATGTCAAGGATACAGTGTGCATTCATACATGTAGCAATGTCAAAGTCCTTGAGACAATATTAATGAACCCACCACATCTGTACCATGTACCAGAAGTTCTCTCGTAGCATGCCATGCTTTCGTGAGATATCAGAGAGACTTAAGAGGCATGTACAATATGAGAGAGACGAGAGTGTGAGAAAAGCCTCTGGCACCCAGGGTACCACATCTGTTGATAGGTGGGTCATTTTAAGTAGTCTGCTGTATGCTTTCTGGACACTGTTTACAGCAAAATAACATTTAAATATTAGGGTTTGCCACATTGAAATTGGCTTAGATTATGATTTTGTTAATATTTTAACAGCTTCTATTGATTTGTCTTGCTTCAGTATGATGCTGTCAACCTGATCTATGTTAGAAACCAAATTGACGAGGCACTTGCATTGCACAGGTAACTTGTGACAAAAATGCTTGTTTCATAGAAATGCTTGCTCAAAACAAATGTCATCCACTTTTTGGAATCTTAAAACAATCGTCGGCACTGGATTGTTCAAAACTAACTCTCAGGATATAACAATAAAAACACAACAAATAAACCTTATGTCAACAGCAATTTTTAATCCTGTTAAATAACTCCTCAATGGTCTGGTTTTTTAAAAGTCTTTTCTGCCTTTCAGTTTTGACATCTGGGTTAGGTTTTATTCCCAGATTAGCATTGATCTTCTTCAGAAGATCTAAACCCCGCTTGAAAGAAAAAGTGGAAATGCCGCTTTTCACGAAAGAATTAAAATTGTATTTGAAGTTACAGTCAAATTCCACCTTGCAGACACCTTGCTATAACGGACACCCCCTTATTGAGGAGAGAAATTGAAGTCCCAGCGAATAAGATTTACCAAAAATAACTCCTGCTATTACAGACACTTGCTTTTGCAGTAACCAAATCTTGGTCCTGAAGGGATCCGCTATAGCTGGAGTTGACTGTATAATTTTACATGCTGGCTTTCTACTTGCACTTTTAATGGATATCCCCTTTCAGTCTTACTTCCTCACCTGCCACTAAGGCAAATGTGACAGGAGTATCAGTACCTACATGTATCATCATCTGGGTTATAATTAGTGTAGTTCAGAAAAGAAGTGTTGTTGTTGACTCTTTTCTTACAGAGAAGAACACTGTATGGCGGAGCCTGAGTTTTGTTCATCATTTGTGAAAGAACTGGGAGTAAGCAATCTAATTTCGCTTTGCAAGGTAAAAGCGTTTTTATTAAAAGTTAGAAATAAAGGCGTTTGTATGTTAGACTTAAAAGATAGCCGAATTAAGTTTCTTTTGTTGGTGTTGTTGATGATGCGATGATTAGGGATGTTGATGCTGATGCTGATGCTGATGATGATGATGATGATGATGATGATGATGATGATAATGATGATGGCGACAACGATGACGATGACGATGGTGATGATGATGACGATGACGATGGTGATGATGTGCTCACACGTATGGTTTTCGCGGTGAAATTAAGGCCATTTTACTTTCTTTTAGTGTTTCGCTTGTGAAAACCAGGTGTTCAGCTCTATAAGGTCGTTATTTGATACATGTAACACATTTCTTGAAGCTCTGCTTTAAAAACAACCTTTGGTTAAGTTGTGCCACAATCCCCGCTGCTATAACACGCTAGGAAAAAAATACTGAGGTTGTGATTTACTCTTTTCGTTAATTGACATTTTATCTGTTTTAGGCATGTGAATTCATGTACATCGTTCTTTGATGGGAGACATCAAATGACAAGAAGCCTACCGAGAAAATGCTGCCTGTATTCGTTCCTCAAGCAGCTGGAAATTAAACTTTGTTCGTCGAAATTTGTAGATTATATTTACACGATTTATGTTCAGATGTATCATTAAGTTTTGCATATATGTAAGATATTTCTAATGAAAATAAAGTTTCTAGTATATATTATGTAAAGATAATGCTGACTCGTTTGGAATAAAAACCTGTTGAATTCTAACAGAGCAATTCTCTTGATCTTATCCTGGTAAGTTTAGGGGTCAAAATTTGTAGATTGGTACCGCTTAGGGTACTTAAGGACGTTCGCGCGAAAATCTTCTAACATTGATTTTTTTATAAAACTTTTGCTACAGCTAGGTTATGAGTTACTCGTGTCAGAAATGCAAAAAAATGAGGGGGTCACCGACTTCGTTTCTGAGATAAGCTATCTGAATGGCGACCCTAATTTTGAAGAATTGGTTTTCCTTACGGGATGTGACCCCAATGTCTGTTAGTCTAAAAATATTACGAATTAATCGCTAAAATGCAACTTTTTTCCCCAAATTTTATGCGAGTAGGTCTGTTCAGCAAATTGATTCAACTGGTGACGTTCCTTGAAGTATATTTCATCTTTAAACGGCAGCATTTGCAAACTCTAACAGTCGCAAGTTGGCAGGATTCGATGGCGCGCGGGTTGAAAAATGGAAAAAATTTTAAACTTCCTACATTGATTTTTTGTTCATTTTTTCACAATTTGTCGAGAATTGGCAAAGAAAATTATCTATGAAAAAAAAATTGGGGGTCACCGACCATCCAAGCGAGTTAAATGTAAGCAAAGTTAACGCAACGGCTATCAGCCCTTTATGTGCTTAGATTTCTTCTCTTGCGCGCGCGCTCGTGCATGACGTAGCATGGCGTTGCGACATGAATTGCGTGCGCGGTAAGGATGCGCATAAACAATTAGCGCGAACGTCCTTAAATCTAAAATGACCACAGTTAGAATTATCACGGTACCTTTTAAGGTATAAAGCCGAAAAAATATGACAGAACAAGTTATGTGAGAAGTAATTTTGACCGAGCAATGAGGTGTATCATAGCAACAAAGGGAACGGAGGTGATCGTCACTGACAGGGGAGGTTGGATACCCATGTCGCTGAAAAATTGAAACAGCTCCCAATGGTGAAATTTCGCGAAAGGCAATGTTCCCAATCGAAAAAAGGTGATTACAACAGCATGTACTATCATTGGAGGGCGTGGGACTTAAGTGAAGTTATATTACCCCTTGCTGTTCTTTACATTTGGTATGAATTGCTTTTGAGCTGAATTTATCCTGAAATATCTTGAGAGTAACTAGACAGGTATACTGTACCACTCGTGTTATTATGAATCATATGATGTTTTGGAGACATGGGGGGATTTTCTATTTGTTTCTTGCACTGCTATTTGATAACGGTGGACACAATATCCCGCAGCTCCCCACCCACCTCAGCGCTAGACACGCTTCAAGGGAGATCGGCCCTCTGCGTCCTTTTGGAGGGTTACATACATACATACAACCTCTATTTATACATGAAAAAAAAATTAAAGCCACAGCTTGTGGGGTCATGTAAAAACCCCAATGAAACCCCGCTATAACGTTCGAACCCCTTATATTCCTCAGCCCAGATATTTAACTATTGCGGCCTCGTCGCTAAGAATTAGGCGATATCACGCACGCTTTCACGCTATAATAGTTTTATAATTCAACACATTGATAACAAAGCACAGTTTGAAGAAAAAATATCGAGGCCGGTCCGTCATTTTTGCATTCTCTTGTCAAAATGTGAAATTTACCTCCATCGTTAGATATACGTCGTGTAGACATACCGTATATCGATAACGTTTTGACCATATTTGGGCAGTGTATCAATGTGTTGAATTATAAAGTACAATGTATGAAAAAGAACCCCGATAAACCGAATTCCATACCCCCAAAAAGGAACCTGAGCTTGGAAACAATTTCACACAGAAAAATTAAAACATACGTATTGACACCTCTGGCGCAGATATTTTATGTCTGGCACAAGCGAATTTTTATGCGATGAATTATTAACGTGGTGTCTCGATTTGTTTAATTTGTGACCGTGTGACTTTTGTTGCGCATTGAAAACAATTTTGAGTCAACGATTATATCAACAACAACAACAACAACAATTTATTGAGGTATTTCCATTTCTATATATGGCATTACCTTATATAAATTATATAATTATATAATTATGTAAATTTCTAATACAGTTTCACTTGTTATATAACTTTTTATATCTAGAGTTCATGATTTCATAGACAAAAGCAGCAACTGATCTACAAATAAATGGGTCAATGCTGTTAAAGAGGAACAAAATTTTTGAACTAATATCTAATTGTTTAAAAAATTGGTATTTTGCAGTGATTTCATCAAAAAATTTGATTCGAAAGCTATCATAAAAAGTGCAAGAGAATAGAACGTGAGATTCGTTTTCAACATCATTAAAATGGCACAAAGTGCAAATTCTTAAATTTTCAGGAGTTTTTGGTACAGTATGTCTTCCATTTTCAATGCGGAGTTGATGATTTCCTAAGCGAAATTTATTTATAGTGGTTCTATGGAGGGGATTTATAATAGCATCTAGAAAAACAGTTTGTTTAGTGTCTGTTTTAAAAGAGTTGTAAAAGCACAGTTTTCTGTTTGAGTTAAGAAGTGAGAGTTGATGGTTAATTAATGCTTTACGTATATTTTGATTGACGTGGTTAATAAACGCTTTACAGTTGTTGTCATTTAAAACCATGGAACTAGAACTATACTTTTTGCATAACATTTTAATTTTCTGTGACAATCCAGGCTGGTTTTTGTCAGCCATTTCTTTAGAAATCTGCAAACATTGTTTTGCAATGTTATTTTCTGGTAAAGTTTGTAAATGAATCCAGAATTTGAGAATGGAAGTGTCGATATTCAATTTCAAGGATAATCTTCCGAGTTCATTTCTAGCTGCAACGTTTGGGCATTGTTTATTTACTCCTAGAGATTGTTTACAGAGGAAAATATGCGTTTTTTCTATTTCATCTTTTTCCCAAGTACTAATGTCATCTTTATCATAGATTCCCCATACCTCAGACCCGTAGAGAAGAATTGGCAAAAAGAGTGAATTAAAAAGTTTATTAGTCATATTAAGTGGAACTTTGGAGAAATCTAAATAACGACGGGTAGCAAAGAAGGATCTTCTTACCTTATCTTTTGTATTTAATTTACTGAATTTAAAGTTTCCATTATTAAAAAATTTGATTCCTAGATAAGTGTAATTGTTGACAATATCAATGTTTTGGTTGTTTATCTGAAAGAAATACTTATCAAGAATCGATTTCCTAAATTTCTTCTGGAAGATCATTACTTTAGTTTTCTTTGGATTCACAGACAAAAGCCAGTTATCACAATATTTCGAAAGAACGGAGAGAGCCTTTTCTAGCCCTCTGGCCGAGTGAGAAATTAAAACTAGATCATCTGCATAGAGAAGGCAGTTTAAACGGGATCCATTTGGTAAAACTATGGGATCTGTGTCTTCTCGGTCAAGTAGAAAAGGAATTTCATTTAGATATAAATTAAACAACATAGGAGAGAGGATACAACCTTGTCTGACGCCTCTGCAGTAATCAAAGAATTCCGTTCTTTGATTAGAAATTTTTATGGAACATTTGGTTTTAGAGTAAATATTTTTAATAAGATCATAAAATTTTCCCCCAATGTTGTATTGGAGAAGTTTGTAAAAAAGACCGACATGCCATACTGAATCAAAGGCTTTCTTGAAGTCAACAAAGCAAGTGTACAGTTTACCTTTTGGAACTTGATTGTCGTATTTGTCAACCAAAGTTCTTAGAGTAAAAATGTGGTCTGATGTACGATGATTATATCTTTGATCGATACGGATCAGTGAATGCTATTGGACCAACTGAGCATGAGATAAGTCGTGCTGTTAGCCTTCATATTTTATTACATTATATTCAGCTGTGCATTGAAAACAATTTTAGAAAAAAGGAAAACAACTTGAACTTGCTGACACGGGTCAGCAGCAAACGTTATTGGACCATGTTTAGTCGTGTGGTTAGTGGCAGTTAGTATATGGTTCGAATTTCTTTTCATTTCTTTTCGTTTCTTTTCTTTTACTTTACATTTTTAATCTTTAATCGGGTACTCCAGTTAAAACTATACTTGGAGGTTTAAGTATAAAGATAAAATGATATAACATATAAAACATCCTAAAGCGGAAATTCGATTCTAAACTAATTTACAATAATATATATGCTAATCTTATTAACAAATACATAGATATTTTTTTATATCATAGTTAAATAGGCTTCATCCACACTTGCGGTTTCATCGCGAGTTTCAGTTACTAAAAAAATAAAAAATAAACAGAAATCACGTTCTGCAGCGGAGAGCTGACCAAATTCGACAGTGACGTAACAACTTACAAGTAACAATGGAAACTATAAATGAACTACAATTTCGCCGAGCATTTACTTTTCGAGCATTTCCAGGTGTTCACGTATATAAACAGCGAAAACGAAAACGAATGTGCGTGGACAGAAAACTCTTTGAAATTATACCCTGAAGACCGACAGGTCAAGAAGACTATTTCATCGTCCTAGAATAAAGCTTTGCCCGGTTTGCCTCATACTAGCTACGGCCCTGATGACTGGTTTCAGAATTGTAACGTCGCAGTTCGACTGAATCGGCCAATCGTCAAGGGTTTTTTTCTGTCGCTTGTCTTTGATAAGGGGTCGTTATCATGAGAAAGACGACAATTTCATGGTACTATGATAGTTTTATATATCAGCCCCCAAGAAAGGAAGTTCAAGGCCCGGTGGTTCAAGGAAGTACTATACTTCAACAGTAGACAATGCAAAAGTGATCCTGCTGACGTCTTTTAATTTCCTTCCTTGTAGGAAAAAGGAGAGGTCTGCAATAGAACGATTCGTTAAGCAGCCAAAAATGAATGAAGTCTGCACATAAACATATAGAGAGACAAATGTACCGGAAATATTACGCCAACGAAAAGAAGCGACATTACGTATATTGGGAAGTTAGCACGTAAGTGCCTTTTGACTTCCGGAACCCACTTTTGATGTGTAGCCAAAAAGCCAGAAAAAAAAGCTTGATTTCACTGGAAACATCACATTTCCTTTACTACGTGAAAATCGAATATCTCTGGACTAACTAGAATTCGAATTCGAAGATATATAGCTTTCGACTCAGGAACTCGGACTTTCTTTTGTCCCATTTGGGAGGAGTGTGTGACCGGAAATTCATTTTAAAAACAATGTCCTGAAAGTGAGGCGAATGGAGCGGAAAGACCGCGCATCTCTGAATCAACTTTTACGCATCTTGTTTTGGTGTTCTCCGCAAAGTCAGGATCTTTGAACGAGAGTCACGTTATTTAGAAAGGAAATGATCATTTTATCGCGCCTGTTTCGTGAACACTGCCCGTTCATCGCGATACATCATCATAAAATGGTCAGCTAATATTGCTTTGCCTTGATGGCTTGTTACAATGGTGAAATCGGCACAAAATTTCCTAGCGGTCGATGGGAAGAATTTTGTAAGGACAGGGCCGAAGTCGCAGCAAGACATTTCGCCAATGAATTTGTGCAGTTTTTAGGAGACAACCCCGTATACGATGTTTCGGGAGCTTCGACGACTTTCTCTAAACGTTTCGTGGAGTATTTCTTGCAATCGTTCGACAGCGAAGTGCATAAAAATGGTTTTATGGATTTCGATGCACCCGACTCGCCTACGGATGTCTTTGGTCCTGATGACTGGGGATCGAGCGTTCATCTAACAGGGTTTAAACCTGTTGAAAAGAAAACTAACGAATCAAGCTTTAAGTTCCTTGGCAAGCTCAAAGACGTAAAAGGATTTTTTAAGCGTAGTGTCAACGACGAGTCGTCGGGTCCGGCGAAACATGCGGAAACGAGAAGAGAGAACGAAGACAGGTCAACACTTCAACATGAAACGAAACTGACAACTGCAATCAAGCGGGAAGGAATCATGAATTATCTTATGAACTTGGAAAGCGGGGTGAACACAGAGGACTTTTTCTGGCAGAAATGTCGGGTTGTTTTGTTTAAAGCGCCTGGAGGATTCATGCTAGAGTTTTATACCCCTCCGAAGGTGAGAAAAGTGAGATTTTACAAGGTTCGGTTTGTCCTTAGAAATGCGCTCCATCTCGCAGGATTTTATCTATTCCAGCTGCTGCAATTTATCCTGTTATCAGTCTATTAATTCGCAATGTAACTCGGTGTGTTTGTTTTATCTTTTGAGGGTTTTAAGGGTGATAATTTCCTAACACAACTAACAGCAAAGATGTCAAATGGTATCTATTTTGATCACCAACTCGTGAAATTTAATTTTTCATGCTTGATCAATGATGACATTTCTTATCTCCTGCGCCATTATTTAGCAGCAATTATGCATCCAACGTTCTTTTATTCCATTTTAGCACCAGAGTAAACAATTAACCCGATCACTTCCTTGATCTTGAGCAACATTAATTTTTTAGGGGGAAAGACAAGAATTTAATATTTTTAAGGAAATATCCATGGCTCTTAGCATAATAATTATAAACTTACAATTTAAGCTTACATTTAACGTAAGCTTATGTAAACATAGACGATACTCTATGTCTGAAAGAGCATTGCATTTTAAAGTGCAAATACACACCAAAACTGTTGCAAATATGACGCATTATTAAACTCTTCTGACCTGCAGGAGCTCAGGAAAATGCTTTCAAAAACTTCAATTCGGGAGAACATGACTCTCAAATTCATAAATAAACAAATTCTACAGTGTGTAATACAGCAGGCATTTTCAATCATAAAAATACACAGCTGTTTTACACAACTTTGTGCCAAATAGCCTCTTATGTTTATTGCAACTTTTCATGTGATTATTGATGAACAACATGTACTGTATTGTATGGGCAAGGTTTGTTTTGTTTTAGGTTTGATAGGATTACTTACCTACTTTTAATATGATTATACCTATAGTATTGCTGTATCAGGAGAATTTGCTCTAACCAGGACTTTAATTTTACCATAAATTTTCTGTTTTTGTTTTTTTCTTTTCCCAGCGATTTAACCCTTTGACACCCAGAGTCAATTATGGAGACACTTAGTATAGTTCTAACTTTTGAGTCTGCCAACGAAAATCCTATGTTATGACCATTCAAATGAAGCCTCTTTGGCAGTAGTTTTGCATGGTTCCATTTGTTTTTTACTGTTTTAGAAAATGAAATTTGGGATTTTCAGTGCTTTCAATAAGCACTGACGGCCGACAAAAGGCGTCGCCTACTTTGCTCAGAGAAGTCGGCTATTTTTTTACCCTAAATTGAAGTAATTAAAGAGATTCTTTCAAACCTAAATTAAATTCATCTTGATGGACTTGAGGTTTACATGAATGTACTTTTACCTCAATTTCAAAATAATTATCAAAAGATCGGGCCTATAAATTGCACATAATATTTCAGTATCCATTCTGGTCGGAAATGGTTGCAACTCCCACTCAACTTGTTTTGAGGCCGTTGTAACTGCGCCACAATTATTTTTGGATATAGTCACATGGTCTACCAGCTGCGGGAAAATGTAGTGAAATGTCATTTTAAAACTGACATTTTCAGCTCATTAGTATTGTAAAAATTTAAAAAAAAACCTTGCTGTTGGTAAGAAATGTTCCTTTATCTTTTGTACTCAATTTGGTGCCCAGAATGCTAGAAATCGCATTTCAGAGCTTCAGATGTCCTGACCCCCCTAGAAAGGCTCCATGTTGCCACAGTCGGTTACTCAAACCAGCTGGCTACTTCAAATTGTATTGAAACCCCTGGATTTATCTTAAATTTTGATTTTTTGACACTTTGGGGAGTAAAAGGTTTAAAGTATTCAGGGTTGTCAATATAGCACAAAAAAGAAGAAAAAGGGGTCTATTGTAGGGTTTGTGTCTAAATGATTGATAATTATTGACATAATTTTTCTTTTTAGTCACTGAAACCAAAAACAGGAATATTTTGCTTTCTGATTCATGAGGCAAGGCCTGCTACAGAGTTAGAACTTCCAGGAGGACAAAATGTCTTTGTTATAAAGGTATGTGTAATATACATTATGCAATATATCATCTGATATATCTAAGCCAGAATACAGAGCATAAAAATGTAGCCTAAGTGGAAGTCAAAGATGGCATCTTTTAAAGTTTGATCATGCATAAGGCAAACTTTTACACCCAATACACAAACTGAGCTGCAAACACGTGCAAGAGGCGAAACACCGCCTCTTAAATATCCCAAAGCCACCCCGTATGAAGCATACTCGCAAGTGGCGGCACTACCGCTGACCCAACTTAATGTCTCGAGTTTACCCTAGCCTAAATTGCATTTAGCCCCAATAAATTTCAATATCATTGGCATACAGACTGCAGTGGTTTCAGTTTAATTTAATCCATCTGTGTGTTGTTAATTGCTATTAAAGAATAAAACATTTTCCAGGCAGTAAATAAGAGAGAGTACATGGTAGCTGCCAATCATAAAGAAGAGATGGACGAGTGGCTTGATGAGATCAGGAAATGTATGGAGGAAGATCAGGGTTCAACAAGTCAAAGGTAGGAGCCATAAATGGAGCTAAGGAATCTCTCTTTGGAGGCCTGAACCAACACCAGAGTTTAAATGATGGAAAAACGTTAGAATTATTGACAAGAGCCCAAACAAGGTTATACTTCATAGAGAAAGAGAAGCCAATGGGTCTACTGGCTAACATCTCCCTGAGCCCAATAAATTTAAAACTTGGAAACAGTTTAATGTCTTGACATTTTTTATTCATCAGCAAGAAGAGAAAGTATTCCCATGTCAAAGCCAGGGCTGTACGTTCTCTTAGCAGTGCCCCAGGCCGCGGGGGCTAAGGCTACTAACTTTTGTGTTTGGGCGACTAGAAAAACTGACTTATTGCATAAAGCTCAATATTGACAGGCAGCCCGGATATAGTTGGGAGCCTTTTGGCTCCCTATGATTCACAGCACAGCCTTGATATGAGCATGAGCATGAGCACAGCCTTGATAACCATGTCAATTGTACATTGTATGATTGTTAATCACCTCAATATTGTTTGCTCTTACTAGTGGATCTGGTTCTGGTTCTGAAGAGAGAGGTGTGATGACAGGTACCCCTCCTAATGCCCCTACAGATGTAGTAGCTGTTCCAAATACATCACCAGCAAAAACAAAACTTGGAAACAGTCAATCACTCAGAGTAAGGCTGGACAGTTACCCAGCAGGCAAGTTATAGCATTATTTTGTTGAGAACAGTTTAAACTGTTACTTCCAAAACATTCATTCCTTTTTTGACTGAAAGAATATCTTTTCATAAGTTGTGGAGGAGTGTTTAAAATAGTGATCTTACCATTTGATGCAAGCCTGAATACACCCTGGCCTTCACAAAATCCTGGGGAAAACCTTGTACATGTAGCTCAACATTAAAAAAAGTAAGATTTGTTGTTAAGAATTTTTCTCAGTGGTTACAAACATAGAGAGCTAATAAAAGAAGTGATCAGTACCATTGATGGAATCTCATCTTGGCATGTGGTAGAAATAGAATAAACAATTGCAGTTGACGCGGTCCATGTCCAAAAGGGGGGTACCTGTAGCTACTGAGGAAGGGATGGCAGAATGAATCCAAAAAGTGAAGGATACTGGAAGTGGACATTTTCTACCCTCTGTTCTCCTTCTAGTATTAAGCTTAGTTTAAAAAGAAAGGAAATCACAAATACGGAAAAATAGCTGTGAGTATTGTGTGCCTAACCTTGCACTTTTGGTATTTGCTGCAGATAAAAAACCTGCAGAGGGAGTGTCTAATTTAGCAAAAAGGAGAAATGTTTACACTCCCTCGTCACTCCGAATACAAAACCAATCTTCAGGATCTTTTACCACGCAACATGGTCCACAGACGCCAACGTATCAAGGTTTGTAGATATGAGGTTTCCTATTGAATCTTACAGCTGTCACCACTCATGCTTCTTCATAAAGTTATACAATGTACCTTTTAGATATTTAAATTTGTGGTTGGTACCACAGGATATAATGCAGGAAAAAGTATCAATACTCCTCCAAGTACTCCTTTCAAAATTTGTAACGTTTTGTCACCTTATCACCCTCCCCTTTTTAGTGGTTCCCTTTCAAACTTATTGAAGATCACCCCCATTTACCCCCCCCCCCCCAACCCCTCCCCCCTCAATCTCCAGGAATGATTACTCCCTTTTCTTACTACATATAGAAGGAAGGTTTGCTAATAAGTCCATGTTTTATAAGTTTCTATTAATATAAATCTAAAGCAACTGCTTATTCAAGGTTTTATTTTTTGAGGGAGAGAGAACTCGCTCTTACAATGTACATTAGCTAATGTACTCTCTGTTGCTGTATCGCAGATGATTTGGCACGAAGTCGTCCACCTCCTGAACTCCCTCCAAGATCACCCACCAGCACAGAGGCGGGGCCCACACTTCCACCTAATCAATCTGACCTTTTACGGCAAATTTCTGCTCAAGCTGCTACACCACAGTCAAACAGTGAAGGTAATTAAGTTTTTGGAGTTTTAAAATATTTTTTCTTGTGTGTATCCTTCGCTGTTATTGACCAGCTCTACATAACTTTTAGAAAGGTTTAAAAAAGTATCATGATATTCATTATTTTTCAGTGTGATGACTGCTTTTATTTAAGTTCAAATCTTCATTAAACTACATGACTGTACAGGATATCATGGCTGTGCTCTTAGAAAAATCATAGCGAGCCCAAAGTCTCCCAATTAGAGGTGCCTGGCTTTTAAGCTTTATACAATTTAGTACGTTTGTTGTCTCAACGTAGGAATTACTTAATTTTGGCAGCACTCGCCATTTGAGTGAGTGACTTTCAGAACTGCACCAAACAATGTGCAATTTGCACTCGCCCAAGAAGAGAAATGTTGAAACTTTCCTGGCTGAGTGGGCGAGTGCTAATTTCCATTCCTGTTGTCTTCAAAATAATATTACTCAGACTGACAAAACAGTTTGGATATTTATTATGTTTAGAACAAACTAAAAATAATAATTATTTCTACTGAATTCATTCATTAAATGCTACTGTGCATGGTTGAATCCCTTTTATAGAGAACCCAGTTTGGGTCAGTGCAACATCTATGGAAAATCACCCACTTGCAAATTACCCATGGTTCCATGGAACCCTGCCTAGGATTGAGGCATCACATCTTGTGTCACAGGGTGGCCAGCAATGGCATGGGATTTTCCTCATCAGGCAGAGTGAAACAAGACGAGGAGAATATGTTTTAACTTTTAATTATCAGGGGAGAGCAAAGGTTTGTATTTTGTACAGTAGTGTTCAGCATTATTTTAATAAAGTTGAATCCCTGTGGGGACCATCGAAACTGTTTGTATTAATGAGTTTACTGATGAAGCTTATTAGCATTGCTAACAGTATTCGGTAGATCATTGATCTATATAGTATAATTCTTGTACTGTATCGGGCTATAAAATAACCATTGTATTAGATTGCCTTGGAGACAAAGGAACCACAACATCTTATATTATTAAGGAGTTAATTTAAGAGAAAATATCGGGGCTCAAGACTAACGGTAGCCAACTAGGCAAAGTCTAGTAAAAATTCAGTTTTGGCAAGTGGAATTTTTCTCTCACCAGCCATTTGGGCTAGTGAAAATCGTGAAGCACCAGGCATTTGGACTAGAGAAAATAGTGAAGCACCAGACGTAAAAAAACCAAACTGAAAATTATGTTTCTCTGTACTTTCATTAAGGCATAAGTCGTACATTTTTAATGTTTTCCTGTAAATTTGTATGTTTGTAAGGTGTTAGTCTTATCTTCTCATTGTTTTTCAGTACACTTGTATTGTCTTATCTTCTCATCATTTTCCTCTACATTCATACGATCGTAAGGTGTTAGTCTCATCTTCTCATCATTTTTTCCTCTACATTCATACATTTATAAGGTGTTAGGCTTATCTTCTTAACATTTTTCCATAATTATGTTAGACTAAAGTAGGTTTGTAAGGTGTTAGTATGAGGTTTATAAAGAAAACTAGGTAAAAAAATATGATCATGCTGTATTTCTAAGCCTATGATGATATTATTGACCACTTGACGTTGTTCTGGTCTTAGTTCCAAAGAAAACTCCAAATATTTTGAGAAATTCTCGCGAGCTTCATGAATAGAACCTAAATTTGAGCCTTAATCAGTTAAAAAAGGTTGTTGTAAAATAATTGTCTTGTCATGATCACGGCGTGCACGAAGAATGATAAGATAGTCACCAAATTAAATCTCCACCAATCAGCTTTTTCTGCAGACTTTTTCATTCAAATTTCCAAGACATTGTTGCAAGCTTTGCTCCTTTCCCTCCCCAACCCCAAACCCCGAGCCCAGGCCTGAGCCCGAGAGCTTGCTCGCAGACTTGTTTTTGTGTGGTAAACATTGCCCTGTGTTTTTTTCACTGTTTTCTGCCTTGTTTTTGAGGGAAAAAATGGGCAAAACATTGCGATTGGCATCCTCTGTTATACTTTTATTAAAAGAACAAAAAAAAAGCCGTTCTGAAAGGACTGCAAGACAACTGTTTGTAAGAACAAGATATCTGTATTTTAGCAGATTTCTGTAAAGTGGAGTTCAACTGTTTTGGATTCTTTTTAATACTCAAAGCTAAGGTTGCAAATGTTTCGTTGTTATTTGCCAGTTAAATATTTTGCTTGCTATGTACAATAATTACACATGGTGTTTTAAGTTTTACAGCAGGGATGTTATGATCATGTTAAGCTAAGAAGAAACTTAGCAGGTTCATAAACAAGCCCAGCCAGTTTTTCTCGCTTGTGTACCTTCAAAATCATCCCAAGTCTTTGTTTTCTAGTGAATTTCAGCCAGTCATAAGTTCTCTTGATATTAGCCAGTCACCAGCTCTTAGCTACATCCCCGTTACGGGTTACTGCCTTATAAGGAGAATGTGCAGTTCCAGAAAATATCCATACTCCCCCCACGGAAGGTTATTTGTTTAGCACCCCCGTCCCCCCAGGAAATTCCAGTTTAGCTTCATACATTGCTTCTAAAATGTTGGCTTTTAAGACCCCCCCTCCCCCTAGGAATTTCCAACGACCTTCCATGGGGTGGGTATGGATTTTTTCTGGAACTACACAATACTGGACAGTATAGTAGAGTGACACCTCCTTAATAAGGTCACCAAAGGGACAGACCCAAGTTTCTGTTATAGTAAGTTATTGAAGTGTCCATATTATAGAGGTACATGTAGGGATTCTAGGAATTGTGGTATCTTTGGGACCAAGAGATGACAGTATTATGGAGGTGTCCGTAAGGGGAGGTTTTGGTGTATCATAGTTAAATATAAATTTCAAACTCTTTTAATTTTGCAGCATCTTAGGCTGGCGCTGAATGTAGAAGGCCAATGCCGAGTACAGCACCTCTGGTTTCAGAGCATCTTTGAGATGCTGGAACATTTTCGAGCAAATCCAATCCCTCTTGAAAGCGGTGGACCCTCTGATGTGATGCTGACAAATTTTGTCGTGTATGCTAACAGTGGAACACAGCCAGGGGGATCACTGCAACGCAATCCATCACCTATTACAGGAGAAGGGCTGCGGCGTTCACACAGCCTCACGGCCAATAGAATTACAAGATCTGCAACTATCCAAGGGGGCTCAGTTAGAATTACAACCAGTGCTGCGAATAATAATGGACATTCAAGGGCAGTGGAAAACCAGTATGCCTTTGTTTAAAGTTGCAAATTAGAATAGACAGATTTGTTTTTTAAGAAATTTAATATTTTGTATTTTTGTTTCTTTTTCTTATTATTGCTGCAGTTTCAATAATATGTGAACTCTGAATTTCAAAACCAACTTACTCTGCTAGGAGACATCACAATGACAACCATTGGATCCCATGGATGCAAATATAATGGACAAACTTGACTTTTTGGACTGGTTGAACTCAATGTTTTTGTTTCATGCTCATGATTGTCCACCATGGAGACTTATTAACTGAAGGTCCGTATTTCGATCCTTGGTCTTCTTCAGACAAGGCACTTTGTTCCACATGGTCTCTATCTACCCTGGTGTGTCAATGTGTACAGTGAACATAATGCTGGGAGGGGTGTGTATCTGTGTGTGTGGGGGGGGGGGGGGAGGACGGGGGAATCCTATCCATAATGGCATGAAGTGACTGTGGTGAGAGTATTTTATACTAATCTAAAGAAATCGGGTTAAGTTCTAGGTAGTTGTGGGACACATGACTTGCGTAGATTCTAATTTGACATACAAAATACATGTCCACCGCGATGGTTGGCAATAGTGTTAACTGCATCCATTGGTTGCCAGTTTTGAACCTCGGAGTTCGCATGTAAATTGTAAAACACAGTACTGTTATTTGCTTATTAATTATTTAATGATGATGCAATAATTATTAATAATGGTCAGGATGGCCAATTTCTGCAGGCATTTTCATCATAATAATGCAGAGTACAAATTTCACAAATTTTCTTAAGGTACAACACAGAGAAAACTGAAAAAACAAAAATACCCTCAAGAAAGCTCTGCTTAATTTTGATTTTTAAGTAGTAGTCATACAGGGAACTGCATAGCGTAGCAAGACTCTTAGAAGTTCTGATGTCTGTGCCTGTTGTACAGTGTAAATATAAAAAGAAAGCTGAAGTGCTTTTCTATGAATAATAATTTGTACACAGTGTTGCACAAGAAAAGAAAAAAAAACGGAGTATAAATTGCTGTGGCATGAAAGAATGGAATGGTCTATTTATGCATAAGTAAATTAACTTCTTGTTGAGTGCTTTGTTTTCTTAACAATAATGGACCAATATTTTGCTGAGCAACACCTGCCACCAGAGAACTTCTCAAGATTAAATAAACTTATTTAATGAACTGTTTTCCAGACTTTGTCCTCTTGTCAGTTTGATTAATAATTATTAGTTAAATTGATAATTAATATTATTAGTAATAACACGGTATAATGTGTGCTATGGTAGTCTCTACTTAACTGCAGTTTTACATGGCAAAAATAGAAACTTAAAATTTTAAGGTAGTCATCATTTTGTCATGCAATGTTGAAACTCAAACTCACTGCTCAATCAGCTCTTATTAGCATGTCTTTGTGGCACTATACCAGAAATGAACAGAATTATGATAACCACGTTGTTGGTACTTTCAGTTCTGTAGAAGCACCTGTGATTTATTTATGACTTTTTTTTTGGTTTTTTAGTGATTCTTTTTTCAAAGATCATGTTTGCTAAGAGTCTTAGCTGGCAAACTCAAATGAAGCAGCTCTGATTTTGAAGACAGTTTTTATTTTTGAGCTGTTCCTGGTTTCTTTTTTGTATTAAGATCATTTCACAAATTAATATTAGTATCACGTTCTAGTTGGTACGCAGTTTCCAAGTGCCTCTGTCAGTAGAATTTAGTTGAAAGACATGCTCATAAATCTGCTTTTCCATTGATAGAGCAGTTTTACAGTAAGATTATCATGCAATGCATTTAATTTTATTAGGTACAACACGTGATGAAATAATTTTATATTATGTTTTATTGAATATTAATAAATAAGTTTGTTTGTAAAGAAAAGTAACAATTTAAAAATATATATATTATAGACATTTTATTTAGTTAAAAACTGAGCTGACACACTTTACACTGTGAATCTCTGTGAATCAGGAAAACGTAGTCCTGTTCTGATTGTTTTTTCCTTGTGACATGTTAGTGCCTTTAAAAGTTTGTTTTTAATCTTACTCAAGTTCTCTACTTTAACTTTTCACTTAATTTTCAGTTTTTGTATTTTTGATACTACTGTACATGGTGTAGCAGTGAAATAAATTGTAAAATCCTTTTATTACCAAAATGCTGTTGTCCAGATTTGATTTGGTATAACAATGGCCAAATATTTTGTTAGTTCTTTTCACGCCCATTGCACAAGTTATGAGCTTCTGTTTATACATTATTGATATTCAAGTTTGTTAATTGCATGTACACACCTGATTCTGATGCAGCATATCAACCCACAATGTTTGGACTAGGCACATGCTGTTATTTGTGGATCGGAGGTGTAGTGCTCAGTTATTTGAGTCCTGGGGTCAATGCAATAAAACTTTTACAAGTGTAGCCATTGTTTTCAACCTTCGAAACAATGGCTACATTTGTAATTTTTATTGAATTGACCCCTGGTTTCCGTGGAGGGGGGGGGGGGGGGGGGGGGGTTGGAGATGATCCCATATAAAAATGACGGGAGTGCTTGTCAGAAATTTTTGAAAAACACCCTAAAAGGTACCAGAATCTTGTTTGATGGGTGTGGCTCAAATGAATTTTTACCCCCAAGAGGTACCAATTTTCAAACAACATGTCATATTCTGTCATATTTTTTCAGCTTTATACCCTAAAAGGTACCGCAATAATTCTAACTGTGGTCATTTTACATTTAAGTTCCCTGAGTGGTACCAATCTGCAGATTTTGAACCCTAAAAGGTACGACGAGCACTCCTGTCATTTTTTACATGGGAGTCTCCGCTCCACTGTCGTGTTGTTCCCCTAGTCACTTAAAGTTACAGAAGCTGGGTCAACTTCCAGCAGCTGTAGGTCACTTAGCAGAAAAAATTTGTTTGCACAAACTGTTGTATCATGCATCTGGGCATTACAGCCATGCTCTGTCATGCATGACCAGAAATCCACAAGACTGAAATGAACATTTGAATATTTCTTTGTAACATCCGAGATTTAAATGAAACCTTGAAGATCTCTCTGGAAAACACTTTGAAAGTCACGAGTTAACAGAAAAATAACTGCTGCACGCATAAAAATCCTAATTATTGTTCGGATGTGTAACATTTCCAAATAAAAACATATTTTGTTGCTCTTTGTTTCTGAAAATGCGGTAAAATTACAAAACCAATGCATAAACTTTAAAACTCCATTCAAATTTTCAAAACTACTGGTCATGCGTGACAGAGCATGGCTGTAACGATGCATGAGTAATTAAACAGTTGAAAAAAACAGCTTTATGGACACCTGTTCATACAGATAACTGACAGTTTTTCCCATCCCAAATGAAACAATTTCATATAAAGTTTAAACCTCAGTCTGGTTAAAGCTCCTGTGAGCCAACTTGTGAATACAAAACATTTGGATCCCCCCCCCCCCCCACTAGATGTTATGCCCCCCACGCCCAGTACCTTGGGGAGCCTGTGTAGCAGGTGCCAATTTATTTATGGGATGGAATTTTGAGGATACATGCACAAGGGGCAGGAGTGCAAGGGGGAGACAACCTCTCCCTTTCGTGATCACATCCTCAAAATTGTGCCCAATGAATATAACGGTCCCTGTTATGCAGGCTATCCCTTCCGTGTCCATATGAACAGGGTTTGGTTAATAATAGTATCTCTCCACGTCTTCAAAGTTATGCAAGTCAAATTTTATTACACATTGAGAAAAAATAAATCAAAGGCTTCTTCGAGCCAACCCGTGAATACAAAATGCTAATGGTAATGCAATATTGCGGGGTTTTTTTGTTGAAAATTAAATGTAACAACTTTTGAATGCAAACAAACAAACAAAAAACAGTAACTTTCAGTTCGAAGTAAAAAAAAAAGAAAAATATCCATCCTGGGCGAGATTCAAACTCCCGGTTCTATTGTCCTTTCACTTATGCACTGCGCTACCAAGGATTTGACTAATTTTGTTATTTCAACGTAGATATGAGGAAAAAGTTTACATCTGAGTGATGGATCGAGTGAGTGAGTGAATTAGCCGCCGTTACAGATAACCTGTTCATTACGCATGTGCGTATTCACGGGTTAAAAACATGTTTAATTCATAATATTTTATGAAAATAATGTCCTCTATTAGGAAAGAATGAAAAACATCACCCTGTCAAGAGCAGTCTATGATCAAAAGAAAGACGAGCAACATATTTTGAGAAACTTCATCTTAAATTCTATTGATGTCATTGGAACCGAGTCTGATCCAATTATTTTACACACAATTTAACCTTGAACTATATACATGTTCATGCAGGTAGCACTGATAATTTAACTGATACTTGAAAAGTACATTTGTTTTGCAAATCAAAGAAAATAAGTTAATGATTTATGTAACTTAAAAGTTTTTTAAACCCTACATTTTTTCCAATACTCTCTTATAAACTCATATAATACATTCTTTCAACAATGTCCTACTTTAATATATGTAAAGTTAGTTTTGCCAGGAAGTATTTCCTCAGCTCGAAAACAAAATATCTATAACAGTTATAGATATTGTGTTTTCTGAAAAATGTCAATATTTGACATAAGGTGGTTATGCCTCCAGCCCATCAACTGCCGCTTCCTTCAATAAAAATCCTGTCATCAGGCACTTTTATCCATCCCCGCACTTCCACTGACTGTCACTACAAAAAAAGGGCACCTGATAACAGGTTATCCTCGAATT